>CM045912.1:11242718-11760301 GCA_025169955.1 Salix arbutifolia | reverse complement strand
GTTGGATCACTCGTCAAAGCTGTTGTCCTGTAAGCTTTGATGACTCTGGATTTTTCAATCGCCTGGTTTCTCTACGAGAAGCACATGATATTCCCGTTTGAATGTCTAGTTTCGCTTGGTTTTAACGAAGCAGATTGCGGCAGATTCTCATCTTCAAAACTGTTCTCTGTCGTGTTGGATCACTCGTCAAAGCTGTTGTCCTGTAAGCTTTGATGACTCTGGATTTTTCAATCGCCTGGTTTCTCTACGAGAAGCACATGATATTCCCGTTTGAATGTCTAGTTTCGCTTGGTTTTAACGAAGCAGATTGCGGCAGATTCTCATCTTCAAAACTGTTCTCTGTCGTGTTGGATCACTCGTCAAAGCTGTTGTCCTGTAAGCATTGATGACTCTGGATTTTTCAATCGCCTGGTTTCTCTACGAGAAGCACATGATATTCCCGTTTGAATGTCTAGTTTCGCTTGGTTTTAAAGAAGCATATTGCGGCAGATTCTCATCTTCAAAACTGTTCTCTGTCGTGTTGGATCACTCCTCAAAGCTGTTGTCCTGTAAGCATTGATGACTCTGGATTTTTCAATCGCCTGGTTTCTCTACGAGAAGCACATGATATTCCCGTTTGAATGTCTAGTTTCGCTTGGTTTTAACGCAGCAGATTGCGGCAGATTCTCATCTTCAAAAATGTTCTCTGTCGTGTTCGATCACTCGTCAAAGCTGTTGTCCTGTAAGCTTTGATGACTCTGGATTTTTCAATCGCCTGGTTTCTCTACGAGAAGCACATGATATTCCCGTTTGAATGTCTAGTTTCGCTTGGTTTTAACGAAGCAGATTGCGGCAGATTCTCATCTTCAAAACTGTTCTCTGTCGTGTTGGATCACTCGTCAAAGCTGTTGTCCTGTAAGCTTTGATGACTCTGGATTTTTCAATCGCCTGGTTTCTCTACGAGAAGCACATGATATTCCCGTTTGAATGTCTAGTTTCGCTTGGTTTTAACGAAGCAGATTGCGGCAGATTCTCATCTTCAAAACTGTTCTCTGTCGTGTTGGATCACTCCTCAAAGCTGTTGTCCTGTAAGCATTGATGACTCTGGATTTTTCAATCGCCTGGTTTCTCTACGAGAAGCACATGATATTCACGTTTGAATGTCTAGTTTCGCTTGGTTTTAACTAAGCAGATTGCGGCAGATTCTCATCTTCAAAACTGTTCTCTGTCGTGTTGGATCACTCGTCAAAGCTGTTGTCCTGTAAGCTTTGATGACTCTGGATTTTTCAATCGCCTGGTTTCTCTACGAGAAGCACATGATATTCCCGTTTGAATGTCTAGTTTCGCTTGGTTTTAACGCAGCAGATTGCGGCAGATTCTCATCTTCAAAACTGTTCTCTGTCGTGTTGGATCACTCGTCAAAGCTGTTGTCCTGTAAGCTTTGATGACTCTGGATTTTTCAATCGCCTGGTTTCTCTACGAGAAGCACATGATATTCCCGTTTGAATGTCTAGTTTCGCTTGGTTTTAACAGCAGATTGCGGCAGATTCTCATCTTCAAAACTGTTCTCTGTCGTGTTGGATCACTCCTCAAAGCTGTTGTCCTGTAAGCTTTGATGACTCTGGATTTTTCAATCGCCTGGTTTCTCTACGAGAAGCACATGATATTCCCGTTTGAATGTCTAGTTTCGCTTGGTTTTAACGCAGCAGATTGCGGCAGATTCTCATCTTCAAAACTGTTCTCTGTCGTGTTGGATCACTCCTGTCAAAGCTGTTGTCCTGTAAGCATTGATGACTCTGGATTTTTCAATCGCCTGGTTTCTCTACGAGAAGCACATGATATTCCCGTTTGAATGTCTAGTTTCGCTTGGTTTTAACGCAGCAATTGCGGCAGATTCTCATCTTCAAAATGTTCTCTGTCGTGTTCGATCACTCGTCAAAGCTGTTGTCCTGTAAGCTTTGATGACTCTGGATTTTTCAATCGCCTGGTTTCTCTACGAGAAGCACATGATATTCCCGTTTGAATGTCTAGTTTCGCTTGGTTTTAAGAAGCAGATTGCGGCAGATTCTCATCTTCAAAACTGTTCTCTGTCGTGTTGGATCACTCTTCAAAGCTGTTGTCCTGTAAGCTTTGATGACTCTGGATTTTTCAATCGCCTGGTTTCTCTACGAGAAGCACATGATATTCCCGTTTGAATGTCTAGTTTCGCTTGGTTTTAAGCAGCAGATTGCGGCAGATTCTCATCTTCAAAACTGTTCTCTGTCGTGTTCGATCACTCGTCAAAGCTGTTGTCCTGTAAGCTTTGATGACTCTGGATTTTTCAATCGCCTGGTTTCTCTACGAGAAGCACATGATATTCCCGTTTGAATGTCTAGTTTCGCTTGGTTTTAACGCAGCAGATTGCGGCAGATTCTCATCTTCAAAACTGTTCTCTGTCGTGTTGGATCACTCGTCAAAGCTGTTGTCCTGTAAGCATTGATGACTCTGGATTTTTCAATCGCCTGGTTTCTCTACGAGAAGCACATGATATTCCCGTTTGAATGTCTAGTTTCGCTTGGTTTTAACGCAGCACATTGCGGCAGATTCTCATCTTCAAAACTGTTCTCTGTCGTGTTGGATCACTCCTCAAAGCTGTTGTCCTGTAAGCTTTGATGACTCTGGATTTTTCAATCGCCTGGTTTCTCTACGAGAAGCACATGATATTCCCGTTTGAATGTCTAGTTTCGCTTGGTTTTAACGCAGCAGATTGCGGCAGATTCTCATCTTCAAAAATGTTCTCTGTCGTGTTCGATCACTCGTCAAAGCTGTTGTCCTGTAAGCTTTGATGACTCTGGATTTTTCAATCGCCTGGTTTCTCTACGAGAAGCACATGATATTCCCGTTTGAATGTCTAGTTTCGCTTGGTTTTAAAGAAGCATATTGCGGCAGATTCTCATCTTCAAAACTGTTCTCTGTCGTGTTGGATCACTGTCAAAGCTGTTGTCCTGTAAGCTTTGATGACTCTGGATTTTTCAATCGCCTGGTTTCGCTATGAGAACCACATGATATTCCCGTTTTAATGTCTAGTTTCGGTTGTTTTTAACGAAGCAGATTGCGGCAGATTCTCATCTTCAAAACTGCTCTCTGTCGTGTTGGATCACTCCTGAAAGCTGTTGTCCTGTAAGCATTGATGACTCTGGATTTTTCAATCGCCTGGTTTCTCTACGATAAGCACATGATATTGCCGTTTGAATGTCTAGTTTCGCTTGGTTTTAACGCAGCAAATTGCGGTAGATTCTCATCTTCAAAAATGTTCTCTGTCGTGTTCGATCACTCGTCAAAGTTGTTGTCCTGTAAGCTTTGATGACTCTGGATTTTTGAATCGCCTGGTTTCTCTACGAGAAGCACATGATATTCCCGTTTGAATGTCTAGTTTCGCTTGGTTTTAAAGAAGCATATTGCGGCAGATTCTCATCTTCAAAACTGTTCTCTGTCGTGTAGGATCACTCGTCAAACTTGTTGTCCTGTAAGCTTTGGTGACTCTGGATTTTTCAATCGCCTGGTTTCTCTACGAGCAGCACATGATATTCCCGTTTGAATGTCTAGTTTCGCTTGGTTTTAACGAAGCAGATTGCGGCAGATTCTCATCTTCAAAACTGTTCTCTGTCGTGTTGGATCACTCTCAAAGCTGTTGTCCTGTAAGCATTGATGACTCTGGATTTTTCAATCGCCTGGTTTCTCTACGAGAAGCACATGATATTCCCGTTTGAATGTCTAGTTTCGCTTGGTTTTAAGAAGCAGATTGCGGCAGATTCTCATCTTCAAAACTGTTCTCTGTCGTGTTGGATCACTCCTCAAAGCTGTTGTCCTGTAAGCATTGATGACTCTGGATTTTTCAATCGCCTGGTTTCTCTACGAGAAGCACATGATATTCCCGTTTGAATGTCTAGTTTCGCTTGGTTTTAACGCAGCAGATTGCGGCAGATTCTCATCTTCAAAATGTTCTCTGTCGTGTTGGATCACTCCTCAAAGCTGTTGTCCTGTAAGCTTTGATGACTCTGGATTTTTCAATCGCCTGGTTTCTCTACGAGAAGCACATGATATTCCCGTTTGAATGTCTAGTTTCGCTTGGTTTTAACGAAGCAGATTGCGGCAGATTCTCATCTTCAAAACTGTTCTCTGTCGTGTTGGATCACTCCTCAAAGCTGTTGTCCTGTAAGCTTTGATGACTCTGGATTTTTCAATCGCCTGGTTTCTCTACGAGAAGCACATGATATTCCCGTTTGAATGTCTAGTTTCGCTTGGTTTTAACGAAGCAGATTGCGGCAGATTCTCATCTTCAAAACTGTTCTCTGTCGTGTTGGATCACTCCTCAAAGCTGTTGTCCTGTAAGCTTTGATGACTCTGGATTTTTCAATCGCCTGGTTTCTCTACGAGAAGCACATGATATTCCCGTTTGAATGTCTAGTTTCGCTTGGTTTTAACGAAGCAGATTGCGGCAGATTCTCATCTTCAAAACTGTTCTCTGTCGTGTTGGATCACTCCTCAAAGCTGTTGTCCTGTAAGCATTGATGACTCTGGATTTTTCAATCGCCTGGTTTCTCTACGAGAAGCACATGATATTCCCGTTTGAATGTCTAGTTTCGCTTGGTTTTAAGCAGCAGATTGCGGCAGATTCTCATCTTCAAAATGTTCTCTGTCGTGTTGGATCACTCCTCAAAGCTGTTGTCCTGTAAGCTTTGATGACTCTGGATTTTTCAATCGCCTGGTTTCTCTACGAGAAGCACATGATATTCCCGTTTGAATGTCTAGTTTCGCTTGGTTTTAACGCAGCAGATTGCGGCAGATTCTCATCTTCAAAATGTTCTCTGTCGTGTTCGATCACTCGTCAAAGCTGTTGTCCTGTAAGCTTTGATGACTCTGGATTTTTCAATCGCCTGGTTTCTCTACGAGAAGCACATGATATTCGCGTTTGAATGTCTAGTTTCGCTTGGTTTTAACGAAGCAGATTGCGGCAGATTCTCATCTTCAAAACTGTTCTCTGTCGTGTTGGATCACTCCTCAAAGCTGTTGTCCTGTAAGCATTGATGACTCTGGATTTTTCAATCGCCTGGTTTCTCTACGAGAAGCACATGATATTCCCGTTTGAATGTCTAGTTTCGCTTGGTTTTAAGAAGCAGATTGCGGCAGATTCTCATCTTCAAAACTGTTCTCTGTCGTGTTGGATCACTCCTCAAAGCTGTTGTCCTGTAAGCTTTGATGACTCTGGATTTTTCAATCGCCTGGTTTCTCTACGAGAAGCACATGATATTCCCGTTTGAATGTCTAGTTTCGCTTGGTTTTAACGCAGCAGATTGCGGCAGATTCTCATCTTCAAAACTGTTCTCTGTCGTGTTGGATCACTCCTCAAAGCTGTTGTCCTGTAAGCTTTGATGACTCTGGATTTTTCAATCGCCTGGTTTCTCTACGAGAAGCACATGATATTCCCGTTTGAATGTCTAGTTTCGCTTGGTTTTAAGAAGCATATTGCGGCAGATTCTCATCTTCAAAACTGTTCTCTGTCGTGTTGGATCACTGTCAAAGCTGTTGTCCTGTAAGCTTTGATGACTCTGGATTTTTCAATCGCCTGGTTTCTCTACGAGAAGCACATGATATTCCCGTTTTAATGTCTAGTTTCGCTTGGTTTTAACGAAGCAGATTGCGGCAGATTCTCATCTTCAAAACTGTTCTCTGTCGTGTTGGATCACTCGTCAAAGCTGTTGTCCTGTAAGCTTTGATGACTCTGGATTTTTCAATCGCCTGGTTTCTCTACGAGAAGCACATGATATTCCCGTTTGAATGTCTAGTTTCGCTTGGTTTTAAGCAGCATATTGCGGCAGATTCTCATCTTCAAAACTGTTCTCTGTCGTGTTGGATCACTCGTCAAAGCTGTTGTCCTGTAAGCTTTGATGACTCTGGATTTTTCAATCGCCTGGTTTCTCTACGAGAAGCACATGATATTCCCGTTTGAATGTCTAGTTTCGCTTGGTTTTAACGAAGCAGATTGCGGCAGATTCTCATCTTCAAAACTGTTCTCTGTCGTGTTGGATCACTCCTCAAAGCTGTTGTCCTGTAAGCTTTGATGACTCTGGATTTTTCAATCGCCTGGTTTCTCTACGAGAAGCACATGATATTCCCGTTTGAATGTCTAGTTTCGCTTGGTTTTAACGAAGCAGATTGCGGCAGATTCTCATCTTCAAAACTGTTCTCTGTCGTGTTGGATCACTCCTCAAAGCTGTTGTCCTGTAAGCTTTGATGACTCTGGATTTTTCAATCGCCTGGTTTCTCTACGAGAAGCACATGATATTCCCGTTTGAATGTCTAGTTTCGCTTGGTTTTAACGAAGCAGATTGCGGCAGATTCTCATCTTCAAAACTGTTCTCTGTCGTGTTGGATCACTCGTCAAACCTGTTGTCCTGTAAGCTTTGATGACTCTGGATTTTTAAATGGCCTGGTTTCTCTACGAGCAGCACATGATATTCCCGTTTGAATGTCTAGCTTCGCTTGGTTTTAACGAAGCAGATTGCGGCAGATTCTCATCTTCAAAACTGTTCTCTGTCGTGTTGGATCACTCCTCAAAGCTGTTGTCCTGTAAGCTTTGATGACTCTGGATTTTTCAATCGCCTGGTTTCTCTACGAGAAGCACATGATATTCCCATTTGAATGTCTAGTTTCGCTTGGTTTTAACGAAGCAGATTACGGCGGATTCCCATCTTCAAAACTGTTCTCTGTCGTGTTGGATCACTCCTCAAAGCTGTTGTCCTGTAAGCATTGATGACTCTGGATTTTTCAATCGCCTGGTTTCTCTACGAGAAGCACATGATATTCCCGTTTGAATGTCTAGTTTCGCTTGGTTTTAAGGCAGCAGATTGCGGCAGATTCTCATCTTCAAAAATGTTCTCTGTCGTGTTGGATCACTCCTCAAAGCTGTTGTCCTGTAAGCTTTGATGACTCTGGATTTTTCAATCGCCTGGTTTCTCTACGAGAAGCACATGATATTCCCGTTTGAATGTCTAGTTTCGCTTGGTTTTAACGAAGCAGATTGCGGCAGATTCTCATCTTCAAAACTGTTCTCTGTCGTGTTGGATCACTCCTCAAAGCTGTTGTCCTGTAAGCATTGATGACTCTGGATTTTTCAATCGCCTGGTTTCTCTACGAGAAGCACATGATATTCCCGTTTGAATGTCTAGTTTCGCTTGGTTTTAACGCAGCAGATTGCGGCAGATTCTCATCTTCAAAATGTTCTCTGTCGTGTTCGATCACTCGTCAAAGCTGTTGTCCTGTAAGCTTTGATGACTCTGGATTTTTCAATCGCCTGGTTTCTCTACGAGAAGCACATGATATTCCCGTTTGAATGTCTAGTTTCGCTTGGTTTTAACGAAGCAGATTGCGGCAGATTCTCATCTTCAAAACTGTTCTCTGTCGTGTTGGATCACTCCTCAAAGCTGTTGTCCTGTAAGCTTTGATGACTCTGGATTTTTCAATCGCCTGGTTTCTCTACGAGAAGCACATGATATTCCCGTTTGAATGTCTAGTTTCGCTTGGTTTTAACGAAGCAGATTGCGGCAGATTCTCATCTTCAAAACTGTTCTCTGTCGTGTTGGATCACTCCTCAAAGCTGTTGTCCTGTAAGCTTTGATGACTCTGGATTTTTCAATCGCCTGGTTTCTCTACGAGAAGCACATGATATTCCCGTTTGAATGTCTAGTTTCGCTTGGTTTTAACGCAGCAGATTGCGGCAGATTCTCATCTTCAAAATGTTCTCTGTCGTGTTGGATCACTCCTCAAAGCTGTTGTCCTGTAAGCTTTGATGACTCTGGATTTTTCAATCGCCTGGTTTCTCTACGAGAAGCACATGATATTCCCGTTTGAATGTCTAGTTTCGCTTGGTTTTAAGCAGCAGATTGCGGCAGATTCTCATCTTCAAAACTGTTCTCTGTCGTGTTGGATCACTCCTCAAAGCTGTTGTCCTGTAAGCTTTGATGACTCTGGATTTTTCAATCGCCTGGTTTCTCTACGAGAAGCACATGATATTCCCGTTTGAATGTCTAGTTTCGCTTGGTTTTAACGAAGCAGATTGCGGCAGATTCTCATCTTCAAAACTGTTCTCTGTCGTGTTGGATCACTCCGTCAAAGCTGTTGTCCTGTAAGCTTTGATGACTCTGGATTTTTCAATCGCCTGGTTTCTCTACGAGAAGCACATGATATTCCCGTTTGAATGTCTAGTTTCGCTTGGTTTTAACGCAGCAGATTGCGGCAGATTCTCATCTTCAAAATGTTCTCTGTCGTGTTGGATCACTCCTCAAAGCTGTTGTCCTGTAAGCATTGATGACTCTGGATTTTTCAATCGCCTGGTTTCTCTACGAGAAGCACATGATATTCCCGTTTGAATGTCTAGTTTCGCTTGGTTTTAAGAAGCAGATTGCGGCAGATTCTCATCTTCAAAACTGTTCTCTGTCGTGTTGGATCACTCCTCAAAGCTGTTGTCCTGTAAGCTTTGATGACTCTGGATTTTTCAATCGCCTGGTTTCTCTACGAGAAGCACATGATATTCCCGTTTGAATGTCTAGTTTCGCTTGGTTTTAAGCAGCAGATTGCGGCAGATTCTCATCTTCAAAATGTTCTCTGTCGTGTTGGATCACTCGTCAAAGCTGTTGTCCTGTAAGCTTTGATGACTCTGGATTTTTCAATCGGCTGGTTTCTCTACGAGAAGCACATGATATTCCCGTTTGAATGTCTAGTTTCACTTGGTTTTAACGCAGCAGATTGCGGCAGATTCTCATCTTCAAAACTGTTTTCTGTCGTGTTGGATCACTCTTCAAAGCTGTTGTCCTGTAAGCTTTGATGACTCTGGATTTTTCAATCGCCTGGTTTCTCTACGAGAAGCACATGATATTCGCGTTTGAATGTCTAGTTTCGCTTGGTTTTAACGAAGCAGATTGCGGCAGATTCTCATCTTCAAAACTGTTCTCTGTCGTGTTGGATCACTCCTCAAAGTTGTTGTCCTCTAAGCTTTGATGACTCTGGATTTTTCAATCGCCTGGTTTCTCTACGAGAAGCACATGATATTCCCGTTTGAATGTCTAGTTTCGCTTGGTTTTAACGCAGCAGATTGCGGCAGATTCTCATCTTCAAAACTGTTCTCTGTCGTGTTGGATCACTCCTCAAAGCTGTTGTCCTGTAAGCTTTGATGACTCTGGATTTTTCAATCGCCTGGTTTCTCTACGAGAAGCACATGATATTCCCGTTTGAATGTCTAGTTTCGCTTGGTTTTAACGCAGCAGATTGCGGCAGATTCTCATCTTCAAAACTGTTCTCTGTCGTGTTGGATCACTCGTCAAAGCTGTTGTCCTGTAAGCATTGATGACTCTGGATTTTTCAATCGCCTGGTTTCTCTACGAGAAGCACATGATATTCCCGTTTGAATGTCTAGTTTCGCTTGGTTTTAAGAAGCATATTGCGGCAGATTCTCATCTTCAAAACTGTTCTCTGTCGTGTTGGATCACTCCTCAAAGCTGTTGTCCTGTAAGCATTGATGACTCTGGATTTTTCAATCGCTTGGTTTCTCTACGAGACGCACATGATATTCCCGTTTTAATGTCTAGTTTCGCTTGGTTTTAACGAAGCAGATTGCTGCAGATTCTCATCTTCAAAACTGTTCTCTGTCGTGGTGGATCACTCGTCAAAGTTGTTGTCTTGTAAGCATTGATGACTCTGGATTTTTCAATCGCCTGGTTTCTCTACGAGAAGCACATGATATTCCCGTTTGAATGTCTAGTTTCGCTTGGTTTTAACGAAGCAGATTGCGGCAGATTCTCTTCTTCAAAAGGTTCTCTGTCGTGTTGGATCACTCGTCAAAGCTGTTGTCCTGTAAGCTTTGATGACTCTGGATTTTTCAATCGCCTGGTTACTCTACGAGAAGCACATGATATTCTTGTTTTAATGTATAGTTTCGCTTGGTTTTAACGAAGCAGATTGCGGCAGATTCTCATCTTCAAAACTGTTCTCTGTCGTGTTGGATCACTCCTCAAAGCTGTTGTCCTGTAAGCTTTGTTGACTCTGGATTTTTCACTCGCCTCGTTTCTCTACGAGCAGCACATGATATTCCCGTTTGAATGTCTAGTTTCGCTTGGTTTTAACGAAGCAGGTTGCGGCAGATTCTCTTCTTCAAAAAGGTTCTCTGTCGTGTTGGATCACTCCTCAAAGCTGTTGTCCTGTAAGCTTTGATGACTCTGGATTTTTCAATCGCCTGGTTTCTCTACGAGAAGCACATGATATTCCCGTTTGAATGTCTAGTTTCGCTTGGTTTTAAGAAGCAGATTGCGGCAGATTCTCATCTTCAAAACTGTTCTCTGTCGTGTTGGATCACTCCTCAAAGCTGTTGTCCTGTAAGCATTGATGACTCTGGATTTTTCAATCGCCTGGTTTCTCTACGAGAAGCACATGATATTCCCGTTTGAATGTCTAGTTTCGCTTGGTTTTAAGAAGCAGATTGCGGCAGATTCTCATCTTCAAAACTGTTCTCTGTCGTGTTGGATCACTCCTCAAAGCTGTTGTCCTGTAAGCATTGATGACTCTGGATTTTTCAATCGCCTGGTTTCTCTACGAGAAGCACATGATATTCCCGTTTGAATGTCTAGTTTCGCTTGGTTTTAACGAAGCAGATTGCGGCAGATTCTCATCTTCAAAACTGTTCTCTGTCGTGTTGGATCACTCCTCAAAGCTGTTGTCCTGTAAGCTTTGATGACTCTGGATTTTTCAATCGCCTGGTTTCTCTACGAGAAGCACATGATATTCCCGTTTGAATGTCTAGTTTCGCTTGGTTTTAAGAAGCAGATTGCGGCAGATTCTCATCTTCAAAACTGTTCTCTGTCGTGTTGGATCACTCCTCAAAGCTGTTGTCCTGTAAGCTTTGATGACTCTGGATTTTTCAATGCCTGGTTTCTCTACGAGAAGCACATGATATTCCCGTTTGAATGTCTAGTTTCGCTTGGTTTTAAGCAGCAGATTGCGGCAGATTCTCATCTTCAAAATGTTCTCTGTCGTGTTGGATCACTCCTCAAAGCTGTTGTCCTGTAAGCTTTGATGACTCTGGATTTTTCAATCGCCTGGTTTCTCTACGAGAAGCACATGATATTCCCGTTTGAATGTCTAGTTTCGCTTGGTTTTAACGAAGCAGATTGCGGCAGATTCTCATCTTCAAAATGTTCTCTGTCGTGTTGGATCACTCCTCAAAGCTGTTGTCCTGTAAGCTTTGATGACTCTGGATTTTTCAATCGCCTGGTTTCTCTACGAGAAGCACATGATATTCCCGTTTGAATGTCTAGTTTCGCTTGGTTTTAACGAAGCAGATTGCGGCAGATTCTCATCTTCAAAACTGTTCTCTGTCGTGTTGGATCACTCCTCAAAGCTGTTGTCCTGTAAGCTTTGATGACTCTGGATTTTTCAATCGCCTGGTTTCTCTACGAGAAGCACATGATATTCCCGTTTGAATGTCTAGTTTCGCTTGGTTTTAACGCAGCAGATTGCGGCAGATTCTCATCTTCAAAATGTTCTCTGTCGTGTTCGATCACTCGTCAAAGCTGTTGTCCTGTAAGCTTTGATGACTCTGGATTTTTCAATCGCCTGGTTTCTCTACGAGAAGCACATGATATTCCCGTTTGAATGTCTAGTTTCGCTTGGTTTTAAGGCAGCAGATTGCGGCAGATTCTCATCTTCAAAAATGTTCTCTGTCGTGTTGGATCACTCCTCAAAGCTGTTGTCCTGTAAGCATTGATGACTCTGGATTTTTCAATCGCCTGGTTTCTCTACGAGAAGCACATGATATTCCCGTTTGAATGTCTAGTTTCGCTTGGTTTTAAGCAGCAGATTGCGGCAGATTCTCATCTTCAAAACTGTTCTCTGTCGTGTTGGATCACTCCTCAAAGTTGTTGTCCTGTAAGCTTTGATGACTCTGGATTTTTCAATCGCCTGGTTTCTCTACGAGAAGCACATGATATTCCCGTTTGAATGTCTAGTTTCGCTTGGTTTTAACGAAGCAGATTGCGGCAGATTCTCATCTTCAAAACTGTTCTCTGTCGTGTTGGATCACTCCTCAAAGCTGTTGTCCTGTAAGCATTGATGACTCTGGATTTTTCAATCGCCTGGTTTCTCTACGAGAAGCACATGATATTCCCGTTTGAATGTCTAGTTTCGCTTGGTTTTAACAGCAGATTGCGGCAGATTCTCATCTTCAAAATGTTCTCTGTCGTGTTGGATCACTCCTCAAAGCTGTTGTCCTGTAAGCATTGATGACTCTGGATTTTTCAATCGCCTGGTTTCTCTACGAGAAGCACATGATATTCCCGTTTGAATGTCTAGTTTCGCTTGGTTTTAACGCAGCAGATTGCGGCAGATTCTCATCTTCAAAAATGTTCTCTGTCGTGTTGGATCACTCGTCAAAGCTGTTGTCCTGTAAGCTTTGATGACTCTGGATTTTTCAATCGCCTGGTTTCTCTACGAGAAGCACATGATATTCCCGTTTGAATGTCTAGTTTCGCTTGGTTTTAACGCAGCAGATTGCGGCAGATTCTCATCTTCAAAACTGTTCTCTGTCGTGTTGGATCACTCCTCAAAGCTGTTGTCCTGTAAGCTTTGATGACTCTGGATTTTTCAATCGCCTGGTTTCTCTACGAGAAGCACATGATATTCCCGTTTGAATGTCTAGTTTCGCTTGGTTTTAAAGAAGCAGATTGCGGCAGATTCTCATCTTCAAAACTGTTCTCTGTCGTGTTGGATCACTCCTCAAAGCTGTTGTCCTGTAAGCATTGATGACTCTGGATTTTTCAATCGCCTGGTTTCTCTACGAGAAGCACATGATATTCCCGTTTGAATGTCTAGTTTCGCTTGGTTTTAAGAAGCATATTGCGGCAGATTCTCATCTTCAAAATGTTCTCTGTCGTGTTGGATCACTCCTCAAAGCTGTTGTCCTGTAAGCATTGATGACTCTGGATTTTTCAATCGCCTGGTTTCTCTACGAGAAGCACATGATATTCCCGTTTGAATGTCTAGTTTCGCTTGGTTTTAAGAAGCAGATTGCGGCAGATTCTCATCTTCAAAATGTTCTCTGTCGTGTTGGATCACTCCTCAAAGCTGTTGTCCTGTAAGCTTTGATGACTCTGGATTTTTCAATCGCCTGGTTTCTCTACGAGAAGCACATGATATTCCCGTTTGAATGTCTAGTTTCGCTTGGTTTTAAGAAGCAGATTGCGGCAGATTCTCATCTTCAAAACTGTTCTCTGTCGTGTTGGATCACTCCTCAAAGCTGTTGTCCTGTAAGCATTGATGACTCTGGATTTTTCAATCGCCTGGTTTCTCTACGAGAAGCACATGATATTCCCGTTTGAATGTCTAGTTTCGCTTGGTTTTAAGAAGCAGATTGCGGCAGATTCTCATCTTCAAAACTGTTCTCTGTCGTGTTGGATCACTCCTCAAAGCTGTTGTCCTGTAAGCTTTGATGACTCTGGATTTTTCAATGCCTGGTTTCTCTACGAGAAGCACATGATATTCCCGTTTGAATGTCTAGTTTCGCTTGGTTTTAACGAAGCAGATTGCGGCAGATTCTCATCTTCAAAACTGTTCTCTGTCGTGTTGGATCACTCCTCAAAGCTGTTGTCCTGTAAGCTTTGATGACTCTGGATTTTTCAATCGCCTGGTTTCTCTACGAGAAGCACATGATATTCCCGTTTGAATGTCTAGTTTCGCTTGGTTTTAACGCAGCAGATTGCGGCAGATTCTCATCTTCAAAATGTTCTCTGTCGTGTTGGATCACTCCTCAAAGCTGTTGTCCTGTAAGCTTTGATGACTCTGGATTTTTCAATCGCCTCGTTTCTCTACGAGAAGCACATGATATTCCCGTTTGAATGTCTAGTTTCGCTTGGTTTTAAGAAGCAGATTGCGGCAGATTCTCATCTTCAAAACTGTTCTCTGTCGTGTTGGATCACTCCTCAAAGCTGTTGTCCTGTAAGCATTGATGACTCTGGATTTTTCAATCGCCTGGTTTCTCTACGAGAAGCACATGATATTCCCGTTTGAATGTCTAGTTTCGCTTGGTTTTAACGCAGCAGATTGCGGCAGATTCTCATCTTCAAAATGTTCTCTGTCGTGTTGGATCACTCTCAAAGCTGTTGTCCTGTAAGCTTTGATGACTCTGGATTTTTCAATCGCCTGGTTTCTCTACGAGAAGCACATGATATTCCCGTTTGAATGTCTAGTTTCGCTTGGTTTTAAGAAGCAGATTGCGGCAGATTCTCATCTTCAAAAATGTTCTCTGTCGTGTTGGATCACTCCTCAAAGCTGTTGTCCTGTAAGCATTGATGACTCTGGATTTTTCAATCGCCTGGTTTCTCTACGAGAAGCACATGATATTCCCGTTTGAATGTCTAGTTTCGCTTGGTTTTAAGGCAGCAGATTGCGGCAGATTCTCATCTTCAAAAATGTTCTCTGTCGTGTTGGATCACTCCTCAAAGCTGTTGTCCTGTAAGCTTTGATGACTCTGGATTTTTCAATCGCCTGGTTTCTCTACGAGAAGCACATGATATTCCCGTTTGAATGTCTAGTTTCGCTTGGTTTTAACGAAGCAGATTGCGGCAGATTCTCATCTTCAAAACTGGTCTCTGTCGTGTTGGATCACTCCTCAAAGCTGTTGTCCTGTAAGCTTTGATGACTCTGGATTTTTCAATTGCCTGGTTTCTCTACGAGCAGCACATGATATTCCCGTTTGAATGTCTAGCTTCGCTTGGTTTTAACGAACCAGATTACGGCGGATTCTCATCTTTAAAACTGGTCTCTGTCGTGTTGGATCACTCCTCAAAGCTGTTGTCCTGTAAGCGTTGATGACTCTGGATTTTTCAATCACCTGGTTTCTCTACGAGAAGCACATGATATTCCCGTTTTAATGTCTAGTTTCGCTTGGTTTTAACGCAGCAGATTGCGGCAGATTCTCATCTTCAAAAATGTTCTCTGTCGTGTTCGATCACTCGTCAAAGCTGTTGTCCTGTAAGCTTTGATGACTCTGGATTTTTCAATCGCCTGGTTTCTCTACGAGAAGCACATGATATTCCCGTTTGAATGTCTAGTTTCGCTTGGTTTTAACGCAGCAGATTGCGGCAGATTCTCATCTTCAAAAATGTTCTCTGTCGTGTTGGATCACTCCTCAAAGCTGTTGTCCTGTAAGCATTGATGACTCTGCATTTTTCAATCGCCTGGTTTCTCTACGAGAAGCACATGATATTCCCGTTTGAATGTCTAGTTTCGCATGGTTTTAAAGCAGCAGATTGCGGCAGATTCTCATCTTCAAAACTGTTCTCTGTCGTGTTCGATCACTCGTCAAAGCTGTTGTCCTGTAAGCTTTGATGACTCTGGATTTTTCAATCGCCTCGTTTCTCTACGAGAAGCACATGATATTCCCGTTTGAATGTCTAGTTTCGCTTGGTTTTAAAGAAGCATATTGCGGCAGATTCTCATCTTCAAAACTGTTCTCTGTCGTGTTGGATCACTCCTCAAAGCTGTTGTCCTGTAAGCATTGATGACTCTGGATTTTTCAATCGCCTGGTTTCTCTACGATAAGCACATGATATTGCCGTTTGAATGTCTAGTTTCGCTTGGTTTTAAGACAGCATATTGCGGCAGATTCTCATCTTCAAAAATGTTCTCTGTCGTGTTGGATCACTCCTCAAAGCTATTGTCCTGTAAGAATTGATGACTCTGTATTTTTTAATCGTCTCGTTTCTCTACGAGAAGCACATGATATTCCCGTTTTAATGTCTAGTTTCGCTTGGTTTTAAGCAGCAGATTGCGGCAGATTCTCATCTTCAAAACTGTTCTCTGTCGTGTTGGATCACTCCTCAAAGCTGTTGTCCTGTAAGCATTGATGACTCTGGATTTTTCAATCGCCTGGTTTCTCTACGAGAAGCACATGATATTCCCGTTTGAATGTCTAGTTTCGCTTGGTTTTAAGAAGCAGATTGCGGCAGATTCTCATCTTCAAAACTGTTCTCTGTCGTGTTGGATCACTCCTCAAAGCTGTTGTCCTGTAAGCATTGATGACTCTGGATTTTTCAATCGCCTGGTTTCTCTACGAGAAGCACATGATATTCCCGTTTGAATGTCTAGTTTCGCTTGGTTTTAAGAAGCAGATTGCGGCAGATTCTCATCTTCAAAACTGTTCTCTGTCGTGTTGGATCACTCCTCAAAGCTGTTGTCCTGTAAGCTTTGATGACTCTGGATTTTTCAATCGCCTGGTTTCTCTACGAGAAGCACATGATATTCCCGTTTGAATGTCTAGTTTCGCTTGGTTTTAACGAAGCAGATTGCGGCAGATTCTCATCTTCAAAACTGTTCTCTGTCGTGTTGGATCACTCCTCAAAGCTGTTGTCCTGTAAGCTTTGATGACTCTGGATTTTTCAATCGCCTGGTTTCTCTACGAGAAGCACATGATATTCCCGTTTGAATGTCTAGTTTCGCTTGGTTTTAAGAAGCAGATTGCGGCAGATTCTCATCTTCAAAACTGTTCTCTGTCGTGTTGGATCACTCCTCAAAGCTGTTGTCCTGTAAGCATTGATGACTCTGGATTTTTCAATCGCCTGGTTTCTCTACGAGAAGCACATGATATTCCCGTTTGAATGTCTAGTTTCGCTTGGTTTTAAAGAAGCATATTGCGGCAGATTCTCATCTTCAAAACTGTTCTCTGTCGTGTTGGATCACTCCTCAAAGCTGTTGTCCTGTAAGCATTGATGACTCTGGATTTTTCAATCGCCTGGTTTCTCTACGAGAAGCACATGATATTCCCGTTTGAATGTCTAGTTTCGCTTGGTTTTAAGAAGCAGATTGCGGCAGATTCTCATCTTCAAAACTGTTCTCTGTCGTGTTGGATCACTCCTCAAAGCTGTTGTCCTGTAAGCTTTGATGACTCTGGATTTTTCAATCGCCTGGTTTCTCTACGAGAAGCACATGATATTCCCGTTTGAATGTCTAGTTTCGCTTGGTTTTAACGCAGCAGATTGCGGCAGATTCTCATCTTCAAAAATGTTCTCTGTCGTGTTGGATCACTCCTCAAAGCTGTTGTCCTGTAAGCTTTGATGACTCTGGATTTTTCAATCGCCTGGTTTCGCTACGAGAACCACATGATATTCCCGTTTTAATGTCTAGTTTCGCTTGGTTTTAACGAAGCAGATTGCGGCAGATTCTCATCTTCAAAACTGTTCTCTGTCGTGTTGGATCACTCCTCAAAGCTGTTGTCCTGTAAGCTTTGATGACTCTGGATTTTTCAATCGCCTGGTTTCTCTACGAGAAGCACATGATATTCCCGTTTGAATGTCTAGTTTCGCTTGGTTTTAACGAAGCAGATTGCGGCAGATTCTCATCTTCAAAACTGTTCTCTGTCGTGTTGGATCACTCCTCAAAGCTGTTGTCCTGTAAGCTTTGATGACTCTGGATTTTTCAATCGCCTGGTTTCTCTACGAGAAGCACATGATATTCCCGTTTAATGTCTAGTTTCGCTTGGTTTTAACGAAGCAGATTGCGGCAGATTCTCTTCTTCAAAAGGTTCTCTGTCGTGTTGGATCACTCGTCAAAGCTGTTGTCCTGTAAGCTTTGATGACTCTGGATTTTTCAATCGCCTGGTTTCTCTACGAGAAGCACATGATATTCCCGTTTGAATGTCTAGTTTCGCTTGGTTTTAACGCAGCAGATTGCGGCAGATTCTCATCTTCAAAATGTTCTCTGTCGTGTTGGATCACTCCTCAAAGCTGTTGTCCTGTAAGCTTTGATGACTCTGGATTTTTCAATCGCCTGGTTTCTCTACGAGAAGCACATGATATTCCCGTTTGAATGTCTAGTTTCGCTTGGTTTTAAGAAGCAGATTGCGGCAGATTCTCATCTTCAAAACTGTTCTCTGTCGTGTTGGATCACTCCTCAAAGCTGTTGTCCTGTAAGCTTTGATGACTCTGGATTTTTCAATCGCCTCGTTTCTCTACGAGAAGCACATGATATTCCCGTTTGAATGTCTAGTTTCGCTTGGTTTTAAAGAAGCAGATTGCGGCAGATTCTCATCTTCAAAACTGTTCTCTGTCGTGTAGGATCACTCGTCAAACCTGTTGTCCTGTAAGCTTTGATGACTCTGGATTTTTCAATCGCCTGGTTTCTCTACGAGCAGCACATGATATTCCCGTTTGAATGTCTAGTTTCGCTTGGTTTTAAAGAAGCATATTGCGGCAGATTCTCATCTTCAAAACTGTTCTCTGTCGTGTTGGATCACTCCTCAAAGCTATTGTCCTGTAAGCATTGATGACTCTGGATTTTTCAATTGCCTGGTTTCTCTACGAGAAGCACATGATATTCCCGTTTGAATGTCTAGTTTCGCTTGGTTTTAAGGCAGCAGATTGCGGCAGATTCTCATCCTCAAAAATGTTCTCTGTCGTGTTGGATCACTCCTCAAAGCTGTTGTCCTGTAAGCTTTGATGACTCTGGATTTTTCAATCGCCTGGTTTCGCTATGAGAACCACATGATATTCCCGTTTTAATGTCTAGTTTCGCTTGGTTTTAAAGAAGCAGATTGCGGCAGATTCTCATCTTCAAAATGTTCTCTGTCGTGTTGGATCACTCCTCAAAGCTGTTGTCCTGTAAGCTTTGATGACTCTGGATTTTTCAATCGCCTGGTTTCTCTACGAGAAGCACATGATATTCCCGTTTGAATGTCTAGTTTCGCTTGGTTTTAAAGACAGCATATTGCGGCAGATTCTCATCTTCAAAACTGTTCTCTGTCGTGTTGGATCACTCCTCAAAGCTGTTGTCCTGTAAGCTTTGATGACTCTGGATTTTTCAATCTCCTCGTTTCTCTACGAGAAGCACATGATATTCCCGTTTGAATGTCTAGTTTCGCTTGGTTTTAAAGAAGCAGATTGCGGCAGATTCTCATCTTCAAAACTGTTCTCTGTCGTGTTGGATCACTCCTCAAAGCTGTTGTCCTGTAAGCATTGATGACTCTGGATTTTTCAATCGCCTGGTTTCTCTACGAGAAGCACATGATATTCCCGTTTGAATGTCTAGTTTCGCTTGGTTTTAAGAAGCAGATTGCGGCAGATTCTCATCTTCAAAACTGTTCTCTGTCGTGTTGGATCACTCCTCAAAGCTGTTGTCCTGTAAGCATTGATGACTCTGGATTTTTCAATCGCCTGGTTTCTCTACGAGAAGCACATGATATTCCCGTTTGAATGTCTAGTTTCGCTTGGTTTTAAGAAGCAGATTGCGGCAGATTCTCATCTTCAAAACTGTTCTCTGTCGTGTTGGATCACTCCTCAAAGCTGTTGTCCTGTAAGCTTTGATGACTCTGGATTTTTCAATCGCCTGGTTTCTCTACGAGAAGCACATGATATTCCCGTTTGAATGTCTAGTTTCGCTTGGTTTTAAAGAAGCAGATTGCGGCAGATTCTCATCTTCAAAACTGTTCTCTGTCGTGTTGGATCACTCTCAAAGCTGTTGTCCTGTAAGCATTGATGACTCTGGATTTTTCAATCGCCTGGTTTCTCTACGAGAAGCACATGATATTCCCGTTTGAATGTCTAGTTTCGCTTGGTTTTAACGAAGCAGATTGCGGCAGATTCTCATCTTCAAAACTGTTCTCTGTCGTGTTGGATCACTCCTCAAAGCTGTTGTCCTGTAAGCATTGATGACTCTGGATTTTTCAATCGCCTGGTTTCTCTACGAGAAGCACATGATATTCCCGTTTGAATGTCTAGTTTCGCTTGGTTTTAACGAAGCAGATTGCGGCAGATTCTCATCTTCAAAACTGTTCTCTGTCGTGTTGGATCACTCCTCAAAGCTGTTGTCCTGTAAGCTTTGATGACTCTGGATTTTTCAATCGCCTGGTTTCTCTACGAGAAGCACATGATATTCGCCTTTGAATGTCTAGTTTCGCTTGGTTTTAACGAAGCAGATTGCGGCAGATTCTCATCTTCAAAACTGTTCTCTGTCGTGTTGGATCACTCTCAAAGCTGTTGTCCTGTAAGCTTTGATGACTCTGGATTTTTCAATCGCCTGGTTTCTCTACGAGAAGCACATGATATTCCCGTTTAATGTCTAGTTTCGCTTGGTTTTAACGAAGCAGATTGCGGCAGATTCTCATCTTCAAAACTGTTCTCTGTCGTGTTCGATCACTCGTCAAAGCTGTTGTCCTGTAAGCTTTGATGACTCTGGATTTTTCAATCGCCTGGTTTCTCTACGAGAAGCACATGATATTCCCGTTTGAATATCTAGTTTCGCTTGGTTTTAAGGCAGAAGATTGCGGCAGATTCTCATCTTCAAAACTGTTCTCTGTCGTGTTGGATCACTCTCAAAGCTGTTGTCCTGTAAGCTTTGATGACTCTGGATTTTTCAATCTCCTCGTTTCTCTACGAGAAGCACATGATATTCGCGTTTGAATGTCTAGTTTCGGTTGGTTTTAACGAAGCAGATTGCGGCAGATTCTCATCTTCAAAACTGTTCTCTGTCGTGTTGGATCACTCCTCAAAGTTGTTGTCCTGTAAGCTTTGATGACTCTGGATTTTTCAATCGCCTGGTTTCTCTACGAGAAGCACATGATATTCCCGTTTGAATGTCTAGTTTCGCTTGGTTTTAAAGAAGCAGATTGCGGCAGATTCTCATCTTCAAAACTGTTCTCTGTCGTGTTGGATCACTCCGTCAAAGCTGTTGTCCTGTAAGCATTGATGACTCTGGATTTTTCAATCGCCTGGTTTCTCTACGAGAAGCACATGATATTCCAGTTTGAATGTCTAGTTTCGCTTGTTTTTAACGAAGCAGATTGCGGCAGATTCTCATCTTCAAAACTGTTCTCTGTCGTGTTCGATCACTCGTCAAAGCTGTTGTCCTGTAAGCTTTGATGACTCTGGATTTTTCAATCGCCTGGTTTCTCTACGAGAAGCACATGATATTCCCGTTTAATGTCTAGTTTCGCTTGGTTTTAAAGAAGCAGATTGCGGCAGATTCTCATCTTCAAAACTGTTCTCTGTCGTGTTGGATCACTCCTCAAAGCTGTTGTCCTGTAAGCATTGATGACTCTGGATTTTTCAATCTCGTGGTTTCTCTACAAGAAGCACATGATATTCCCGTTTTAATGTCTAGTTTCGCTTGGTTTTAAGGCAGCAGATTGCGGCAGATTCTCATCTTCAAAAATGTTCCCTGTCGTGTTGGATCACTCCTCAAAGCTGTTGTCCTGTAAGATTGATGACTCTGGATTTTTCAATCGCCTGTTTCTCTACGAGAAGCACATGATATTCCCGTTTTAATGTCTAGTTTCGCTTGGTTTTAAGAAGCATATTGCGGCAGATTCTCATCTTCAAAACTGTTCTCTGTCGTGTAGGATCACTCGTCAAAGCTGTTGTCCTGTAAGCTTTGATGACTCTGGATTTTTCAATCGCCTGGTTTCTCTACGAGAAGCACATGATATTCCCGTTTAATGTCTACTTTCGCTTGTTTTAAGAAGCAGATTGCGGCAGATTCTCATCTTCAAAACTGTTCTCTGTCGTGTTGGATCACTCCTCAAAGCTGTTGTCCTGTAAGCTTTGATGACTCTGGATTTTTCAATCGCCGTTTCTCTACGAGAAGCACATGATATTCCCGTTTGAATGTCTAGTTTCGCTTGGTTTTAAGAAGCAGATTGCGGCAGATTCTCATCTTCAAAACTGTTCTCTGTCGTGTTGGATCACTCTCAAAGCTGTTGTCCTGTAAGCTTTGATGACTCTGGATTTTTCAATCGCCTGGTTTCTCTACGAGAAGCACATGATATTCCCGTTTGAATGTCTAGTTTCGCTTGGTTTTAAGAAGCAGATTGCGGCAGATTCTCATCTTCAAAACTGTTCTCTGTCGTGTTGGATCACTTCAAAGCTGTTGTCCTGTAAGCATTGATGACTCTGGATTTTTCAATCGCCTGGTTTCTCTACGAGAAGCACATGATATTCCCGTTTGAATGTCTAGTTTCGCTTGGTTTTAAAGAAGCAGATTGCGGCAGATTCTCATCTTCAAAACTGTTCTCTGTCGTGTTGGATCACTCCTCAAAGCTGTTGTCCGGTAAGCATTGATGACTCTGGATTTTTCAATCGCTTGGTTTCTCTACGAGAAGCACATGATATTCCCGTTTGAATGTCTAGTTTCGCTTGCTTTTAAAGAAGCAGATTGCGGCAGATTCTCATCTTCAAAACTGTTCTCTGTCGTGTTGGATCACTCCTCAAAGCTGTTGTCCTGTAAGCATTGATGACTCTGGATTTTTCAATCGTCGTTTCTCTACGAGAAGCACATGATATTCCCGTTTGAATGTCTAGTTTCGCTTGGTTTTAACGAAGCAGATTGCGGCAGATTCTCATCTTCAAAACTCTTCTCTGTGGTGTAGGATCACTCGTCAAAGCTGTTGTCCTGTAAGCTTTGATGACTCTGGATTTTTCCATCGCCTGGTTTCTCTACGAGAAGCACATGATATTCCCGTTTGAATGTCTAGTTTCGCTTGGTTTTAAGAAGCAGATTGCGGCAGATTCTCATCTTCAAAACTGTTCTCTGTCGTGTTGGATCACTCCTCAAAGCTGTTGTCCTGTAAGCTTTGATGACTCTGGATTTTTTAATCGCCTGGTTTCTCTACGAGAAGCACATGATATTCCCGTTTGAATGTCTAGTTTCGCTTGGTTTTAACGAAGCAGATTGCGGCAGATTCTCATCTTCAAAACTGTTCTCTGTCGTGTTGGATCACTCTCAAAGCTGTTGTCCTGTAAGCTTTGATGACTCTGGATTTTTCAATCGCCTGGTTTCTCTACGAGAAGCACATGATATTCCCGTTTGAATGTCTAGTTTCGCTTGGTTTTAACGAAGCAGATTGCGGCAGATTCTCATCTTCAAAACTGTTCTCTGTCGTGTTGGATCACTCTCAAAGCTGTTGTCCTGTAAGCATTGATGACTCTGGATTTTTCAATCGCCTGGTTTCTCTACGAGAAGCACATGATATTCCCGTTTGAATGTCTAGTTTCGCTTGGTTTTAACGCAGCAGATTGCGGCAGATTCTCATCTTCAAAACTGTTCTCTGTCGTGTTGGATCACTCGTCAAAGCTGTTGTCCTGTAAGCATTGATGACTCTGGATTTTTCAATTCCTCGTTTCTCTACGAGAAGCACATGATATTCCCGTTTGAATGTCTAGTTTCGCTTGGTTTTAAAGAAGCATATTGCGGCAGATTCTCATATTCAAAACTGTTCTCTGTCGTGTTGGATCACTCGTCAAAGCTGTTGTCCTGTAAGCATTGATGACTCTGGATTTTTCAATCTCCTCGTTTCTCTACGAGAAGCACATGATATTCCCGTTTGAATGTCTAGTTTCGCTTGGTTTTAAGCATTGCGGCAGATTCTCATCTTCAAAACTGTTCTCTGTCGTGTTGGATCACTGTCAAAGCTGTTGTCCTGTAAGCATTGATGACTCTGGATTTTTCAATCGCCTCGTTTCTCTACGAGAAGCACATGATATTCCCGTTTAATGTCTAGTTTCGCTTGGTTTTAAGAAGCAGATTGCGGCAGATTCTCATCTTCAAAACTGTTCTCTGTCGTGTTGGATCACTCGTCAAAGCTGTTGTCCTGTAAGCTTTGATGACTCTGGATTTTTCAATCTCCTGGTTTCTCTACGAGAAGCACATGATATTCCCGTTTTAATGTCTAGTTTCGCTTGGTTTTAAGAAGCAGATTGCGGCAGATTCTCATCTTCAAAACTGTTCTCTGTCGTGTTGGATCACTCCTCAAAGCTGTTGTCCTGTAAGCTTTGATGACTCTGGATTTTTCAATCGCCTGGTTTCTCTACGAGAAGCACATGATATTCCCGTTTAATGTCTAGTTTCGCTTGGTTTTAAGCAGCAGATTGCGGCAGATTCTCATCTTCAAAACTGTTCTCTGTCGTGTAGGATCACTCGTCAAAGCTGTTGTCCTGTAAGCTTTGATGACTCTGGATTTTTCAATCTCCTAGTTTCTCTACGAGAAGCACATGATATTCCCCTTTTAATGTCTACTTTCGCTTGCTTTTAAAGAAGCAGATTGCGGCAGATTCTCATCTTCAAAACTGTTCTCTGTCGTGTTGGATCACTCGTCAAAGCTGTTGTCCTGTAAGCTTTGATGACTCTGGATTTTTCAATCGCCTGGTTTCTCTACGAGAAGCACATGATATTCCCGTTTGAATGTCTAGTTTCGCTTGGTTTTAAAGAAGCAGATTGCGGCAGATTCTCATCTTCAAAACTGTTCTCTGTCGTGTTGGATCACTCCTCAAAGCTGTTGTCCTGTAAGCATTGATGACTCTGGATTTTTCAATCGCCTGGTTTCTCTACGAGAAGCACATGATATTCCCGTTTGAATGTCTAGTTTCGCTTGGTTTTAAAGAAGCAGATTGCGGCAGATTCTCATCTTCAAAACTGTTCTCTGTCGTGTTGGATCACATGTCAAAGCTGTTGTCCTGTAAGCTTTGATGACTCTGGATTTTTCAATCCCCTCGTTTCTCTACGAGTAGCACATGATATTCCCGTTTGAATGTCTAGTTTCGCTTGGTTTTAACGAAGCAGATTGCGGCAGATTCTCATCTTCAAAACTGTTCTCTGTCGTGTTGGATCACTCGTCAAAGCTGTTGTCCTGTAAGCTTTGATGACTCTGGATTTTTCAATCGCCTCGTTTCTCTACGAGAAGCACATGATATTCCCGTTTGAATGTCTAGTTTCGCTTGGTTTTAACGAAGCAGATTGCGGCAGATTCTCATCTTCAAAACTGTTCTCTGTCGTGTTGGATCACTCGTCAAAGCTGTTGTCCTGTAAGCTTTGATGACTCTGGATTTTTCAATCTCCTCGTTTCTCTACGAGAAGCACATGATATTCCCGTTTGAATGTCTAGTTTCGCTTGGTTTTAAAGAAGCAGATTGCGGCAGATTCTCATCTTCAAAACTGTTCTCTGTCGTGTTGGATCACTCGTCAAAGCTGTTGTCCTGTAAGCTTTGATGACTCTGGATTTTTCAATCGCCTCGTTTCTCTACGAGAAGCACATGATATTCCCGTTTGAATGTCTAGTTTCGCTTGGTTTTAAAGAAGCAGATTGCGGCAGATTCTCATCTTCAAAACTGTTCTCTGTCGTGTTGGATCACTCCTCAAAGCTGTTGTCCTGTAAGCATTGATGACTCTGGATTTTTCAATCGCCTGGTTTCTCTACGAGAAGCACATGATATTCCCGTTTGAATGTCTAGTTTCGCTTGGTTTTAACGAAGCAGATTGCGGCAGATTCTCATCTTCAAAACTGTTCTCTGTCGTGTTGGATCACTCTCAAAGCTGTTGTCCTGTAAGCATTGATGACTCTGGATTTTTCAATCGCCTGGTTTCTCTACGAGAAGCACATGATATTCCCGTTTGAATGTCTAGTTTCGCTTGGTTTTAAAGAAGCAGATTGCGGCAGATTCTCATCTTCAAAACTGTTCTCTGTCGTGTTGGATCACTCCTCAAAGCTGTTGTCCTGTAAGCATTGATGACTCTGGATTTTTCAATCGCCTGGTTTCTCTACGAGAAGCACATGATATTCCCGTTTGAATGTCTAGTTTCGCTTGGTTTTAACGAAGCAGATTGCGGCAGATTCTCATCTTCAAAACTGTTCTCTGTCGTGTTGGATCACTCGTCAAAGCTGTTGTCCTGTAAGCATTGATGACTCTGGATTTTTCAATCTCCTCGTTTCTCTACGAGAAGCACATGATATTCCCGTTTGAATGTCTAGTTTCGCTTGGTTTTAAAGAAGCAGATTGCGGCAGATTCTCATCTTCAAAACTGTTCTCTGTCGTGTTGGATCACTCCTCAAAGCTGTTGTCCTGTAAGCATTGATGACTCTGGATTTTTCAATCGCCTGGTTTCTCTACGAGAAGCACATGATATTCCCGTTTGAATGTCTAGTTTCGCTTGGTTTTAAAGAAGCACATTGCGGCAGATTCTCATCTTCAAAACTGTTCTCTGTCGTGTTGGATCACTCCTCAAAGCTGTTGTCCTGTAAGCATTGATGTCTCTGGATTTTTCAATCGCCTGGTTTCTCTACGAGAAGCACATGATATTCCCGTTTAATGTCTAGTTTCGCTTGGTTTTAACAGCAGATTGCGGCAGATTCTCATCTTCAAAACTGTTCTCTGTCGTGTTGGATCACTCGTCAAAGCTGTTGTCCTGTAAGCTTTGATGACTCTGGATTTTTAATCGCCTCGTTTCTCTACGAGAAGCACATGATATTCCCCTTTTAATGTCTAGTTTCGCTTGCTTTTAAAGAACAGATTGCGGCAGATACTCATCTTCAAAACTGTTCTCTATCGTGTTGGATCACTCCTCAAAGCTGTTGTCCTGTAAGCTTTGATGACTCTGGATTTTTCAATCTCCTGGTTTCTCTACGAGAAGCACATGATATTCCCGTTTGAATGTCTAGTTTCGCTTGGTTTTAAAGAAGCAGATTGCGGCAGATTCTCATCTTCAAAACTGTTCTCTGTCGTGTTGGATCACTCCTCAAAGCTGTTGTCCTGTAAGCATTGATGACTCTGGATTTTTCAATCGCCTGGTTTCTCTACGAGAAGCACATGATATTCCCGTTTGAATGTCTAGTTTCGCTTGGTTTTAACGAAGCAGATTGCGGCAGATTCTCATCTTCAAAAATGTTCTCTGTCGTGTTCGATCACTCGTCAAAGTTGTTGTGCTGTAAGCTTTGATGACTCTGGATTTTTGAATCGCCTCGTTTCTCTACGAGAAGCACATGATATTCCCGTTTGAATGTCTAGTTTCGCTTGGTTTTAACGAAGCAGATTGCGGCAGATTCTCATCTTCAAAACTGTTCTCTGTCGTGTTGGATCACTCGTCAAAGCTGTTGTCCTGTAAGCTTTGATGACTCTGGATTTTTCAATCGCCTCGTTTCTCTACGAGAAGCACATGATATTCCCGTTTGAATGTCTAGTTTCGCTTGGTTTTAAAGAAGCAGATTGCGGCAGATTCTCATCTTCAAAACTGTTCTCTGTCGTGTTGGATCACTCGTCAAAGCTGTTGTCCTGTAAGCATTGATGACTCTTGATTTTTCAATCTCGTCGTTTCTCTACGAGAAGCACATGATATTCCCGTTTGAATGTCTAGTTTCGCTTGGTTTTAAAGAAGCAGATTGCGGCAGATTCTCATCTTCAAAACTGTTCTCTGTCGTGTTGGATCACTCCTCAAAGCTGTTGTCCTGTAAGCATTGATGACTCTGGATTTTTCAATCGCCTGGTTTCTCTACGAGAAGCACATGATATTCCCGTTTGAATGTCTAGTTTCGCTTGGTTTTAAAGAAGCATATTGCGGCAGATTCTCATCTTCAAAACTGTTCTCTGTCGTGTAGGATCACTCCTCAAAGCTGTTGTCCGATAAGCATTGATGACTCTGGATTTTTTAATCGCCTGGTTTCTCTACGAGAAGCACATGATATTCCCGTTTGAATGTCTAGTTTCGCTTGGTTTTAACGCAGCAGATTGCGGCAGATTCTCATCTTCAAAACTGTTCTCTGTCGTGTTGGATCACTCTTCAAAGCTGTTGTCCTGTAAGCTTTGATGACTCTGGATTTTTTAATCGCCTGGTTTCTCTAAGAGAAGCACATGATATTCCCGTTTTAATGTCTAGTTTCGCTTGGTTTTAAAGAAGCACATTGCGGCAGATTCTCATCTTCAAAACTGTTCTCTGTCGTGTTGGATCACTCCTCAAAGCTGTTGTCCGATAAGCATTGATGACTCTGGATTTTTCAATCGCCTGGTTTCTCTACGAGAAGCACATGATATTCCCGTTTGAATGTCTAGTTTCGCTTGGTTTTAACGCAGCAGATTGCGGCAGATTCTCATCTTCAAAACTGTTCTCTGTCGTGTTAGATCACTCGTCAAAGCTGTTGTCCTATACGCATTGATGACTCTGGATTTTTCAATGTCCTCGTTTCTCTACGAGAAGCACATGATATTCCCGTTTGAATGTCTAGTTTCGCTTGGTTTTAAAGAAGCATATTGCGGCAGATTCTCATCTTCAAAACTGTTCTCTGTCGTGTTGGATCACTCCTCAAAGCTGTTGTCCTGTAAGCATTGATGACTATGGATTTTTCAATCGCCTGGTGTCTCTACGACAAGCACATGATATTGCCGTTTGAATGTCTAGTTTCGCTTGGTTTTAACGCAGCAGATTGCGGCAGATTCTCATCTTCAAAAATGTTCTCTGTGGTGTTCGATCACTTGTCAAAGTTGTTGTGCTGTAAGCTTTGATGACTCTGGATTTTTGAATCGCCTCGTTTCTCTACGAGAAGCACATGATATTCCCCTTCTAATGTCTACTTTCCCTTATTTTTAACGAAGCAGATTGCGGCAGATTCTCATTTTCAAAACTGTTCTCTGTCGTGTAGGATCACTCGTCAAAGCTGTTGTCCTGTAAGCTTTGATGACTCTGTATTTTTCAATCTCCTCGTTTCTCTACGAGAAGCACATGATATTCCCGTTTGAATGTCTAGTTTCGCTTGGTTTTAAAGAAACAGATTGCGGCAGATTCTCATCTTCAAAACTGTTCTCTGTCGTGTTGGATCACTCCTCAAAGCTGATGTCCTGTAAGCATTGATGTCTCTGGATTTTTCAATCGCCTGGTTTCTCTACGAGAAGCACATGATATTCCCGTTTGAATGTCTAGTTTCGCTTGGTTTTGACGCAGCAGATTGCGGCAGATTCTCATCTTCAAAAATGTTCTCTGTCGTGTTCGATCACTCGTCAAAGTTGTTGTGCTGTAAGCTTTGATGACTCTGGATTTTTGAATCGCCTCGTTTCTCTACGAGAAGCACATGATATTCCCGTTTTAAAGTCTACTTTCGCTTGTTTTTAACGAAGCAGATTGCGGCAGATTGTCATCTTCAAAACTGTTCTCTGTCGTGTAGGATCACTCGTCAAAGCTGTTGTCCTGTAAGCTTTGATGACTCTGGATTTTTCAATCGCCTGGTTTCTCTACGAGAAGCACATTATATTCCCGTTTGAATGTCTAGTTTCGCTTGGTTTTAACGCAGCAGATTGCGGCAGATTCTCATCTTCAAAACTGTTCTCTGTCGTGTTGGATCACTCTTCAAAGCTGTTGTCCTGTAAGCTTTGATGACTCTGGATTTTTTAATCCCCTCGTTTCTCTAAGAGAAGCACATGATATTCCCTTTTTAATGTCTACTTTCGCTTGTTTTTAAAGAAGCAGATTGCGGCAGATTCTCATCTTCAAAACTGTTCTCTGTCGTGTAGGATCACTCGTCAAAGCTGTTGTCCTGTAAGCTTTGATGACTCTGGATTTTTCAATCTCCTCGTTTCTCTACGAGAAGCACATGATATTCCCATTTGAATGTCTAGTTTCGCTTGGTTTTAAAGAAGCAGATTGCGGCAGATTCTCATCTTCAAAACTGTTCTCTGTCGTGTTGGATCACTCCTCAAAGCTGTTGTCCATTAAGCATTGATGACTCTGGATTTTTCAATCGCCTGGTTTCTCTACGAGAAGCACATGATATTCCCGTTTGAATGTCTAGTTTCGCTTGGTTTTAACGAAGCAGATTGCGGCAGATTCTCATCTTCAAAACTGTTCTCTGTCGTGTTGGATCACTCGTCAAAGCTGTTGTCCTGTAAGCTTTGATGACTCTGTATTTTTCAATCGCCTCGTTTCTCTACGAGAAGCACATGATATTCCCGTTTGAATGTCTAGTTTCGCTTGGTTTTAAAGAAGCAGATTGCGGCAGATTCTCATCTTCAAAACTGTTCTCTGTCGTGTTGGATCACTCCTCAAAGCTGTTGTCCTGTAAGCATTGATGACTCTGGATTTTTCAATCGCCTGGTTTCTCTACGAGAAGCACATGATATTCCCGTTTGAATGTCTAGTTTCGCTTGGTTTTAAAGAAGCATATTGCGGCAGATTCTCATCTTCAAAACTGTTCTCTGTCGTGTAGGATCACTCCTCAAAGCTGTTGTCCGATAAGCATTGATGACTCTGGATTTTTGAATCGCCTGGTTTCTCTACGAGAAGCACATGATATTCCTGTTTGAATGTCTAGTTTCGCTTGGTTTTAACGCAGCAGATTGCGGCAGATTCTCATCTTCAAAACTGTTCTCTGTCGTGTAGGATCACTCTTCAAAGCTGTTGTCCTGTAAGCTTTGATGACTCTGGATTTTTTAATCGCCTGGTTTCTCTAAGAGAAGCACATGATATTCCCGTTTTAATGTCTAGTTTCGCTTGGTTTTAAAGAAGCACATTGCGGTAGATTCTCATCTTCAAAAATGTTCTCTGTCGTGTTCGATCACTCGTCAAAGCTGTTGTCCTGTAAGCTTTGATGACTCTGGATTTTTCAATCTCCTCGTTTCTCTACGAGAAGCACATGATATTCCCGTTTGAATGTCTAGTTTCGCTTGGTTTTAAAGAAGCATATTGCGGCAGATTCTCATCTTCAAAACTGTTCTCTGTCGTGTTGGATCACTCCTCAAAGCTGTTGTCCGATAAGCATTGCTGACTCTGGATTTTTCAATCGCCTGGTTTCTCTACGAGAAGCACATGATATTCCCGTTTTAATGTCTACTTTCGCTTGTTTTTAACGAAGTAGATTGCGGAAGATTCTCATCTTCAAAACTGTTCTCTGTCGTGTAGGATCACTCGTCAAAGCTGTTGTCCTGTACGCATTGATGACTCTGGATTTTTCAATCGCCTGGTTTATCTACGAGAAGCACATGATATTCCCGTTTTAATGTCTAGTTTCGCTTGGTTTTAACGAAGCAGATTGCGGCGGATTCACATCTTCAACACTGTTCTCTGCCGTGTTGGATCACTCCTCAAAGCTGTTGTCCTGTAAGCATTGATGACTCTGGATTTTTTAATCGCCTGGTTTCTCTACGAGAAGCACATGATATTCCCGTTTTAATGTCTAGTTTCGCTTGGTTTTAACAAAGCAGATTGCGGCAGATTCTCATCTTCAAAACTGTTCTCTGTCGTGTTGGATCACTCGTCAAAGCTGTTGTCCTGTAAGCTTTGATGACTCTGGATTTTTCAATCGCCTGGTTTCTCTACGAGAAGCACATGATATTCCCGTTTTAATGTCTAGTTTCGCTTGGTTTTAACGAAGCAGATTGCGGAAGATTCTCATCTTCAAAACTGTTCTCTGTCGTGTTGGATCACTCGTCAAAGCTGTTGTCCTGTAAGCTTTGATGACTCTGGATTTTTCAATCGCCTCGTTTCTCTACGAGAAGCACATGATATTCCCGTTTGAATGTCTAGTTTCTCTTGGTTTTAAAGTAGCAGATTGCGGCAGATTCTCATCTTTAAAACTGCTCTCTGTCGTATTGGATCACTCCTCAAAGCTGTTGTCCTGTAAGCTTTGATGACTCTGGATTTTTCAATCGCCTGGTTTCTCTACGAGAAGCACATGATATTCCCGTTTGAATGTCTAGTTTCGCTTGGTTTTAAAGAAGCAGATTGCGGCAGATTCTCATCTTCAAAATGTTCTCTGTCGTGTTAGGATCACTCCTCAAAGCTGTTGTCCTGTAAGCTTTGATGACTCTGGATTTTTCAATCTCCTCGTTTCTCTACGAGAAGCACATGATATTCCCTTTAATGTCTACTTCGCTTGGTTTTAACGAAGCAGATTGCGGCAGATTCTCATCTTCAAAACTGTTCTCTGTCGTGTTGGATCACTCTCAAAGCTGTTGTCCTGTAAGCTTTGATGACTCTGGATTTTTCAATCTCCTCGTTTCTCTACGAGAAGCACATGATATTCCCGTTTGAATGTCTAGTTTCGCTTGGTTTTAAAGAAGCAGATTGCGGCAGATTCTCATCTTCAAAACTGTTCTCTGTCGTGTTCGATCACTCGTCAAAGCTGTTGTCCTGTAAGCTTTGATGACTCTGGATTTTTCAATCGCCTGGTTTCTCTACGAGAAGCACATGATATTCCCGTTTGAATGTCTAGTTTCGCTTGGTTTTAACGCAGCAGATTGCGGCAGATTCTCATCTTCAAAACTGTTCTCTGTCGTGTTGGATCACTCCTCAACGCTGTTGTCCTGTAAGCGTTGATGAATCTGTATTTTTCAATCGCCTGGTTTCTCTACGAGAAGCACATGATATTCCCGTTTGAATGTCTAGTTTCGCATGGTTTTAAAGCAGCAGATTGCGGCAGATTCTCATCTTCAAAACTGTTCTCTGTCGTGTTCGATCACTCGTCAAAGCTGTTGTCCTGTAAGCATTGATGACTCTGGATTTTTCAATCTCCTCGTTTCTCTACGAGAAGCACATGATATTCCCGTTTGAATGTCTAGTTTCGCTTGGTTTTAAAGAGCATATTGCGGCAGATTCTCATCTTCAAAACTGTTCTCTGTGGTGTTGGATCACTCCTCAAAGCTGTTGTCCTGTAAGCATTGATGACTCTGGATTTTTCAATCGCCTGGTTTCTCTACGAGAAGCACATGATATTCCCCGTTTGAATGTCTACTTCGCTTGGTTTTAACGAAGCATATTGCGGCAGATTCTCATCTTCAAAACTGTTCTCTGTCGTGTAGGATCACTCCTCAAAGCTGTTTGTCCTGTAAGCATTGATGACTCTGTATTTTTAATCGCCTCGTTTCTCTACGAGAAGCACATGATATTCCCGTTAATGTCTAGTTTCGCTTGGTTTTAAAGAAGCAGATTGCGGAAGATTCTCATCTTCAAAACTGTTCTCTGTGGTGTTGGATCACTCCTCAAAGCTGTTGTCCTGTAAGCATTGATGACTCTGGATTTTTCAATCGCCTGGTTTCTCTACGAGAAGCACATGATATTCCCGTTTGAATGCAGGAATATTTTTTTGTCAATTCAATAATTTTGATTTGTATTTATCATTTTTTTTATTGCTCTTTTGTATTATTTAGAAAAGTCTTTCAGCTTTGATTTAATTTCGTTTTTTTCACGTTAATTAAAACAATAATAATAGTTGATATATAAGAATAATAATAAATATAATATTTTATAGTTTTTGTTCTTACATGTTTTTTTATTAATTTTTTTCTCAGGTTTGTTTGAATAATGTTTATGTATTTTGACAGTAATAGTGATGATAATTTTAGAGTTAAGACTTCGGATGTTACTATTATTATGATAGAGTATGTTGATCTTTTTTAATTATATCAAATTTTTCATGTTTAAATAGTATATTTTAATTTCAATAATGGTAAAAATTATTAGTTCCGTCCGCACTACGCCCGCAACGCAGTGCGGGCATTTGACTAGTAAGTACTAAATCATACCTGTTATTTAAATGTAAGTGAACCATTCATAATTTTTATATGATATGCGTGGCTCATTTTAGCCATTGCCGATATCTTTTTCGACTATTATTAGATTATTCTAATCAATTTTTTTAATAATATTATAATCTAAGCTTTAATATTACATAGAATATCTTTCCGTTTTCTCTCTCTCTTTTCTTTTCTCATCATAACTTGTGCCAGGGACTTTAATTTGTTCGAATATGCAGCGTTTATGGTGGGGATTTGAAAGGATCGGTGCTTTGCTTGTGCTCGATGCCGTTCAAGATTCTCCAAGCTTTATTATTATTATTTTGGAAGAGTAATCTTCGTTTTAAGAGTATTTTAAAAAAAATATTATTTTAAATTTAATATTTTTCGACTATTTTGATTTATTTTTTTAATAAAAAATATTTTAAAAAATAAATGCAGCTACACTCTCAACCCCGACACATATATACTGACTTTGACGATGCATGATTATAAAGATTTTATGATATGGTTTATCTTATTTTACATGTATCATGGTATGCCTAACATGTGTAGAAAATATGTATTTTGTCATAAGATTGAATTTTTTTTAATTAGTGTTTTTTAAATATATTTTTATAGTTTAAATACTTTTATATAAAAATTATTTAAAAATTCTAATTTGAGATTTTTGAGACAAAAACTATTTTACAAATAACTTAAAAAAACACTTCCACCATGATACATATGGTATTAAAGAGGAAAGAGTAACACTAAGCATGAAGAAAAATAACAATAAAAAATCAAAGTATGCATTTGAATTATTGAATCATCATTTTAAAATAAAAACTCGCTTTTAGATCGTATTTATTGATTTAAAAGTTCATGTGCTCTTTATTTTTTTTCTTTAACATATATATTTTTAAAAATAGGTACCAATAATAAAAAGAAATCGTGATTTAAGATAGAATGTGTGCTATTTGTTAGATATCAAAAACAAGCGTAAACATAGTTCACCTAAGTAACATGAAAATATTGTTTGAGACCAGGAGTTTTGTTTAGTTTTGATTGAAATGGCTGAAATATTTTGTATCAGTTAAAAAAACAAAATAAAACAACGTTGTTTTTATCTCGGTTAAAATTTCAGTCCATTCTGGATTTTTCAGCCAAACACCGGCTGAAACACGACGGTATCATTTTCTCAGTGCTGTTTTGGTCAAATAGTATTTTTTTTTAAATAATGAATAATTTTACAATATCAATCATATTTCTTAATCCGACCATTAGATTAAGATGAAATTTTATAAGGAGTTTCTTGACATATTTATATATATTATGTTAAAATTTCATAGTAATTAGATAATATAATGACCTTGCGAGATTAATGATGACATTCTCGTAATATTATACATGCTCATAATTTTGTTAAGAGAAATGATTTTATTGTGTCTTTTTTAGATTAAATTGCACAATTCTAAATAATTTTATTTTTGGCTTTGAACTATTTTTTTTGAATTAATATATTTAATTATATATACACACACATAAATAGTACAACCCCAAAACGACGCACCGAAACGCTAAAAAATCAAAACATTCAGTTCCAATTAAAAAAAATAAAGCATCAACCGAAATGAAATTGACAACCTTGGAACACCAAGAAATCATACCTAAAAAAGTAAGTAAGAATATTTAAAACTTTTTCTACAAGTATTTTTAACCTTTTTTTTTTCCTTTTCTAATTGTCATCGAAGTTAGTTTTATGTTGTGTGAAATATTTTACATATAAGTTTTTTCAAGTATTTATAATGTTTGGTACATGATAGTGTGAATTATGATGGTATTTTAATAAAATCTACAAGTATTTTTAACCTTTTTTCGCCTTTTCTCAGATATAATTTTGATAGAAACTTTGCCTCTCAATTAATGAGCCACCCTTGTAGATGGGTTATAGTTACTACACATAATTTTGGTGGAGCCAGGTCGGGATTTTAAAGCTCGATGCACCTATTGTATTTCTTCCATTTTTGAAGTGGTTCTGCTTTTAAGTTTTAACCACCAAGAGAGCGAAAGAAAGAGACAACATCTTAATCTATTATCAGGTAGGAATAGATTACATCATTGAGACATAGAAATTGAGATAAAAAAAAAGCAGCAACCACAAGTTTGCAAGAAATATCTTCGTGCTGCAAAACACATCCCTGTAAATTATTAGTCAACGAGCATGACTAGAAATTAGAGTTACAGTGATCTTATATGTGATGAATGCAAGATGTTAGCTTTTTTATTTTATTAACGTTACTAATGATCATGTTAGCTTTGTTATATCATTAGCTAAAATCTATAGTTAGTGTTCATAGCTTGCAAGTTCACCTTATCTATGTGAACCACCATTGTTAAAATCATAAGCATACCTCTTTTAAGTCTCAATGGCTTTGATAAAATCTCCATTAAGCAAATCAAAACCTTGCCTTTTTTTGCCTTCTACCCATGTTAGGAAACTAAATTCTCGACCTACAAAACTAAATTATCTTTTGGTTGCTTCAAAATGTAGTGCAAAAAAAGGACTACAAGCAATGGCTGATGATGAGTATGCACCACTATCAGGGGCAGATCCTGGGAGCTTCGGGAAAATCTTGCTGTCAGATGTGGTGGTGAGGAGAAGAAGGCAGGTCTTTTGGGGCAGGAAATGGAATTCATTGGACATAGGAACTGCCGTTGTGATTTTGGCGGTGCATCTTCTTTGTTTGTGTGCGCCTTTTTATTTCACCTGGACTGCTTTTTGGGTTGCCTCTGGCCTCTATTTTGTCACTGGACTTCTAGGGATCACTCTTTCTTTTCATAGGAATCTTTCTCACAGGAGTTTCAAGCTTCCCAAATGGCTCGAGTATTTTTTTGCATATTGTGGGGTTCAAGCACTTCAGGTACGCGTGCCCTCCCCTCTAATTCTCTTCATTATTCGTGTTATCAGCTGTTAATGGCTTCCTCTTGTTCTGTTCTCAGAGGGATCCTATTTTTTGGGTTAGCATTCACAGACACCACCACCAGTTTTGTGATTCCGAGAGAGACCCACATAGCCCTACTGAAGGGTTTTGGTTTAGTCACATGAGTTGGCTCTTTGATGCTAATTATATTACTGAAAAGGTTTGTATTTTCATCCTCCTCGCGCACACAGACACAGATAAGCAAATTTTGCAGTGTAAAATTGTTTGATTTCTGCTTATTCTGATAAAAAATTGATTTGGAAGTGTGGAGGGCCAAGCAACGTCGAGGATTTAGAGAGGCAACCCTTTTACAAGTTCCTGCAAGACACATACCTTCTGCATCCAATTGCGTTCGGAGTTCTGCTATATGCTGGGGGGGATTTCCCTTTCTTGTATGGGGAATGGTATGGAAACTTCTCATGCCCCCTTCCTTTTTTTTTTCTTTTTTTTCCTAAAGAAAATAGAGACAATCAAAATGAGTTCTTGTGTATATGTTACTAAATATTATGTCTTTAGGGGACGTGACGTGATGATAGAGAGCTTGTGATCTGCATAGCAAGTCTCGAATTTGAGTATAGGTTTTACTCATTCATTGGAACCCATAAATTACGTTTTTCAGGAGTGGATTTCCCTTTCTTGTATGGGGAATGGTATGGAAACTTCTCATGCCCCCTTCCTTTTTTTTTTCTTTTTTTTCCTAAAGAAAATAGAGACAATCAAAATGAGTTCTTGTGTATATGTTACTAAATATTATGTCTTTAGGGGACGTGACGTGATGATAGAGAGCTTGTGATCTGCATAGCAAGTCTCGAATTTGAGTATAGGTTTTACTCATTCATTGGAACCCATAAATTACGTTTTTCAGGAGTGGATTTCCTTGTATAAAAAAAAAACTTACTAAATTTCCAACAATTTAGTGTTGACATTGTCAGGGTGTGAGAAGCGTATTGGTTTTTCACATCACTTGGCTCGTAAACTCAGTTTCTCAGGTATGGGGAAAGCAAGCGTGGAACACCGGTGACCTATCCAGGAACAACTGGTAATACCTTTTGCTTTTAACTTTTTTTTATCATTCTAATGTGATTATTTCTTGTAATTTTGTTCTGTAAACTTGTTTGAGGTGGTGGCTTGCATTGCTTACATTTGGAGAAGGTTGGCATAATAATCACCATGCTTTGGAGTACTCGGCCAGGCATGGCCTGGAATGGTGGAAGATTGACATTACTTGGTATGTTGTATGGTTTCTTCAAGCTATTGGATTGGCAACGGATGTGAAGGTGCCATCTGAAGTTCAAAAGCAAAGAATGGCCTTCGTGAAAGAAGCATTTCAACCCGAACCTATTGGCTAACCTATTTATCGTGTTTTCTCGTATCTATCGTGTTTTCTCGAGTGAGACCGCTTTGAGGTTGAAACTTATATATCATCTTTGTAATATCTTGTATTATTAATTTTATCAAATAAAATGGGTTATTGGATTTGAATTCATACTATTTATTCAACAAAACTTTAATATCATTTAGGCTTGTATTAATCTTAACTAATCTCATGGGTGGGTATCCGGACCAGCTTGCGTGTATCTTTATTAATCTCAAGGGCTCTATAGTTAATGATCATTTAAACTTACAATAGTAATCATGTTAGCTTTGTTATATCATAAGCTGATCAACGTTAGTCTTTAATGTTGAATAAAAAAAGATCACACAAGCTAAAATCTATAGTTAGTGTTCATAGCTTGCAAGTTCACCTTATCTATTTTATTTTCTGGTCAACAAATTTAATTCCGTTGTCATTGAATTTAGCTAAAAAAAACAACGCAATCATGAAAAAAACTAAATTGAAAAAAAGAAGCAAAATTTCGAATAAAATGCAAAGACTCCCCTCTAAATTGTTTGCTTCCTTAATTTGTACCGGTAGCGGCATGTGTGAAGCCAGGTAGAACGATGGAACAATATAAGCAACACATAAATTGCTCCACTTCAAACACAAGCTGCAAAAAACAAAATAATTAAAAATCACAGATAATTATATAGAAAAAAAAAGTAACATCCAAAATCAACTAGACATGCGACACTTAATTGGTAATAAATAATTAGCAATTAACTATTTACTCACATTTTTCTCCTTCATCTGTAATCTCAGCAATCCTTCCGAAGGTGACACATGGGCACCAGTACGAGAGGCAACCCGCGATTAATAAGATCATGTTCTATTTTTACACCTGGCCAAAACGAGACTAAAAGCTATCTTCACTACAGCTTGTACTTACAAACAGGGTCCATTTCAAGGGCTGTTGCACCTGGCTTTGGTCGATCCATGGTGATGATATATAGGGTGCTGGATACTATTATTTGTCTGTTTGGGACAAGATAGTCAATATTGTTCTGGTTGTTGTTCCGATTTTTCTATTGGTATGAAATATTTCGGTTTCGGAGCATTTTGGCGTGCCGTTTCGGGGTTGTACTGTTCATATATAATTAATTATATATATGTGTGAAAAAAATTAAAATATTAATTTAACAAGCATAATTAAAATTTAAGATAAATTAACTTTAAATTATACAATACAAACATAAAATCAAAAAAATATAATATTAAAATTAGAAAAAAAATCACAAATTAATCAAAATAAAAAAGATTTTAAGGCCGGAACGGAACCGAAACATTCCGGCCGGAATTTAACCGGAATTTTCGGAATGGGCCAGAATTAAAACTCAGATGAAAACGACACTATTTTATTTCGATTTTATTAACAGAATAGAACATTCATTCCGGCCATTCTGGACAGATCAGAACGGAATTCACAATCTTTTTGGAGTTGAGCCTATAAATTGAAAAATTGTTGAGATATATTGTGGTTGTGGTTCGGTATGGTGCTGGATAGGGACACCGTCTTTGGAAGCATACATATATATTAGCACCAGAAAATTAGACTTGGCGTGAGTTGTGGGACCCAGGCATTATGGACTGTCCCCTGGAAGGCTAGATATTATGAATTGTTGGCGTCTGCACATGCATTACCACGTAAACTGTCTGTGCCTTCTGCGGAATTCGCTGTCCATGATTTGTTTACAACTTTTTGAAGTTAAGATACTGATTAAATGATAATTAAAGGAAATCCGACTTAGCTTAGTTTATCTATATTTTGTTTTTTAGAATATTTTTTTTATTTAATAATATATTTATTTTTTTCTAAAAAATATTTAAAGATTCAATCGAGAAACTATATCTAAAGATATGTCATAGTCTGTTGCTTTTATGAACGTTTTGACCTAAATCCCTTCATGCTCTGATCTCGAAAAAAAAGAAAATAAATGAGAAAGAGAATAATGAAGGAGAATAGTTGATAAAATTTCAGGATACATCTCTAGATCGCGACCATGGATGTCATAATCATGATTTTGACATAACATGGAAGAGGCTTTGAAAAATCAGATCGTAAAATCATACTTAAATTTTTCTGTACAAAAATCATAAAATCACAGTTAAAATCGTGTAGGTAGAAAAATTGTAAAATTATAAGTAAAATATTTCCGAATACAATACAACTTAATTATGGCAATAAAATTTCATTAGTTAAGGTTTATACATGATTCAAAATAACTTAAAAATACATTACAAAATAATTATGTCCATAGAATTTCATTAGATAAAAACTAGCAAATTTAAAATAAATATTTTATTGATGTGCTATATAAATTAAAATCAGTCTCATAATCGTCATTTTTCTCGTTATTTTTAATACATTCATCAAAAACATTATTATTGAAAGGATTATCAGTACTAATACTGGTACCAATACCAATATTGTTAGTACTAGCTCCAACTCCAACAAATTATTTCGACATCAGGAGTTAGGACATGAAAATGATTTTAAAACAATAAAATAAATTAATTTAAAGTAAAAAAATAAAAAAAAATATTTTTTATCAAAAATTTTAAGTATAAATTTTAAAGTTAATATTACTGATTTTTAAGAGTAATTCCATGATATATATATATATATATATATATAGAGAGAGAGAGAGAGAGAGAGAGAGAGAGAGAATATATATATACACACACATAGAGGGGGGGTGGGGCTGACAAATTTTGAAATTGAAAATTTGAAGCAGCGCGGCAGGCTCAAATCATAGTTGTCAATACCGTTCTGGTCGCCGTTCCGGTCGCCGTTCCGGTTTTCCTATTGGAACGGAACGTTCTGGTTTCGGAGCGTTTCAGCGTGCCGTTTCGGGGTTGTACTGTTCATAAATAATTAATTATATATATATATATAAATTAAAATATTAATTTAACAAGCATAATTAAAATTCAAGATAAATTAACTTTAAATTATACAATATAAACACAAAGTCAAACAAATATAATCTCAAAATTAGAAAAAAAAATCAAAAGTTAAAAAAAAGAAAAAAAATAGGATTTTAAGGTCGGAACGATACACCCGGAACGACACCGAGACGTTCCGGCCAGAATTTGGCTGGAATTTCTGGAACGAGCCGGAATTAAAACCGAGACGAAAATGACACCGTTTCATCTCCGTTTTTTTAACGGAACAGAACGGAATTGACAACTATGGCTCAAATAGCAGAATCATAAAATCAGACCGATCTCCGGTCCGATTTTACGAGTCGACCCGATTTTAAACGGGTTTGACCGAGTTTGACCGGATTCGAGTTTTCTTCTCGAGTTAATCATTTTTATGAGTTGACTCGCAAAATTGTACAATTTTACGAGTCAACTCGCATTTTTAATTACCATGATCGCGACTCTTAATAAAATTTCATCTTAATCTAATAATTAGAAGGAAAAGAGCATAATCCAACTCATCACAAGCCCATTATTCACAAGGATATCAGTGTCAAGATAACCAAAATAAAAAAACTTCCATAAACCAAGATTGTTAATTCTGATTTCGATTTATGTTTTATTTTTTTAATTAGAATAAAATATTTTGATTTTAAAGCATTTCAATGCTTCGTTTTAGAATTGTACTATATATATATTATTAAATATATTAATTCATTTTTTAATTCAAATTCAAATAAAATTATGCAATTTAATCTAAAAACACAATAAAATGATTTTTATGAATAAAATTATGTAATATGAATAGTATTATAAGAATATCATCATCGATCTCGTAATATCATTATATTTGTTTTATTATTCTAAAATTTTAATATAATATATATAAATATATTAAGAGACTTCTAGTAAAATTTCATCTCAGCCTACGTATTACTTGAGGTTAGATTATATTTTTACTTTTTTTTTATGGAAAGAGATTTAAATACAATTTCTTTTCAGTTTTTTTTTTATTATTATTATGTCTCCTCATTTTGAAAAATTACTCTTTATATACCTTCATATTGCACCTCAAACTTTCAATAATAATATCACCTGTAATATAATGAAAAAAATAAATTTAACAGTATTAAAAAGATCATTAGTAATAATAAGAGTAAATAATACGAATAAGCATTTTCTGTTCGGTTTAGTTTGTATTTATAAAAACATTCAAATCAAAATTATGATTTTTTTTTAAAATAAACCAAACCAAACCTGGTAAAAACCAACCAATTTTAGTTCGGTTAAGTTTTTATGTTAAAAACAGAGAGGAAAAAAATTATTTTTTTGAGTTTTCTAATGGGCTTTCTGATGAGTTTATAATTAATATCAATAACGACTAATTTTCTTATAAGATTTCAAAGTTTGCCACTAAATATTATAAATTGTTAGTGTTAATATTGTGCTTATTAAGTTTTTTTATTATTACTTTCTAATTCTATTCTTTTGTTTTGTATAATTGAGCATGAGTCACAAGAATTAAAATTACACATGTGAATAAGTTAAAATTCAAACTACAAAATATTGCCTTCAAAGATCTTCAAAATAAACAACAAACAATATTGTCTTAAAAAACTTCAATAAATACATCGGGTTTTGAACTAATTATCATTCGTTACTAGATGTAATTTTACACCAAATTCTACAAAGAAAAATAAAAAAATATTAGATTGAAAATTAATTGATTAATAAATTATAAAAAAATTGTAAGCATATAAAAAAAATCTGATTTAATATTTTTATAGATTTCATAATCATTCATTAAGAGTGTAATGTCAGTACATATTGATCCATGATGCAATTAATTTTAATAACAAATAATTACTAAATCATACCTGTTATTTAAATATAAGCGAACCATTCATATTTTTATATGATATGCTTGGCTCATTTTAGCCATTGCTGATATCTTTCTCTACTATTATTAGATTATTCTAATCGAATTTTTTAATAATATTATAATATAAGCTTTAATATACATAGAATATCTTTCCGTTTCTTTTCCTCTCTTTTCTTTTCTCATCATAACTTGTGCCAGTCACTTTGATTTGTTCGAACATGGCGCGTTTATGGTGGGGATTTGAAAGGATCGGTGTTTTGCTTGAGCTCGATGCCGATCAAGATTCTCCAACCTTTATTATTACCATCATTATTATTTTATTATCCAACCTTTATTATTATTATTATTATTATTATTATTTTAATAATAGATTTATAATGGTTATACATCGTGTTTTAAAAATATTTTTTAAAAAATATTTTAAATTAATTATTTTATATTTTTAAACTATTTTAATGCATTAATATTAAAAATAAAAAATATTTTAAAAAATAAACACAACCATACTCTTAGCCCGACACATAATATACTAATTTTGGCGATGCATAATGGTAAAGATTTTATGATATGTTTATCTTATTTTACATGTATCATGATATGCCTAACATGTGTAGAAAATATGCATTTTGTATTACGATTGAAAATATTTTTTAGAATTAGTGTTTTTTTAAATAGATTTTTATAGTTTAAATAATTTTATATAAAGTTATTAAAAGAAATTATAATTTGAGATTTTCCAGACAAAAACTATTTTAAAATCTCATATATAATTTGAATAGAAACATTACCTCTCAATTAACGAGCCACCTTTGTAGATGGGGTTATAGTTGTAACAGAGGTAGAAGACAGAGCAATGACAAACACTTCCACGCAAGACTCCTACATGTCTAAGGAATCCAACAACTACATTGTAGGGGCACTTCAGTATTGCACACTCACCAGACCTGACATTGCGTTCAGTGTGAATCAACTTTGCCAATTTCTACATAATCCAACAACTACACACTTCACAGCTGCAAAGCGCGTCCTCCGATATCTCAAGTCCACTGTTGAGCATGGCATCTACTTTTCAAAGGGAAATTTACAGTTACAAGGTTATTGTGACTCGGATTGGGCTGGGAGCCCTGATGATAAGCGATCCACAACTGGCTACGGTATATTTCTTGGTCCTTGTCTGATTTCATGGGTGGCAAAGAAACTGTATGAATTTGTAAAGGTAAGGTGTTTAGATATTTTGAGAGAGAAGAGAGAGAACCAGAATCTGTTATTTCTGTTTCTGATTTTATTTCACACACTACACATGCTCAATCGTGAGCTATTTATAGCCAAATCTATGTATGTATGTGTTGCAATGTATGCATACTCATGGTATGCATACATTTCCACTTCATACTCTATCATCCCCCCTCAATCACAGGCGCACATAAACCTAGCCTGAGATTGCGACAATGAGCAAGAAATAAAGGAGAACTCAGCCCCTTGGTAAGAATGTCTGCAAACTGCTCCTGTGATGAGACAAACTGAACCTCCAGCTGCTTGTTGGCCACCCTCTCACGAACAAAATGCACATCAATTTCAATGTGCTTTGTGCGCTGATGCTGCACAGGGTTAAAAGACAATGCAATCGCAGACAAATTGTCGTAGAAAAGAACAGGAGGCTGATGAAGTGTAATACGTAAAAATTGCAGCAGCTGCTTGATCCAATCAAGCTCAGCCGATGCCGAAGACAAAGCCCTGTACTCAGCCTCAGTGGAGGATCGGGACACAGTCTGCTGCTTCTTAGACGACCAAGAAATGGGATTGGCACCAAGAAACACAACCAAGCCAGTTGTTGATCGTCGATCATTAGGATCACCAGCCCAATCAGCATCACTGAATGCTGTGAGATCTAAGGACCCTTTCTGATAAGTAATCCCAACAGAGAGAGTGCCCTTAAGATACCTGAGAATGCGTTTCACAGCCACAAAATGATCCACCATAGGACGCTGCATAAATTGACACACCTGATGAATAGCAAACGCAATGTCAGGCCTGGTAAAAGTGAGATACTGTAGAGCACGTACAACACTGCGATACAAGGAAGGATCATCAAAAGGCTCTCCATCATCCTTGAGTAAACGCTGATATGGAAGACAAGGGGTAGCACATGGCTTGGCAGCATGCATGTCAGTCTTAAGGAGCAAATCCTGTATGTAATTGGACTGGGAGAGAACCAGGCCAGCAGAAGTATGAATAATTTGAACTCCCAAGAAGAAATGCAAGTCTCCCATATCTGTGATCTGAAATTCTGCAGTGAGGGATGCAATGACCTGATTGATGACAATACTATCACTCCCCGTGATGATAATGTCATCAACATACACCAGCAAGATGATAATCCCCGCATCCAGATATTTCACAAAGAGTGAAGAATCGGAATATGTGTGATGAAATCCCAAGGATGGCAGAAAAGATGTGAACCTGTCATTCCATGCACGAGGGGCCTGCTTCAGACCGTAAAGAGATTTATGCAATTTGCATACCAGCTGAGGCTGTGTGCGATCAATGAAACCAGGGGGTTGTGACATAAACACTTCCTCATTAAGAATGCCATGTAGAAACGCATTCTTAACATCAAGTTGCCGTAAACCCCAACCAAACTGCGCAGCAAGTGCCAATACTATCCTCACTGTAGTAGGCTTTACCACCGGACTGAATGTCTCCCCATAGTCCAAACCAGGCTCCTGACGAAACCCCTGAGCAACCAGTCGAGCCTTATGCCTGGCAATAGTCCCATCAGCATGCCTCTTGATTTTAAAAATCCATTTACATCCAACCAGATTTTTATCAGATGGCAGAGGCATTAAACTCCATGTATGTTGCGACTGCAAAGCAGCAATTTCATCATTCATGGCCTTCAACCAAACAGGGATGGTCAAAGCAACTTTGTAACTGCTAGGTTCAACCAAATTCAGATCAGCCGTGGTTGTGGCAGTAGAAGTTACAAGGCACGCCTTCTTCTTAAAAATTCCACTCTTACTCCTTGTCTGCATAGGATGCAAGTTCATATCTGGAATATGAAGAACCACTGAAATACACTCAGGTCTGAAAGAATCAATTGGGGCTTGATTACCTTCTAATGACTTTCCAGAATTGGATGCAGGATCAGCAGGTATGGATGATAATGGCAAAGGGACAGCAATAGTAGACTCTGACACGGAGGACACAGGTTTGGACAAAGAGTGTGAAGACGAAGACGTGTGACCCGAAATGTGCGAAATAGCAGAAGGAAAAACTACAATGTTGTCATTGGTAACAACAGGAAAGGGCACATGTGAGGACAAGGAAGGAGATGCAGTAGTGCCCTTAACACGAGGAGCTAAATCAACATATGGAAAGACATGCTCATTAAAAATGACATGTCTAGATATATATGTGCGTTTGCTGTCAATTTCATAACAAAGATAGCCTTTATATTGAGAGGCATATCCCAAAAATACACACATAATTGTTTTAGGCTGTAATTTATGAAGCCTATAGGGTCGCAATAGTGGAAAACAAGCACAACCGAAAATGCGTAAGTGAGACACAGAAGGATTAGTTTTGAATAAAATCTCGTAAGGAGATTTATTCTGTAAGACCACAGACGACATTCGATTGATAAGATATACAGACGTATGTACTGCATAGGTCCAAAATGAAGCTGGCAATTTGGCATGTTGAAGCAATGTAATTGTAGTTTCAATTAAATGCCTATGTTTGCGTTCCGCAAGACCATTCTGTTCAGGTGTATAGGGGCAGGATTTTTGATGGACAATTCCCTTAGAAATTAAGAATTTTTGGAGTTGTGTACTGACATACTCACCACCCCCATCACTTTGCAGAATTGTAACGGAACAGGAAAACTGTGTTTGAACATAGAAATAAAATTTGACAAACACAGCACAAAGATCACTTTTATTGACTAGTGGAAATAACCAGCAATAACGCGAAAACTCATCAATAAAAGTCACATAATATTTGTAACCATCTATTGAAACACAAGGAGACGGACCCCAAACATCACTGTGTATAGTGTGAAATGGGATTACAGATTTATGAGTACTGGACTGAAAGGGAAGTTTCGAAAATTTTCCCTGAAGACAGCTATGACACACAGAACTATTAGAATCAATGGGAATTTTAATATGAGATTTGTCTAACATCATCGTAGCAACTTTATTTGATGGATGACCTAAGCGATGATGCCAAGTAGACGAGAGAACTAACTGACCAAGATATGACCGGAAGGACTGACGATGAGGAGCAAAAGGTAAGGAATAGAGTCCATTACTGCATTGCCCTTTGTATATAATCCTCCCTGTGATCTTGTCCTGAATCCAAAAAGAGAAAGCATCAAAGATTAGCCGAAACTGATTATCCAAACATAAACGATGGACCGACAATAAATTCTGAGTCAATTGAGGCACATGTAAAACAGAATTTAGCTTAATGAGTGCTGTATGTGTTGGAATAATAGAATTTCCAACATGTGATACTAGCAAACCTTCACCGTTTGCTGTTTGGACTGTATCATTTGTGAGATAGGTGGTGGATGATGACAAATTGTTCAAATCTGCTGTCATATGGTTTGTAGCACCCGTATCTGCTATCCACACAGGAGCTGAATTCTGAGGTTGCTGCAGACCCGAATTTTGAGCTTGTTGCACATGAAAACTGTTCTGTGATGGTTGCAAAACAGTATTCATTGCGTGGATGGCATTTTGCTGCACATGATGGTCCTGGGATGCTTGGTAATTAGGCTGAAACCCCTGAGCCGAAGAGTAGCCTGCATTGCCCGAGTAATTTGGACCATTGTTATTGTAAAAACAATACAATGTACTGTGATTATTCTTCCCACAAATATTGCACTGAAGCCTCTCGCTTCTGTTCAGTGCACACATCGGAGCTGCATGTCCAGTAGCATTACACAATTGGCACACCAAATTGCTGGACATTGATGGAGCAGACTGATACGGGCCAACACCACCAGAATTCATGATTGCCATATCATGCATTCTGGTGTGAAATTGATGCTTCTGCTGATAACCCCTCTGCTGCGAACCAAATCTTCCCCTTCCCCTGTTTCTGTGAAATGGTTTATATCCACCAGTTCCAGATGAATTGTAACTATGCACACCACGGGACTGCTGAAAATGCACTGGTGGTGCCGATTTTGCAACAGTATGCATAGCACTTAGAAACGCAGGGGTGGCCGAAATTGAATTATCCACAATTCGTTCTTCAGCCAACAATTGTGATCTGAATTCCTTCAAAGGAATTACACTCTCCCTACCTCGTATCACACACCTGAACGTGTTGTACTCAGGAGGTAAGCCATTCAAGGCCAAGATCACGATATCTTCATCTGCAAAGAATACTCCAGCTGCACTTAGATAGTCTCTGGCCTCCTTTATTTTTAACAGGTACTGACTTACGGAATCAGTGCCTTTCTTCACATTTTGCAGATCAGACTGAAATATGCTGGTTTTGGACACTGAGGAAAAATGCTCCTTTAATCTATTCCACAGGTCTCTTGAGCTTCTGCTACCGATAGCACAGGACATGGCTATGGGTGATAAGGTAGCAGTGATCAACTGCATGACCGCTCTGTCATGCATCTTCCATATCAGCACACTCTCGGATTCATCACTTGAAGATGAGGTCGAAATGTTCAATTCACTCTCATCAATTGGACACAAGTGAGAACCATCAACAAAACCAATTATGCCATTACTCTCTAGCAATAATTGCATTTGAAAATGCCAATTAAGGTAATTTGAATCGTCCAATTTCACATTTACAGCTGTGGAGATTGTGGAAATCAGACCTGCAATTGGAGATTGGATTATTTGGAGTTGCGAGGCAGTCTCCATGGCTGATCGTTCACAGCAGATGAGGCAGCTCAGTAATTGAATAATTTGCAGCAGACGCAAATCACAGCTCCAGCAAATCACAGCCCAAAAAAAAAATTCACTAATCTGCAGCAGACACAAATCCTGAGTCGTGTAGTCTGCTGTGGAAAAAAAAATGAACTGAACAGTTCTGCTGCTAGTGTCGAAATCTGCAGAAGCGAATCACAGCAGAGAGAAAAAAAAATTGCAGAAGCAATTCGCAGATTCAAGAGGCAAATTGCAGCAGCTCAGAAATTCAATCTGCAGAAAGTTTCGAAGACTGCAGACGCAAATCACAGCTCAGAAATTGGAATACAAGAATCTGCAGAAAATTTTGAAAAACTGCAGACGCAAATCGCAGCAGCTCAGAAATTTAATAAGCTGCAGAAAGTTTCGAAAAATTGCTGAAGAAACCGTAGCAGAGAATCAAAGTTTCGAAAAATTGCAGAGAATCACAGATTCAATAATCTGCAGAAAATTTCTCAAATGGCAGCAGAGGATTGGTGAAAGTTTCGAAAATTGCAACAGAGGATCAATGAAAATTTCGAAAATTGCTTGCAGCAGAGGATCGTTACTTCAGACAAATTCTTGTCAAGAACACCTAATTAATCACTGTAATTTGCACAGTGAGATTTTCACAGAATTGATCAATGAAAATTTCGAAAATTGCAGCAGAGGATCAATGAAAATTTCGAAAATTGCTTGCAGCAGAGGATCGCAGCAGAGGATCGTTACTTCAGACAAATTCTTGTCAATAACACCTAATTAATCACTGTAATTTGCACAGTGAGATTTTCACAGAATTCTTCGAAAATCTGCAGAAAAATTGCAGAAAAAAAAATCGCAGCAGAGATCAACTTTGTTTGATCAATTAATTTGCTTGCGTGAGAGATCAACTTTTGGATCAATCTCAATCAATGTTCTTGCGTGAGCATAGAGGCTCTGATACCATGTATGAATTTGTAAAGGTAAGGTGTTTAGATATTTTGAGAGAGAAGAGAGAGAACCAGAATCTGTTATTTCTGTTTCTGATTTTATTTCACACACTACACATGCTCAATCGTGAGCTATTTATAGCCAAATCTATGTATGTATGTGTTGCAATGTATGCATACTCATGGTATGCATACATTTCCACTTCATACTCTATCAGAAACAACCTGTTGTTTCCCGATCAAGTACTGAAGCGGAATACCGTTCCATGGCGATTACTACTGCTGAACTTTATTGGATTCGTATGCTATTCAAAGATTTACAGATTTCATTACCAGCACCTCCAACTTTGTGGGTTGATAACATGGGTGCTCTTGCATTGGCTTCAAATCTGGTGTTTCATGCTCGGACAAATCATATCGAAATTGACTACCATTTTATTCGTGAGAAGGTTGCGATTAAGGATATTTCAACACAGTACATTAACACGGCAGATCAAATAGCAGACATTTTTACAAAAGGGCTCACCACGAGCCGGTTCCTCATGCTCCGCGACAAGCTAATGGTTCGGTCCCTCCCCATCAGCTTGAGAGGGGCTGTAACAGAGGAAGAAGACAGAGCAATGACAAACACTTCCACGCAAGACTCCTACATGTCTAAGGAATCAGTGTTACAATTAGAATAGGACTGTCTGCTTGTATTTATCTTCTTATCCTGTAAAGTAACCTTGTTTGCCTTGAATTGTATAATTACTCAATATAAATGTACACGTGATTACAGAGCATTGTATCACGTTTTCCTGCTGAATCCATATTGTTTACAATAGTGACTACATATAATTTTGGTGGAGCCAGGTCGAGATTCTAAAGCTCGATGCACCTCTTGTATTGCTTCCTTTTTTAAAGTGGTTCAGCTTTTAACCACAGAGACAGGGAAAGAAAGAGGCAACATCTTAATCTATTATCAGCTAGGAATACATTACATCATTGAGACATAGAAATTGAGATAAAAAAGCAGCAGCAGCAGCAGCAGCAGCCACAAGTTGTGCAAGAAATATCTTCGTGCTGCAAAACACATCCCTGTAAATTATTAGTCATCGGGCATGCTTATAAGTCTACGTTGCTAAAATCTATAGTTAGTGTTCATAGCAGCGCGCGTAGACATGCAGTCGGCACTCACTCTTCCACGCCCTCTTTTAAGTCTCAATGGCTTTGATAAAATCTCCACTAAGCAAATCAAAACCCATGCTAGGAAACTAAATTCTCCACCTACAAAACTAAATTATCTTTTGGTTGCTTCAAATAGTAGTGCAAAAAAAGGACTGCAAGTAATGGCTGATGATGATTATGCACCACTATCAGGGGCAGAGCCTGGGAGCTTCGGGAAAATCTTGCTGTCAGATGTGGTGGTGAGGAGAAGAAGGCAGGTCTTTTGGGGCAGGAAATGGAATTCATGGGATATAGAAAATGCTGTTGTCATTTTGGCGATGCATCTTCTTTGTTTGTGTGCGCCTTTTTATTTCACCTGGACTGCTTTTTGGGTTGCCTCTGGCCTCTATTTTGTCACTGGACTTCTAGGGATCACTCTTTCTTTTCATAGGAATCTTTCTCACAGGAGTTTCAAGCTTCCCAAATGGCTCGAGTATGTTTTTGCATATTGTGGGGTTCAAGCACTTCAGGTACGCGTGCCCTCCCCTCTAAGTTTCTTCATTTTTCGTGTTATCAGCTTTTAATGGCTCCATTCTGTTCTGTTCTCAGAGGGATCCTATTTTCTGGGTTAGCATTCACAGACACCACCACCAGTTTTGTGATTCTGAGAGAGACCCGCATAGCCCTACTGAAGGGTTTTGGTTTAGTCACATAAGTTGGCTCTTTGATGCTAATTATATTACTGAAAAGGTTTGTATGTTCATCCTCCTCGCGCACACTAGACACAAACGAGCAAATTTCCCAGTGTAAAATTGTTTGATTGCTGCTTATTCTGTTAAATTTTGATTTGGAAGTGTGGAGGGCCAAGCAACGTTGAGGATTTAGAGAAGCAACCCTTTTACAAGTTCCTGCAAGACACATACTTTCTGCATCCAATTGCGTTTGGAGTTCTGCTATATGCAGGGGGGGGATTTCCCTTTCTTGTATGGGGAATGGTATGGAATACTTCTCATGTCCCCTTCCTTTTTTTTTGCTTTTTTTTTCTTAGGAAAATATATAGAGATAACCAAAATGAGTTCTTGTGTTATGTTACTAAATTGCCAACAAATCTTTACAGAAGTACTCAATTGATTGATTTTTAAAGTGCATACACTTGAGTGAAAAAAAATTACAGTACATGCTGTTAAAATTCAAAATAAAATAAAATACATGTGATCATGATATAGACGGAAGCATAATTGAAGAAAAACAGAGCAAGCAGTGGACAAGCCAGAAATCAAGAACTGGAATTTTTAATGTACCAGTATGTTAATCTTTATTGAGTACTCTGTGAGTATTTATATACACAGGTTACAATGCGAATTAGAAGACTAAGAAAGGAATAACGATTTACACGGAATTGATCAAAACAGGAAATTAATTCTAATTCTAATTGCACATGGAGTCCTTATATAGCACGACATTACACAGAATCTTCAGCCACGCTTCAAGCGGTCGACCGGTTCAGTTTTGTCTTACAAGCGGTCGACCGGTTCACCTTCAAGCGGTCGACCGGTTCGGTTTTGTCTTCCATGAGGTCGATCGGTTCACCTTCATTTAATTTCAACACTCCCCCTCAAGCTGGATCAAGGGGATTTATTGATCCAAGCTTGGACAATAATCGGTGAAACTGAGCAAAGGACAAGGATTTAGTGAACACGTCTGCAAGCTGATCATGGCTTCGAATGTAGTGAGTTTGAATATTTTGAGACTGGACTTGTTGGCGAATGAAGTGACAATCGACCTCAATGTGTTTTGTTCTTTCGTGGAATACTGGATTAGCTGCAATATGCATGGCAGCTTGGTTGTCACAGAACAAGGTCATAGGGTCGTTGCTTGAGAAACCCAGTTCAGATAGAAGGCTTTTAAGCCAAATTAACTCACATGCTGCCAATGCCATTGCACGATATTCAGCTTCAGCACTGGAGCGAGCAATGACATTTTGTTTCTTGCTACGCCATGAAACAAGGTTACCACCAACAAACATGCAATAACCAGTGATTGACTTTCGATCAATAGCGTTGCCCGCCCAATCAGAATCACAGTATCCAGTTATCTGAGTATGCCCATTTTTCGCCATAATAATTTTTTTTTTTGAACAATTTTTCGCCATAATAATTCCTCGTCCAATAGAGCCTTTTAGATAGCGTAGAATTCTCTTGACCATACTCAAGTGAAAACTAGTAGGTGCATGCATGAATTGGCTAACAAGGCTAACTGCATATGCTATATCAGGCCGTGTAATAGTGAGGTAAATGAGTTTACCTACAAGACGTTGATAGTGAGTGATAGACTGGAGAGGTTCACTATTCACGGCAAGTTGCAATTTACTGTCTAATGGAGTCGGGGTTGGCTTAGCATCCAACATATCAGCTTCTTTGAGTAAGTCAAGTATATACTTACGTTGATTAAGGAATAATCCTTTCTGAGATGTAGCCATTTCTATTCCAAGAAAATATTTCAGCCTGCCAAGATCTTTAATCGGAAAATGATGTTGTAGAGTGACCTTGAGACGTGATATAGCTTCAGCATTATTTCCTGAAATAATAAGATCATCAACGTAGATAAGAACCACCAATGTCTCCTTGGGTGTAAGCTGAACAAATAGGGATGAATCCCCATTACTCCTCTTAAAGCCGAGTTTTTCTAGAACAGAGCTTAATTGAGCATGCCATGCGCGCGGAGATTGTTTCAAACCGTAAATTGATTTGTGAAGTCGGCACACTAAGGTAGGATCAGAGGCTTGCGGATGACCAGGAGGTAATTTCATATAAACTTCTTCTTCCAGCTTTCCATGTAAGAATGCATTTTTTACATCCATTTGACACATCATCCATCTATTGTTCACAGCAACTGATAGTAATACGCGCACAGTATTCATTTTCGCCACCGGCGCAAAGGTTTCCTTGTAATCAACTCCATGGGTTTGGGTGAAACCCTGAGCTACAAGTCGTGCCTTGTGTCTGTCGACGGTCCCATCCGCATTAAACTTGGTTTTATATACCCATCGGCTTCCAACAATGTTCTTACCTTTGGGGAGTTTGACAATACTCCAAGTATGATTCTGATCAAGGGCTAATAGCTCATCATTCATGGCATGTTTCCACTCATCATAGGCGTTGGCTTCCTGAAAATTTCGTGGCTCATGAACATTTGAAATTGCGGAAAGGAAGGCAGTATGAGCTGGTGAGAGCCGTTGATATGTGAGGGAATTATCAATTGGATGTCTGGCTGCATACGTGACAAAGTCACGCATTTTGACTGGAGGTCCACGATTGCGAACTGGATTTTTTCGAGTCGGTGGCAGAGGAGCATTTTGAGCGTCTGATGCAGTTGGCTCAATTGGAAGTTCATCTTCAGAATTAGTCATCATAGGACCTGGTGCATTTGAGCTGGAAGGAAAATTATTAGCAGGAGAAGCATTAAAATCAGCATTATCAACAGCAGCGGAAGAAGTACTGTCATCAGAAATTGGATTAATTTCAATGTGCCCATCACTATTTTCTGAGTATGAATCAATAGGGCTGACTGTTTCTTCATTTGAAGATATAGGTAGAGCTGGAGAGCTTATCATGTCTGCAGGAACCAAATTCGGTAGAGGAAATAAATCTTTCGCAGATTGCGAATTTGATTTGCCATAATATGGAGAAGTTTCCTCAAATTGAACATCTCTCGAAATAAATAGCTTCTTTGACTGCGGGTGATAGCATTTGTAACCTTTCTTGGTGGAGGAATATCCCAAGAAAATACACTTAGCGGCCCTTGGATCAAGCTTGTCACGATTCGGAGCTTGGATATGCACAAAACATGTGCAGCCAAACACCTTTAGATGCGAAATGTCTGGTGATTTATTCTGCAAAACCTCAAGTGGTGATTTAAAACATAACACTCGGCTTGGTAGCCGATTAATTATATATGCAGCAGATAATACTCCATGAGACCAAAAAATCTTGGGAACGTGCATTTCTATCATTAAAGCCCGAGTTTTCTCCAAGAGGTCTCTATTTTTGCGTTCAGCTACACCATTTTGTTGGGGTGTACTAACACAACTAGACTGATGTAAAATGCCATAAGAAGCTAGATATTGTGTCATTTTTTGAGACATGTATTCGGTGCCATTATCAGATCTAAGGATTTTAATCCTTGCAGAAAATTGAGTCATGACTAGCATATGAAAATTCTTAAAAACATCAATGACTTCGCTTTTGAATTTTAGAAGATATATCCAGGTCACACGCGAAAAATCATCAATAAAAGAAACAAAATACTTATACCCATCAACGGATTCAATTATTGGTCCCCAAACATCCGAATGTACAAGTTCAAACATCTTATCTGTTCTAGACAAGGAAGGAGAAAAAGATAGTCTAGTGGATTTTGAAAAATGACATGTATCACAAGTGATATTTTTAGCATCCAAACTAGGAACTAATTTTGCTAGGACTTTTTCGGAGGGATGAGCTAGACGTTGATGCCATAAGATTTGATCCTGACCAAGGGAAGAGAGAGCAGATGCTTGCGGAAGCCTTTTAGAGTTATTTGAAAAATAATACAGCCCTTGAAAAAAGAACCCTTCACCAATCGTCCTCTTGGTGACGCGGTCCTGAAAAATAACCCGGTCAGAATCAAATATTACGCGACAATTTAGTGTTTTAGTGATTTTTCCAATAGATAGTAATTGTAAGGGAAAAGATGGAACATATAGGACCAGGGACTCTATATTATCCGAGAGCAACCTGATTTTACCTTTCCCTTTGACAGTCACGTTTTTTCCATTAGCAACAGACACATGAGTTGGGGTAAGACAATTTTTGAATTCATGTATGCTAGTCAATTTATTGGTTATGTGATCTGAGGCACCCGAATCAATTACCCAAAAATTATGCACAGTACTAGCAACTAAGGCAATTTTAAGAGCAGTCAAAATACCTTCTATGTTCTCCTGTGACAGTTGAGTAGAATTTGCTAGAAAGCCAGCAAATTGTCCAAGAAGCGCTGTTGAATCAGAGGTGCTCGTGTCTGCCGAGCTAGTGTCACCTTTTTCCTTGAGGTATGTAGCAAAATCACTGAGAAGAGCAGCAGGATTTGTGGAAAAATTTAAGGCATCATTTGAGTTAAATTTTCCAGTAGTGCAGGCAGCAGCAGCGTGAGCGTGAGCTCTGTGTTCATAGCCCCTTTGTTGTCCCTTTTCTTTGTCAAAATCAGGTTTTAATTCCGGATGGAGAGCCCAACATCGCCCAATAGTATGGCCAAGATTATGACAGTGAGTGCATTTTAAGTCTGGTCTCTTACCTTTGTAAGGTTTGTTGCTCCTTTGTCTGGCAACATAGGCATGCGTTTCTGGTAAAACAACCCTTGATTCTGGGTTCATGATTTTCCTGCGGGCCTCTTCTCTTTGTATTGTAGCACATACATTAGCAAGGGATGGAAGTTCTGAGTTCATAAGGACTCTGCTCCGAAGGTCTTCGTACTCTGGTCCAAGGCTGGATAGCAGCTGGAAAATCTTATCTTCTTCATCTCGTTTCTTCAACACTGCAGAGTCAATGGTGTGGGGGCGATATAGTGCAAGTTCACTCCATAACCCTTTTAAAGTCCCCAGCAACTGCACATATGTCTTGCCATTTTGTTGTAGGTTGGAAAGGTCCCTTTTGATTTGGAAGACACGTGCTGCGTTATTTTGGTTCCCATACATCTCCTTCACCGACTCCCATAGTTCCCTTGAAGATTCTGAATAGCTGAATATTTCAGCAATGTTGTTCTCCATAGAGTTAAGTAGCCATGACATAACAAGTTGATCTTTGCACTGCCATGCTTCGTAATCCTTTGAGGATGGGTCTGGAGCCTTAATATGGCCATTGATATAGCCAAGTTTGGATCTTCCACCAAGAGCAATTGTCACAGCTCTTGACCAAGGAAGATAATTCAGCTCATTCAGCAATGTTGAGCCTAGACGTTGGTTTGGATTGCCTTGTTCTCCTTCTGCAGTGTTGGATGTGTTGTTGTCATCAACACCAATCAATTTAGGAGAGTTTTCCATTGAGAAAAAAAAGGACGTAGCAAGAACCAGCAAGATTGCTTTGATTTCACTAAGCACAGATGTGCTAAGATTATCGCAGGAACAAGTCAAGAACAGGTCAAGAAAACTCTGCAAAATTCTGCAGTCAAGAACACGTCAAGAACAGGAAGCAAGATTTGCTTAAATTTCAACAAGAACAATTTTGTGCTAAAACTTTTTTAGCAGACAACAGGTTTGATCGCAACCAGCTCTGATACCATGAAGAAAAACAGAGCAAGCAGTGGACAAGCCAGAAATCAAGAACTGGAATTTTTAATGTACCAGTATGTTAATCTTTATTGAGTACTCTGTGAGTATTTATATACACAGGTTACAATGCGAATTAGAAGACTAAGAAAGGAATAACGATTTACACGGAATTGATCAAAACAGGAAATTAATTCTAATTCTAATTGCACATGGAGTCCTTATATAGCACGGCATTACACAGAATCTTCAGCCACGCTTCAAGCGGTCGACCGGTTCAGTTTTGTCTTACAAGCGGTCGACCGGTTCGGTTTTGTCTTCCATGAGGTCGACCGGTTCACCTTCATTTAATTTCAACAATAATACAAAGCACAATAGAAGAAAATTGTTGGCCAAAAAGGGTTGCTGACAAAGAACCATAGCTTTATTCTGAAAGATAGCTTTAATATCTGCTCTCTTTTCTAACAACAGGTTAAAAACTCCTTAAATAAGTCAGAAATTAACATTTAAAACATAATAAAAATCAGAATCCTAAAAAAAAAAGGAAAAAAAAAACATAAAACCCAAAATAACACAAAAATCATGAAAAAACTAAGGAAAATTGAGAAAATATAAATAATTGTATTGAAAAACTTGAATTTCTATACACAGACAAGCATCTTTGAACAGGAGAAGAGAGTCTATACTAGGTAAGCTATCTAATTGTGTTAATTACATATTCATTTGCTACAATTGCTCTCAGTCAAATTGTAACCGATGACAGATTATTTTATTTCCTTTTACAAAAATAACAAAAAAAAAAGACTCAAACATTATCTTCGGAACCTAATTTGTGAGTCTTTCAAAACTCAGCTAGTTATTATAGCAGCAAAACCTCCTATAAATCTCATTTGACTGTGATAAATATCTATCTAACTTCTTGGAATATTCACTCTTTTAAAGCAGAAAAACTACATCATATCGTATCATATCATTTTAGGGGTTATCTTGAGGAAATACACTTATTTATTTTTTCTCCAAAGAAAAATAATAATTAATATGTAATATTTGTTAAAAAAATAATATAAATTATGATATTAGAGAGGAACGGGCAAACCTACATCGATATTTTAACTTATTGTAGCTAGATTACTCACTCTGTTCTACCAAGTATTCCTTTACAAGTATGAATCAAATCCAACTATGGTGGCTGTGCAATATGCTCAGTTCAAAGCTCACTGCTTTATTTGGTGAACTTCGGTATCACTTCTACGGGTCTTTTTTTAGGAAACTGGTTGACTTCCCACAATTTAGTACAAGAAAATAAAAGTTGAAAATCCCAATCTTTATATTGGTAAACTGGGTCTAGTTTAAAATGACACAATAATTTTAAAACGTTTTTAGAGATAAATTAATTTATTTTATACTTTATATTCATTTCTTGAACAAAATATGTTTCTATCTTTTTGTATATGTTTCTTCTATCATATAAACTCTTAAAGCATGAGTTTCTGAAGTTGTGTGGAAGTAGTAAATGGCAATTGGCATGAAAATTAAAGAGAAATATTGTCTGGTAATAATATATTCAAGATTTACTCATTCATATTTGACTGGTGAATAAACATTAAAACAACATGAAAAATTAAACACTTATTACCCCAGGTTATTGTAAGTACTTTTAGTTAAAAAATACATCAAAATGATTTTTTTTTTTTTAAATTATTTTTGACATCAGTACATGAAAATGATTTAAAAATACCAAAATTTTTTAATTTAAAATAAAAAAATAAAAATAATTTTTTTTAATTTTTTTAAAAATGTTTTTAAAACGGAGTGCCAAAAAGGAAATAGGTTATTTCTGGTATAGCTTATGCAAGAAAACTAATTTACTGCTGACCATGTCAGGGCGTGAGAATCGGACTGGGTTTTCACATCACTTGGCTAGTAAACTCAGTTTCTCATGTATGGGGAAAGCAAGCGTGGAACACCGGTGACTTGTCTAGGAACAACTGGTAACATCTTCTGCTTTAACTTTTATTACCATTCTAATGTGATTATTTCTTGTAATTTTGTTCCGTAAACTTGTTTAAGGTGGCTTGCATTGCTTACATTTGGAGAAGGCTGGCATAATAATCACCATGCTTTTGAGTACTCGGCCAAGCATGGCCTGGAATGGTGGCAGATTGACATTACTTGGTATGTTATAAGGTTTCTTCAAGCTATTGGATTGGCAACGGATGTGAAGGTGCCATCTGAAGTTCAAAAGCAAAGGATGGCATCCATGAAAGAAGCATTTCAACCCAAAAGCTAACGTATCTATCATATTTTCTTAAGTGAAAACACTTTGAGGTTGAAGCTTTTATAGACACGTATCATCTTCATATTACCTTGTGCTATTTATTTTATAAAATAGAAAGAATGATGAGATTTGAACTCATTATTATTTGTTCAATAAAATTTTAATATCTTGTCAAAGAGCCATTTTACCCCACAAATTCATATTGTTTGGTGGGGGCTTTAAGATATGATTTATAATATTCTATATAATTGAAATGTGTATATATACTTGCAAATAAGAGTTAGGACTCAAGCTTTCCCCTGAAGACATACATTCTATGAAATTTCCGAAATAGTTTAAGAGAAGACAAAGAGTGTTGGAAAACTAAAAGAATTCTTCACCACAAGACCCTTACTAGTTAAAATTACATTGCAAAAAAAATCCTTTTTGAAATTAATACCTTCTAATTAGGATGTTATTTAAGGCCCTAGTCCCACTGGATGATGCTCCAAAATCCAATATGTTATGAATGAAGTTTTTTGGTGGTTGGATCGTGGGTTAATCAAAAAAATTTGCTTACAAGTTTGTGTTATCCACTATATAAGAAATTATCCCATGATAAGTGTCTTGTAGTACCTATAAAAAGTCATCTTTTGGGAGATTTGAGGACCTTTTGATGGTAAAATTATTAACTTTTAAGAGTGAAGAAGTAATAAATATAGTAAAGATTATTATTTTTTTTATAAAAAAATGTTTGTTCTTGTTTTGATGTAATAAATATTTTAGTACCCATAAGTATATATCTCTTGATAATAGGAGTTTTGAACCTTATGGTTTGATCAGTATGTGTATCCTTCAGAACCAGTAATACCCTCTTTTTTGGAAAGGTAGAGGTGTAGATTTCCACTATAACATTAATGAGGATTAGACATCCCTGACATAATCATTTAATGAGATATAAATATCTTTGTCATTATTATTATTGATAAACAAGTATCCATGATATTATCTCCCATGACGATCTATCAAGAGAAAAAATAAGGATTTATTCTCGTCGTTTGAGGATATCTGAAGATAAGAATGAATATTTGCTAGTTGGGGTCTTTTACGGATCTCCTTTGTCATATGGGCCAAGCACTTGGTCCAGCCCATACCAAGCTGGGTTTGTTATAGGGAGCCCCTTTGACATTTGGGTTTAGTGTTTTACCAAGCCCATGCCAAGATGGGTTCGACCTAGGACAAGTCATTTTAGTACATGAACTCGATCCTTGGATGAATCCATGCCAAGTTGAATTCACTACCACCATCTTTTTCTACGGAAAGATTTAACCTTAACCTTCTTTGTGAGGAATTAAATTTTTTATTCGTCACCACTCTTCTATTATATATTGAACTTTTATTTAAAATACTCGATATTGTCATCTGCTTTTGAAGGATTTGAAAAAGAAAAGAAGTTGAATAATTTAAAAAAAACAGATCCACTAAGTCTAGGAGCAAGAACAACAAAAATGGTATCAATAAGGCATTAACAATATCATGTAAGATAATATTAATATGTCAAGCATATAAATATACAAGAAAATTAATAGGCTATGTACCTCTTACCATGATTGATTAAATGTTGAAGCAATTATTCAGAATTATTTGTGCTCTTAAGAATAAAAAAATCTTCTAATCTATGCTAAACTTTAGAGTATTTATTTAGATACAAGATGAAGACACAAACTTTTCAATAACTTATTTTTAGCTAGACTAGGAAACCTTTATATATAACCTAATTTATATACCTCCACCTATCATGGATGTGTTTGGCCCACTACTAGAGTCCAGTAGGCTCTAAGTTTTAATTGTCATTTAATTTAAAATCTATATAATATATGAGTAACCTTAAGAATATTTTCTAACATTCTTCCACTTGACCTATATGATACCACCTAAAAAATAACAATATCTTTATAGAATTTAAAATATCAGTAGAAACACTCATACTTAAATAAAAAATATAACATATGAATTATAACGATTACACTTTATAATTAAGTACTTTATGCAATGTATTACAATACACTGCATCCTCAGAATAAACACTTAATGAACAAATAAACTTTATGAATGAACTTTCAATAAGTTAATCTCTCATTTGAAAAAACTTTAAGTTTGATTTTCTTTATAATAAAGATATTATTTTAATTTAAAAAAAATTATTTTAATTTATCTAATTAAACTGATGTTAATTAGGCCTTGTTACTAGAATGTGTTGTTAGAAAATAATATAAATTATATTCTGGGGTCTCACCTAATAGCTTAAGCTTTTAGGTGAGATGGTTCCTTAACATGGTATCAGAGTCTATTTTACCCAGCGGTCACGAGTTCGAATCCCATCACCCTCATTCTATTTGATAAAAATCAAGCACGACGTAATCTGGACTTGTGCAAGTTTCAAGCCCAAAAGGCTTTCACTTGAGAGAGTGTGTTAGAAAATATTATAAATCATATTCTGAGATCTCAGCTAATAGCTTAAGTTTTTAGATAATATAGTTCCTTAAAATATATGACCCAATTAAATCTTAAAATTAAATATGGGTCAAGAAAGGTTTTAAAGTTCAAACCCCTATCACAACCACACCACATGATTGTTAACCTAGAAACTATTGGAGGAAAAAACCAATAGCCTTGTTTCGATTCATCGAAATCAATTTTATTGATAAGATATTTTTTTTTTCGATTTAGTTTTAATATTTGGCACTCGTTTCAAAAAACTTTTTAAAAAAAATTTTAAAAAAGTATTTTTAATACACATGCACGAAAATCAACAATTCTTTTTAATACCACATTAACAAAAATAAAATGAAAGCCAGAAACCAAATTAAGACAAAAAAAAGTTCTTTTCTCTCTTTAATCACGTCTTAATCCCTCAATTAATAAAATTAACGAAGATAACTAATGATTAACTCCACAATCATCTGTGAGCCGTGACAAGCGTCTCAATAAACCTTAGCCCATCAAGTCTTGGAGCAAATTTCGCCTTGTTAGACCCACCCTTTTTCTCCATTGATAACGATCTTGATGAACCCTTCAAACCAGAAAAATAAAAATAAAACTGTCAGGATTCAATCAAGTTAACCACAAAAATTACGACCAAAAACACCAAAATACCTTAGAAACCATAGGAGAAGAAGATGAGGCTGATGACATAGCTACAGCGGAGGCAGTAAGAACAGAGGCAACGAGAGCGCACAAACCCTTCATGTTTTGTTGATGGTTTTTCTATTAATTTATGGGATTTGATTTAAGAAGAGATATTGAAACTTTTAACGGGCGAGACCCGACGAGTTGTGCTCGCCAGATCTCGACCACTACAGGCGGTGGAAATTCTGATCGTTTGGTGACCTTCGTTTTCATTGCTTTCGGCATTTTATATTACAGTGGAGGGATTCCGAAATTAACGGAATTGAATCCCGCTTTAAGTTCCGTCTCACGTGGATTTTTAATGCAAAATTGTTCAGGTTTTTAGACACCTACGTATTACTTGAGGTTAGATTATATTTTTACAATTTTTTTATGGAGAGAGAATTAAATACAATTTCTTTTTAGTTTTTGTTTTTTTATTTATGTCTCGTTATTTTGAAAAATTACTCTTTATATACTTTCATATTGCACCTCAAACTTTCAATAATAATATCACCGGTAATATAAAAAGTATAAACTTAACAGTATTAAAAAGATCATTAGTAACAATAAAAGTAAATAATAGGGTGCGCATTTTTTGTTTTGTTTGGTTTTTATTTATAAAAATAATCAAATTAATTTTTATTTTTATTGAAAATAAACCGAACTGAACTTGGTAAAAACCAATCAATTTTGGTTCGATTCAGATTTTATGTTAAAAATAGAGAGGAAACCAAAATTGTTTTTTTGAGTTTTCTGATGAGCTTTATTGATGAGTTTATAATTAATATTCATAATCACTAAATCTCTCATAAGATTTCAAATTATTTTTAATTTCTTGTTATAAATATTATTTTGTAATAAATTGTTAGTGTTAATATTATGTTTATTAAGTTTTTTTTTTACTTTCTAATACTATTCTTTTATTTTGTATAATTGAGCATGAGTCACAAGAATTTAAATTACACATGTGAACAAGTTAAAATTTAAACTACAAAATATTGCTTTCAAATGTCTTCAAAATAAGCAGCAAATAACATTGTCTTAAAAACTTCAATAATTACATCAGATTTTGAACTAATTATCGTTCATTGCTAGATGTAGCTTTACATCGAATTCTACAAAAAAAAATATTAGATTGAAAATACATTGATTAATAAATCATAAAATAAAAAGTGTAAGCATATAAGAAAATTAATAAAAATAACATGATTCAAGATTTTTATAGGTTTCATAATCATTCATTAAGACTGTAATATCGGTTGGGAGTAGTCCACAATATAATTAATTTTAACAATAAATAAGTACTAAATCATACCTGCTATTTAAAATGTAAGTGAATAATTTTTATATCATATGAGTGGCTCATTTTAGCCATTGCTGATATCTTTTTCTACTATTATTAGATTATTCTAATCGAATTTTTTAAATAATATTATAATAAAAGCTTTAATATACATAGAATATCTTTCGGTTCTCTCTCTCTCTCTCTCTCTCTTCTCTTTTCTCATCATAACTTGTGCCAGTTACTTTAATTTGTCCGAACATGCAGCGTTTATGGTGGGGATTTGAAAGGATCGGTGCTTTGCTTGAGCTCGATGCCGTTCAAGATTCTCCAATCTTTATTATTATTATTTTGGAATAGTAATTGCATTTCAAGAGTATTTTTAAAAAAAATATTATTTTAAATTTAATATTTTTAAATTATTTTAATTTATTTTTTAATAAAAAAAATTTTAAAAAATAAATGCAGTTATACTCTCAACCTGACACATAATATATTGACTTTGGCGATGCATGATGATAAAAATTTTATGATATGTTTATCTTATTTTACATGTATCATGGTATGCCTAACATGTGTAGAAAATATGTATTTTGTAATACTATTGAATTTTTTTTATAATTAGTGTTTTTTAAATATATTTTTATAGTTTAAATACTTTTATATAAAAATTATTAAAAATTATTTAAAAATTCTAATTTGAGATTTTTGAGACAAAAACTATTTTACAAATAACTTTAAAAAACACTTCAACCATGATACCATATGGTATTAAAGAGGAAAGAGTAACACTAAGCATGAAGAAAAATAACAATAAAAAATCAAAGTATGCATTTGAATTATTGAATCATCATTTTAAAATAAAACTCGCTTTTAGATCGTATTTATTGATTTAAAAGTTCATGTGCTCTTTATTTTATTTTTCTTTAACATATATATTTTTAAAAATAGGTACCAATAATAAAAAGAAATCGTGATTTAAGATAGAAGGTGTGGTCTTTGTTAGATATCAAAAACAAGCGTAAAAATAGTTCACCTAAGTAACATGAAAGTATTGATTGAGACCAGAGTTATCAATTTTGTTTAGTTTCGATTGAAATGGCTGAAACATTTTGTATCAGTTAAAAAAACAAAATAAAACAATGTTGTTTTTATTTCGGTTAAAATTTCAGTCCATTTCGGATTTTTCAGCCAAACACCGACCAAAACACGGTGGTATCATTTCGTCTGTGCTATTTTGGTCAAATAGTATTTTTTTTTAAATAATGAATAATTTTACAATATCAATCATATCTCTTAATCCGACCGTTAGATTAAGATGAAATTTTATAAGGATTTTCTTGACATATTTATATATATTATGTTAAAATTTCTTAGTAATCAGATAATATAATAACCTTGCGAGATTGATGATGGTATTCTCGTAATATTATACATGCTCATAATTTTGTTAAGAAAAATGATTTTATTGTGTCTTTTTTAGATTAAATTGCACAATTCTAAATAATTTTATTTTTGGATTTGAACTATTTTTTTGAATTAATATATTTAATTATATTTATACACACACATAAATAATACAACCTCGAAACGGCGCACCGAAACACTCCAAAACCAAAACATTCAGTTCCAATTAAAAAAACAAAACGCCAACCAAAATGAAATTGACAACCTTGGAACACCAAGAAATCATACCTAAAAAAGTAAGTAAGAATATGTAAAACGTTTTCTACAAGTATTTTTAACCTTTTTTTTTCCTTTTCTAGTTGTCATCGAAGTTCGTTTTATGTTGTGTGAAATATTTTACATATAAGTTTTTTCAAGTATTTATAATGTTTGGTACATAATAGTGTGAAATATGATGGTATTTTAATAAAATCTACAAGTATTTTTAACCTTTTTTCCCCTTTTCTCAGATATAATTTTGATAGAAACATTGCCTCTCAATTAATGAGCCGCCCTTGTAGATGGGTTATAGTTACTACACATAATTTTGGTGGAGCCAGGTCGAGATTTTAAAGCTCGATGCACCTATTGTATTGCTTCCATTTTTAAAGTGGTTCAGCTTTTAAGTTTTAACCACCAAGAGAGCGAAAGAAAGGCAACATCTTAATCTATTATCAGTTAGGAATAGATTACATCATTTAGACATAGAAATTGAGACAAAAAAAAGCAGCAACCACAAGATTCCAAGAAATATTCTTCGTGCTGCAAAAAACATACCTGTACAAATTATTAGTCAACGAGCATGGCTAGAAATTAGTGTTACGAAAAAACAAAATGATCTTTTATCTGATGAATGCAAGATGTTAGCTGTTTTTAGTTTATTAATCGTGTTAAACGAGCTAGGCTTGGATGTCGTTTCATGACTAATCGCACAAGTGGGTGTCTTAGGTAAACTTATGTGTACTTTAAACTATTCCAACAACGCCTTTTACGTTATGTTTATATAAGCCCATAATTATCATGGTAGCTTTGTTATATCATCAGCTAAAATCTATAGTTAGTGTTGATAGCTTGCAAGTTTCACCTTATCTATGCGAACACCATTGTTAAAACTAAAGCATACTTTTTAAGGCTCATATGGCTATGATAAAATCTCATTTAGCAAATTCAAAGCCTTGCCTTTTTTTGCCTTCTATCCATGCCAGGAAATAAATTCTCGCCTACAAACTAAATGGATCTTTTGGGTGCTTCAAAATGTAGTGAATAACATAATGAAATCTGATGTATTACAATTCTAAATAGGTATTGTTCCTCTAAAAATAGAGATTAAGAATAAAATATCCATGATTTGTAACTTCTTGGGTTGATTATTTTGTTTATCATGCAAAAATGATGGACCGGCCTGTCTTTTAGTGCATAAGCTCAACAGTTTCCATTGCTGTAACTAACAGATGAGAAACATCATTTATTCTATAAAGTTTCAAGTATTTTTGAACAGTTTGTCCATCATCTAAAATTGTTCATATATTATATTCCATCATCTAAAATCGTTCATAATGGACAACATGTATCCATAATTTATTACAGTAAGTGGCATAGCTGCTGCACTTATATGGAGTTGAATCTACCTCTGTTTTTTGATAGGATGCGAGAATTCATACCTGTCATCTTCTTGGAATAGGCATGTGAGATTTTTCTGATTTTTTCTATGCAGAAAGTTGTTTCTTGGTTTGCACAAAATTTATAATAAATGCTGGAATGAAGATTGCAAGGTCTATGTATTTGAAGTGTAGTTAATACAGTTTGTAACAGGGCAAGAGTAATGAGCTTCCATTGAGAACCCCAAACTCAAATGTACATGCAAACCAATGTTTCACCCAGCTGGCCAGTTTATTTTTCAAATTTAATGTAAATTGGACAATAAGCAGGAACTAAGAAGGATGTGTTGCTGCTTATTGTCCAATTGACATTAATTGGACACGGGAAGAGTAATGGCCAGTTTATTTATAGATAGGGAAAGCAACGAATTGAGAGCAATTGTTGACCAGCCTCTGTTTTTTGACAGGTATGAATTCTCGAAATGAATTGAGAGCAACTGTTGACCAGCCTCTGTTTATTGACAGGACCCGAGAATTCATACCTGTCATCTTCTTCATTGACGCTTAGATATATGCACAAAAACTATTTTTTCTGATTAATCAACGTTTTTTATTTTATTCATGTTTTTTTGATTTTATTCTATTTGTAGCAACTGAATGAGAGAATTTATTCATGTTACTGGACACATGCAAATATACTTTCATTTTTTTCCCTGTATAAAATTAATCAGCCTTTTTTTTACATATTCTTCTTATTTTATTACGCAAAAGCAAGCAAATTTTTTCTTAAACTTTCTATGCAGAAAGTTGTTTGTTGGTTTGCACGAAACTTATAATAAATGCTAGAATGAAGATGGCAAGGTCAGTGTATTTGAAGTGTCTGGTAGAGAAGTTGGAAGCGATGGTGCATGAAACAGTATATAGCATAATTTGTTTGTGTGTGAGATGAAAAGGCATTGAAAAGTAAAATATAGTTTGTGAGATGGCATAAGTAAAGAGTAAGTTGAAAGAACCTAATCATCATGTGATTTTGATGGGCAGTGATGTTTTGCTGGTGGGTCATTTTCCTTAGACATGGTTGATGGACTGGCATCGAGCAATGGGATGACGCTTAGAGGTTCGACTGCAGTATTTGTTGTAGAGCTGTGAATTTAAAAAAGACCAGTATATTGTGAATTTGACATTGACAAAGCAAATATATATAAGAAATGTTTTTAAAATTTGAAGGTAAAAGTTATCAAAAGAGAAAGAAACATGTTACCTGTGCAGAGGTGTTTCATCCTCAAATAGTAGCTGTCTGACAGTTTGTGATTGTGGAGGAGTATTGACGTCAGCTATAGATGGTGGAATAGGAGTTGGAGTTATTGGATCTAACAGAAGTGGTTCTTTAGAGGAAGACGCAGAATGTGGTTTCGTCAAACGAACATTAAGATCATGAAGTTCTGGTTTAGCATGCTGTTGTGGAGATTCAACTTCTATAATGTCATCAAAAACATTGGCAACAATGATATCGCACCGATTCATAACTGAGCGAAAAGTTCTGAATCGCAGCTGAAAAATCTTGGGTTTTTGTAACTTGTCTATCATAGGAGTTGGAATGGAATCGATGAACCCTTTATCATAGACATAATTGTGGGCAGAGGAGCCAAAAAAAATTTCAGCAGTTTTTTCGACCATCAGAAATGTTGTAACATCAGTGCCGTCAGTCACAATAAAATCAACCCGAAACCTAAGAAAATGTTAGGAATGAGATAATTAAATATAAGATGCAATGTAAAGGATGTGAAAAAATATGTATAATGTAGCTACCGACATGAGAAGTAATGTAAAAAAATTTCTCACCATGGAATCGGTGTGACTTCATTGTGTTCAATACATTTAAAACATGTGCCTTTGTCAGATATTGATTTTGTGCATATTGGGCAGCTATGAAACCACCATCCCTGATGGAGGTCGTAGGCAGCTATTGATGCCTTACATGTAAATCTTTCATTCTGTATTTTGTGGAATATAAACAAACAAACATATATTTTTGAATTGTTAAAAGGAAAACAAAGTAAGGCTAATGTGTCAAATGAAAATTTAAATAATTGTTGACATACTTTGTATCGGTATGGATCCATACAAAGGATTTCCTTGATTGTCTTTCTATTCTCTTTCAGTTGTTGATCAATGGTTAAAGTGTTTGTTGTAGGAGGGAGTTGATGTACCTCGACGGGAATATCCTTATAGCTTATCATGAAAGATGTTTGTTATAAATAGCTTTGAAAAAGTATTATTGTATAAAGATAAACATAGAAATAGAAAGCTCACTAATGTTTGTACGGAAGAATTTCTTGGATTTCTGGGTTGAAATACCATAAGGAAGCAACAGTGCTGGCGAGATTTGGTTTCCCTAGGAGAAAAAAGAAGAGTGTATATATTGGAATTATTTGATATTGAGTTTAATAAGGCAGAAAATGTATAGAGGTATTAAGATCAATGAATTATTGAATTATTAGAAATTAAAGGGTAATGGTTGAAAATAAAAACCTTTGAACTTAGTAATTCGAAAGGCAGCAAAGACAATTATTACTGGACTTGATTGATTGCTTAGATTAGAATCATCAAAGGCTTTTGCAACATCACCCCAAAGAGTAACCCGGAGCTCTTCACCCCTGCATAAAATTATGAGTTTTAAAAAAGAAGGCATTAAGCTGGTAAAGCTATGAGATCAAGATAATCAACCTTATATTTTCAATGATAAATTCTCTTTTGTCTGTCATATCTTGACCCCGAACCATAATTCGTTCAAGCGGTTGAATGGCTTTTAATCGACCAAGCACATCTAATGTATGGAGAGAAGGTTAGTGGTGAAAAGAAATGTAACAGAACAATAAAAACACATGAAGAATGCTAGTTTGTGATAAAACCTGTGAGCACCCCTGATCGTTTTCCCGTAGTCATAAGGTGTGCAAAGTCGATAAAGTTAAAGTAATGGCGTGGTATGGGGGTGTGATTGGATCAATTCTTGTAACTTTGGTGTCAGACTTAAGATCAATAACTGCTTCATGGGCAACAACAGAATTTGTATATCTGTTCTCAAAGGTGTAGAATCCACAGACTTGATAATAATCACCTTCAATAATTGAAGCAGCAAATGCTTGTATGTTTTTGCCTTTAGCAGAGGCCTGAATTGCGTTACCCTGTTGTATCAAAGTGAAATCTATTATTAATGAAATTGAAGATAGTATGCATAAAGAATTAAAGTACAAACCATACAAAAGATTGGCGAAGTACATGTGGATCAAAGAATTAGTCTTGGTTTAAAAGAATGAACATAATTTTTTGCATCATAAACATTTTATGATTAGAAGTTTAAAATTGTCTTTGGTATTGAAATTCTCATGGATATTTTTGAATAGGTTATGGTTTCTTTATAACAAAATGTAAGAGCGAAGGTGAAACAGATGATAAAGAAAGGGTGTCAAATATAAGCTTACTGTAGCATCAACGAAAAGGCAATTGAAACTGCTATTTTGACCATTGAGTGTCGGGATCCAAACACGACAAATCCTTGCACGTAATGATTGGTAGAAGTTGTACTTTTTTATGCTTTGGATTGACAGCGCCATGACCCTGAGAGCAAAGATATAAACAGTAGAATATAAGAATTAACAGTTATAAATGAGTAAAGAAATGTAACTCATAATAGATAAACAAACATAAACTATTAGAAGTGTATATAAGGTTGATGAAAATCTGACTAAATAATTAATAAGGTTAATGAACATCGCAATATATAAACTGAACAAAATAAGCAGTCATTGAACCAAAGATTAATGCTGATAATCTGCAAAATATTGATGAGGAAACAATGATTGTTTTTTATTGCTTGAGATTGAAGGGAAAACTAATCATTTGAAGAGGTAAAGTGCAATGGTTGTGATCTATAAAATATTGATGAGTAAACAATGATTGATAATTTACTTTGTTGAACATCGAAAAAAGAAGAAGAAAAACCTCTAGGAAGAGTGCTTATGATGTCTTTGTAGACAATATTTTTTGCATAAGTAGAAGAACGCCCTTCATTGTCACATGAAATAATCTTTAAGCCTTTTCTGGAAGTGACTCATGAGAGAGCGACATAAAGCTGACCATGGGTAAAAACTTGGTCTTTCAGAAAAACACCGACAATTTTTAAAGATTGCCCCTGACTTTTATTTATTGTCATAGCGTAACATGGCCTCAAAGGAAATTGACGTCTTTTGATTGTAAAAGGACATCTGATTTCATTGATTGGGAAGATGATTCTTGGTATGAACACTTGATTGCCAATGTGAGATCCAATTATTATTTGTGCTTGGATGACCTTTGACGAAAGTTGTGTAATGATAAGCCTGGTACCATTGCATAGACCTATAGATGGGCTGATATTTCTAAGTAACATCACCGGTGTCCCAACTTTGAGAGCAAGTTCATGAGATGGGACCCCATTGAATTCCAATTGATTTATGTATTCAATGGGATATAATGAGTCTGCATCATCACTTTCTATTGAAGATGTGTAAATAGAATCAACGCTGAGAAATAGGCGTTTCTCTCCAGGTGTGATGTGAAGTACAAAATCATTAATTTCAGCAACTTTTGTGTTTTTTGTTGTGACTATAGCTCTTTCTCTGAAATAGCCAGGGCCAACTTGAATATTACAAATATTTAGATAAATTGTTGAAACAATTGTTGAAATTGGATCACATGAAGTTCCAAGGAGAAGATCGAAAGGAATAGTGACAAAAGAATCATTAGCTTCATCAACAGAAGGCAAATCAGAAATTTGACCATTACCAACATTTAGAATCCATTCAGAGAACTCTGTAATTCCAGCCTTTTCTTCTAAAGTCAAACCATCTGTAGAGAGACGCATGTTTTCTGTAAGAGTCAATATAGTAAATTTGGGCCATAAACTTGAGCTAGTTAAAGAAGCATTGATTATTTGCTCTTTTGTTCCACCGGGAATAACTGGCAATATCTGTCGAAAATCACCACCAAGTAAAATGGTTTTTCCACCAAAGGGGAGATCTTTATTGTAGTTGCCATCTTCTGAAAGAATATCACGCATTGAACGATCAAAAGCTTCAAAACAACATCTGTTAATCATTGGTGCCTCATCCCAAACTATAAGAGAGGTTTTTTGAAGAAGGTTGGAAAGATGTGTGTTTTTCTTAATGGCACATGTTGATGATTCATCAATAGAAAGTGGGATTTTGAATCTTGAATGGGCAGTGCGACCATTTGGAAGAAGAAGAGATGCAATACCAGATGATGCTACTGCAAGGACAATTAAGGACTCAGATCTGACACGATTTATAATTGTGTGCCATAAAAAAGTTTTGTTAGTTCCTCCATGACCATGCACAAAGACCAAAGCTTGCTTCTTAGCAAAGATGGCTGCAATAATTGAATCATATATAACTCTTTGCCCATGGTTGAGAGAAGCAAAATTGAAGGAATGTTGACTTCTAAGTTCAGCCAAATCATAATTAAGCTCTTCTCTTAGAAGTTTGTTTGCAATTTCTTTAAGGAGTTGCCCATTAGGCATGGGCAAGCTATGATCTTGAAGCGTTGTTGCAGAAGCATTGAAAAGTTGCTCAAGCTCATATAACACATAATTTTTCAGCTCATCATTAGCCAGAATAAGGTTTGGCATTTTAAAAGATAGTCTTAACTTGTACAGGATGTCATCATGCATTGAGTGCCAAAACTGGTTGAATAGGATTAAAGGGTCAGCAACCTGACAGAATAATATAATACCAACAAAAAGTTGTCTAAGTTGCGGTGATGATGCAGTTGCAATTGCCTCACAGAAAGCTTCAGACCATTCTGTATCATCTCCTAAAAGTCCATGTGCTTTGCAGGCAAGCTGAAATGTTGGATAAACAATTCCATGAACATTTCTTAAATCTTCAAAGCTAGTTGGTCCTTTAATATGGTTTAACAGCAATCTTAAGAAATAAAGTTCTCCGGCAGCAGGGTGCACATATGGTATACGCCCAAGGCTTATCCCTTTAGACCTCATAGTCCACTCCTTTTGCCTAGGATCCCAAACATATTTGTTTGGAAATTCAGAGTAATATAGCTCCCGTGCACCAGAAAATTGTTTGTTGCATTCAAACCATTCTGTAAGCATTGTTTGCCTGATACCTGGCCTTCTAAGAACAGATTGAAGAGACTGCCTGCCCGAGAAAACAATATTTTGCTGAAAAGGAAGATGAATCTGAAGCCTTTCAACTGGAGGATATCTTGAATGAATTGGAAACTGAAAAATACGCCATACAGCTTCATAAGGACAGATGAATCGACAATTAAGATATGCTTGTATTTCGTCATTTCTGTCATGTTGTATTACGGCACGGCACCTGTCAGGGCTTTTGCTGACATATTTGAATAAATACTTGATGAGCATTGATTGACAGCATATCTCAACATTTATATGGGCATTATAACGGATCAAAAGTTCTTTGTTGTAGGGGACAACATAGTCATTGAACAACATAATTCCATTTTTTAGTACAAAATTATCACGGAATTCACGCCTTCTATAATAGACAAATCCATTTTCATCTAAAGTGGTTGAGCTCCTGAATTTTTTTGGAAACGACTTTGCACAAACATCTCCTGACATGCATTGCGCATTTGGTCTTGCAACACCACATGGACCATGTATCATGAATTTAGAGACAATTTCATGACATAAAGGATCGATGTTTTTGTCTGGTATCTCTGCTGAGACAATTGAGTCAATATCACCAGAAGTCTTGAATTTGAAATCTGAGGCTAGCCAAACCAAGATATGTGTATGCGGAAAGGCCTCTTTTTTGGAACTCTATGGCATGAACATCTACAAAATTGTTTAACAGAATTAGTTTATTCTACAAATGACATTATGTAAGTAAAAAATTGTGATGATTGCATTACCAGCAATTGTTTTGCCAAAAGGGGCACCAGATTTGATGAACTTTAACATATCAAGGAGTTTTGTTCTAAAAACTCGTGTAATAATATCAGGTTTGTCTTCAGGCTTGTAAGCCCTGCTTTTATTGAGTTCTCTCTGGATTTCAGGCCAATTTGTGTTGCATGTGAATGTAATGAAAAGATCAGGATTTCCATAAGCTCTGCAAATTGCCATGGCATCTTGGTAATTATTAATCATATATCGCGGGCTACCAGTTAAAGAAGACGGAAGGATAATTTTTCCAGTTGATGATCCTTGTGCATCTCCTTTAAGCACAGCTTCACTAATATTATGATATAGCTCAGACCGGAGATCATCTTGATTCATTCTGATGTAGTCAAGCCTATCTTCTTCAATAGTTGCGAAAGCATCAACTAAAAATTGTTGGTATAGATGACCACCTTTTATAAGAGTGTCTTCGCCATATTCCCTTTCTTGAATAAGATAAGCATAGAAAGCTCTCATGGGGACTCGTTGACGTTTCCCGGAGATATGATTTCCATGATTTGCAAAACCAATATTAGTGCGATAACCGTCTTCACCAAATGGAAATAGAAGAGGATATTGCAAGGCCATAAACTTTGGATGCAGCTTAGAGATTCTTTGTAAAGTGCTTGAACAACTTTCGATAATTATATCTCGTTCGGACCGACAATCACCAATATCGCCAACAATCAAGCCACCAATATCATCTGAAGTTGCATCATTATATTGTCCGGTGTTATTTGTTCTTTTGGACAATAATTGCAGTTTATATCCAGGATTGCCAGGTTCCGAGAGTTTTTGCGATGCATGACGAAATAAGCTAACCAGACAATTAGTTGAGGCAAGCATTTAAATAATTTCAGTAACAATAGTTTCATCTAAACATGAATCAGAGGTTGAATGCAGAAATTGCGACATCCGATTTGAAACTTCATTTGTCACATCATAAATATAAAGCTGTGCAAATTTTGGAGCATTCTCATTAGAAGGTAACAGAGACCCCATAAGATGATGACAATGGCCATTTATCTTAAATACATACGGGCCAGACTGACAATTAACTGATTGATCAATATTTGCTCCCATAGATGTAAAAGCAAACATAGAGTTGTAGGCACGAATACTCCTACGGAACATTTTGGATTTCTGACCCAATACATTATTCAGCAAGTCATCAAGAGTATGAGGTGTTAGTGGTGGTCGCGGAAGATTAATTTTTCCACTAAGACAATAAAGAGAGAATCTTGGATTGTGCTGGCTTGAACTTGCGAGACGCTCACTGACCCAAAAAAGCGCCATGCAATGACAACACTTGAATGTTTTGTCCCCAAAGTCAATGTAATGAAGCGGAATTCCTGGGCATGAAAATCTTGTGTGAAATGTGGCTATAAATACATTGGAATAAAATTTATAGACAAATTAAAAATAAGAAAAATAAATATTGAAAGAACTTCCTCTTTTTCTTTGATATGAAGTTTGCCCAGTTGGTTGGTGGTTATTGATAGAAGACCTAAGATCATGATTGTAAGAGGTTGACTCTGATGCAACATGATCTTGAACAAACAATAGAGACGATGAATTTGATGTGCAAGATTGATTGCTTGTTATAGAAAGGAAGCAATGATTATGTTGATTCTGAGGGGATAGTGACGCATTAGAGGAAGAAGCCTCGTAGTGATATAATTGAAAGCTTTGACTATTAGCGGGGAAAGGATTATAATTCGGGTTAAACCTTGAAGATTGTGTTGGCACATCAAATGAGTATGAAGGAGCTTCATTCTCTAGTTGTGGCGTGTCAAATGAATAATCTTCTTCATTAGAAAATATATGCGATCCTTGTAAGCGTTGTCGTTTGCTACTCATTAGTGCATGTATTGAAACTGGAGGGATAAATATTGCAAAAAAAATTAATATGAAATGGAGAATACAACTAATTAATATAATTCAAATTATAAAATTTTTGGAACTATTGATACATATCAATTTGAGAATGTTAAAGCCGTTGATAATAATTGCAAGCAATTTGCAGGAATAATTTATTGCAAGCTAACACCAAATGAATAAATTGACAAATAATGGGTGGCAAAGAAAGAAAAAAGAAATTGCAGCAAAAGATAACAAAGTTGAAACAACTAATGTGTTTAATGGAGTAGCAAAGCTTAGAAATAAACGCGACGGCAATAATAAAACATATTAAAGCAAGAGGAATGCAGATATTGAAGGCAAATATAATAAAGCTCAAGACATACCAGGAAATCAATTATAGTAATATCTGATCGCACCAAGTAACTTGAACAGGGCAAAATCAACTGTAGCTAGTAATTTAATAAGATAGAGGGAAAAAATTGTATCAATGTATGAAGTTAATATTTTTGCAACAAACTAACAAACGAAATTGAGTAAACCTTGACGATAATGAAGAAGCAGCTTGACCGCAGTAGCCACCAAATAGCCAACACCAAGCAGAAAGTGTCAATGATGGAATGATCTGTTGAGCAAAAAATAGGAAAACTAATGAAAAGGCATGAATAGAAGTGCAACAATTGCAATAGGATGACTATTTCGAACATAGATTGAATGGAAAATGGAAAACAACACACAGAATAGGGCAAGACAGAGTAAGTAATTGTATTGACACAACAAAACTTGTTGACCACATGATATAACAATGTACATGAAATTAAAACTTCAATCTGTAACATATAAAAATCTGCACACCGTAAGATAATTATGCAAGGAAAATGTGAAAATGGATAATAATATAAGAAAATACTAATTTAGGCAATAAATGCAAATGAAAAATGAAACCAGTAAGAGAATGAAATTAGGAAGAACTGAAAAAGAAATTGTTGCATGAACTAATAAACAAAAAACCCAATAAAAAATTGAACTACAAACTAAAAATAATAATGTAAACTGCAATTAACATCCATCGTGTAAACAAATATAACAGAATTAAAGAAACCTCAAAGGCATCAACAATGAAACAAAAATTTAATTGATAATCTAAATCACAAATTCAAAGCAGCAACAGAAATTGAGAAAACAATTAATGCCAAAAAAAATTAGAATATTTACACCGGAATTGATCTTGAACCTAAGAAAGTAGCAATAAAATTAGTAATTGCAAAAAAAAACTGAAAATAAACCTCAACTCCAAAGGTATCAATAGTTAAACAGCAATCTAATTGATAATTCAAATTAGGAATTGAAAGCAGTAACATAAAATTGATGAATAAATTTGTAAGCCTTTTTTTTTTTAAACACAACTAAAGCGAATCTGTTTTTAAACTAAAAAAACAACTACAAAAGCATGGAGCTATTAACATCCATCACACAAATAAATCTGACACAATCAAAGCAACTACAAAAGCATCAACAATAAACACAGCAGTGTAACTCGTAATTTAAATTAGAAACTGAAAGCAGCAACATAAATCAAAAAAACTATTAGGGGGGAAAAAATTTCGAACACTTTAACCGAAATTGATCTTTAACCTAATAAATCAGCTATTAAATAAGTGATTGAAATAAGAAATTGAAAATAAACCTCAACCTCAAAGGTATCAAGAGCAAAACAGCAATTAAATCAACAATTAAAGTGGAAATTTTTTAATTCATTTAAATCAATTGTTCATAACGGCAACAAAACAGTCATCCAATTAGCAATTGAAATAACAAACATCAACAACCTCATGGAGAGCATCAACATTAATATGAACCAACAAATTTTTTGCATGAAAAAATCAAAGCGACAAAATTGACTTTGCTCTTTGAACCAACAAAATAGCTATAAAATAAAAAATTAAAGCAGAAAAAAAAAACTATTATATGAACTGAATCAACATCAATTGCAAGTACAAATTTAACAGAAGCAAAGCAATTTTAAAAGCACTAAGAACAAAACAATTTAACTGGGAGAAATTGAGAATAGTAATATAAACTCAAATTAATATCAATAGCACAAACAAATCTAACACAATTAAAGCAACCTCAAAAGAACCAATAATAAAACAGTAGTGCAAGCGGTAATTTAAAGTACATATTGAAAGTAGTAACATAAATTGAAAGAACAATGAGGAAAAAATTTAGAACACTTTAACCAAAATTGATCTTACATCTAACAAATTAGCTATCAAATAAGTAACCGAAATAAGAAATTGAAAATGAACCTCAACCTCAAAGGTATCAAGAGCAACATATTAATTAAATTGATAATCAAAATTAGAAATTGAAACAGCAACATAATAAAAAGAACAATTAGCGGGAAAAATTTTGAAAACACTTTTACCGAAATTGATCTTAAATCTAACAAATTAGCTATCAAATAAGTAACTGAAATAAGAAATTGAAAATGAACCTCAACTTGAAAGGTATCAAGAGCAACATATTAATTAAATAGATAATTAAAATTAGAAATTGAAACAGCAACATAAATAAAACAGTGTTGTTAACGGCAATAAAACAGTCATCAAATTAGCAATTGAAATAAGACACATCAACATCTTTATGGAAAGCACCAACATTAATATGAACCAATGAATTTTTTGCATGAAAAAATCAAAGCTACGAAATAGAAATCGCTATGAAAACCAACAAAATAGCCATGGAATAAAAAATCAAAGAAGAAACTAAAAATGGTAATATGAATTGGAATCAACATCAATTATAGGAACAAATCTAAAACAATCAAAGCAACTTTAAAGGCACTAATAACAAAACAATCTAACCGGCAGAAACTGAAAATAGTAATATAAACTCAAATTAACAATCAGCGCGTAAACAAATTTAAGACAATCAAAGTAACTTTAAAGGCATTAACAATAAAACAACAATGTAACTTGTAATTTAAATTAGAAATTGAAAGTAACAACATAAATCGAAAGAACAATCAGCGGGAAAAAAAAGGCAAAATACTTTAATCGAAATTGACCTCAAGTCTAACAAACCAGATATCAAGTAAATAACTGAAATAAGAAATTGAAAATAAACCTTAACTTTTAAAAAATCAACAGCAAAACAGCAACTAAATCGACAACTAAAATTAGAAACTGAAGCAGCCACATAAATCGAAAGAACAATCAGCGGGAATAAATTTCAAAACACTTTAACTGAAATTGATCTTTAGCCTAACAAATTAGCTATGAAATAAATAATTGAAAGAAGAAATTGAAAATAAACCTCAACTTCAAAGGTATCAAGATTAAAGCAGCAATTCAATGGACAATTAAGGTTAGAAACTGAAGCAGCAACATAAACTGAAAGAACAATTAGCGGAAAAAAATTTCAGAACTCTTTAACCGAAATTGATGTTCAACGTAATAAACCAACTATCAAATAAATAATTGAAATAAGAAATTGAAAATAAACTTCAACCTCAAAGGTATCAACAGCCAAACAGTAATTAAATCGACAATTAAGATTGGAAACTGAAACAGCAACATAAACCAAAAGAACAATTAGAGGGAAAAAATTTAAGAACTCTTTAACCGAAATTGATCTTCAACGTAACAAACCAATTATCAAATAAGTAATTGAAATAAGAAATTGAAAATAAACTTCATCAACCTCAAAGGTATCAAGAGCAAAACAACAATTAAAATTTGAAACTGAAGCAGTAAAATAAATCAAAAGAAGAATTAGCGGGAGAAAAATTTCAGAACACTTTAACCGTAATTGATTTCCAGCCTAACAAACCAGCTACAAATAAGTAATCAAAATAAGAAATTGAAAATAAACTTAAACCTCAAATGCATCAACAGTGAAGCAAATCTGTTTTTAAACCAAAAAAATTAGCCATGTAATTAGCAATGGGGAAAAATGACAGCAACAATATGGTAAAAAATATTAGGAATAATTACAGCAAATAGAAAGGAATCAATAACAAAGTAGTCATTAAATATGTAACTAAAAGCTGAAAATTGCAACCAGTAGACATGAAACTGAGCGACAAATTTTTTAAACAAATTAAGACAATCAAACTTAAATTGTTCGTAACAGTAATAGAATCCAATTAGCAATTCAAATCAGACATCAACATCCTTATGGAAAGTATCAAAATCAATATGAACCAACTAATTTGTTGCATGAAAAAATCATAGTGTCGAAATAGAATTTGGTCTTGAAAGCAACCAAACAGGTATAAAATAAAAAATCGAAGCAGAAACAATAATTAAATTGACAATTAAAATTAGAAATTGAAAGCAGCAACATAAAACTGTTAAATAATATTTCAAGAGTGGTAATGATGAAAAAATTTACGCAGAAAAAATAAGGCAATGAACTAAAAGGTATCAATAGAACAGTAACATTTGGAACAGGATGACCAATCAGAATATAAATGGAATGAAATTTGGAAGTAAGGTTTTCTGAGGGAGGCCTTGATTCCTATTAATTTTACCAGCTAGCATCCAGAAAATAATTAGTGTCACTATTCTTTCACCTAGTAATTGTAAGGATGTTGATATGAAACCTAGGTGAGTGTCCTAAGCAAGCGCAAATCATGATTAATTAGTGCAAGGCTGCAATGAAATAGGTTTCAATTAAGATTTTTAACAACATTACACTGAAGTTGGAGACTTCTTTAGTTAATTTAAAACGTTAATTAACATTTGATTACCCTCCAATGGTGTGGTAACTGTAAATACAAAATTAACTATATATATATATATATATTATTTTGATTAGCTGATGTGTGAATGATCTACGCTAGATAAAAACAAAACTTGTATTGGAGCAGCAAAACTTGTTCATCATATCACACAACAATGCAAGGCGAACATGGACAACGATATTGTCAATGAAATCATGGCCAAGTATATTGAGTGATGGAAGACAAATAAACCATGTAAGATGAAGATGAAGCAATAGAGGGCAAAGAGAGAACTTACCGTCAATAGAGGAATCAAAGGATAAGGACCTTATCCCATCACACAACAATGCAAGCTGAACATGGAGAATGACATTGTTAACGAAATTATGGGCATAGAAATAAAAACATCCAAGCTAGTAACATAGAACTGAAGAAAGAAATTTAAAGAAGATAAAAAACGAAAAGAAATTTAAAGAAAAAAAAGAAGGCAATTGAATTGAAATTGTTCCTGTTTTAAAGAAACTATTAATATTATTGGCAAATGAAAGAAAAGGATAGAAGCAAGAAAAACGAATCAACAAAAATTAATAGAAATATCGTACAAAATGAAAGCAAATGGAAACGCATTAATAGCAAAGCAACTATCCAATTGATATTTAAAAACTCAAAGGTCTAAATAGCAGAGATAAAATTGAAAAGAAATTTATTTTCTCAATTAAGGCAATCAAAGTGGATTTGTTCATAGTCAACGAAGCATTTATTTAATATGCAAATAAAACAATAAGCATTAACACCTGGACAAAAAGTATTAGCATAGATATGGAACAATTTTTTTTTGCATGAAGTCTGGCGTAATTTCAGCTTTTAATGTTTTTAAACGCAAAGCTTTCAAGATTTTTATTAAATGAGGCAAGAGATCAAACCTATCTTCGCAGCGATCGAAGATCAGGAAAAAGCCATGCAATTCTAATCGAAGATAGGTTTGATCTCATGTCTTCTATTTAAAGAGATGAGGAGAAACTGGAAAGGCTAATATAAAACCGAGGCAATAAAAACGGCAAGAAATATTTATAATAATGAAACGGAAACTGAAATTGAACTCATGAAAATGAATTTCAATGGTAGCATGCCAGACGACAAAGAAGAAATTAAACAACAATTTCGAAGCATGTCAACGTTAACGATTTTTTTCCTAAAACACAGGTGCAAGCAATTTAACAATTGTAAGAAAGAAGACAAAAATACTAACCAATTGTAGCAGCAGTGAGAGATGACCAATGGATGGAGGCAGCAAAGAGAATACAGAGTGCGTTCAAAACTGTGCACTGAAAAATTAAAAAACAACTAAACCACTGTTAAACAAACGATTGTCAACTATATTCAGTCATCAAAGCTAAGGAAATTATGTAAGCTGAAAATATAACGGAGAGGAAGAGAACAACCTACCGTAGAAGGAGGCACAGACGACAAAGCTGGTGAAGAAATAAGTTGGAGACAGAGGAAATGACAAATTCCAAAACTAAAGGGACACACAGAGTAGAAAGAACTAAGAGCACAAATGTGACAAAGGAGAAGTGACATGAAAAAACTGAAGAATAAATTGCATGCATACCAAAGTTCATGTTGTTTTGACCGTCTAAAAGGTAGAATGAAACTACACGTGGTGGTTTGTACTGACAGCTAGCAAGGATTTAGACGTCGTCGAATGCACTTAGTGCCAAAGCAAATTAATGAGTTTGCAGGTTGATTTTTATTTTGCTTGCGAAGTCATAACTGATGATGAGATGCATTAAATAGTTCTCTGGCGCAGCGTAATTTTTCCTTAAATTTGTAAGCAGCCGAAACTTTTGAAGGATAAACAATTATTTCTTGAATTGAAGCTATAATTGATGATGAGAGGCATTAAATAGGCATCTGGCGCAGTATAAGATTTGTTTGAATTTGTAACTTGTGTAAAGTTGCAATCTCTTGAAGTACAGCGCATGATGCCGCGTGTATGCAAATTTTAAAGGAGAAGCCACTTGTCATTTAATGAACTTAACGTCTGTGTGGACTGTGCAAAGACAAATCTTGGGAAAAAAAAAATTTTAAAAAAAAAATCAGGCCTGTTAAAAAACAAAACACCATTGTTTTGTTAAATGAACTGAACGGCTGTGGACTGTGCAGAAACAAATCTTGGTTAAAAAAATTAAAAAAAAAAACAAAATCAGACCTGTCAAGAAAAAAAAAACCCATTTTTTAGTTAAGTTAAATGAACGCCTGTGTGGACTGTGCAAAAAATTAATTTTGTTTTAAAAAAAAAAATCACACCTGTTAAAAAGAAAACAACAACCATTTTGTTGTTAAATTTTTTTTTTTAAAAAAAAAACAACAATTCTTTTTAAAAAAAACAACAAACAAATCGGATTTGAAAAAAAAATTAAAAAAAATAATTTTTTTAAAAAAAAAAACCTCTGTGGACTGTGCAAAAACAAATCTTGGTAAAAAAAATAAAAAAAAAGGAAATCAGACCTGTGAAAAAGAAAAACAACAACCATTTTTTTTTTAAATAAATTGAACGCATGTGTGGACTGTGGAAAAAAAATAAAAAAAATTTATATCAGACCTTTAAAAAAAAAAGAAAACAGTTTTGTTGTTAAAAAGCATATTTAAAAAAAAAAAAAAAACAAACAACAGTTCTTTGTAAAAAAAAAAAACAAATCGGTTTTGAAAAAAAAATATCAGACCTGTAAAAAAACAAATAAAACTTTTTTTTTTGTTAAAAAGCATTTGTAAAAAAAACAAAAACAAACAACAGTTGTTTGTAAAAAAAACAAACAAATCGGATTTGAAAAAAAACAAAAATCTTTTTTTTTTAAAAAAACCTTTTTGTTAAAATTAAAAAACAAATTCACAAAAAAAAAAGTTAAAAAAATTGTTTAAAAAAACGGCAGTTTAAAAACAAATACGAATAAAAAAAAAAAAAGGAAAGCAACTTTTGCAGACAGTTGCTTTCCAAATAAAAAAAAACGCAAGGGAAAAACAAAAACAAAATCAAATCTATTTGCCGAGGGACTAGAACCCCTGCGTGCTGCATTTTCCAGCGCGCAACGAACCTCTCGGCCACAGCCACCCATGTGTCTATCTCCACCATATAAAATAGACAAATAAGCCTTGTGTAAAAAAAAAAAAAAAGGAGCACAAACTCGCGCGAAGCAGGGAGACAAATATACAGTGCACAGTGTTTTCAGTCTGCGTAAACAGTACATTCCGAGCTGTTTTAGCTCTTTAGGTAATAATTATTTAAGGATCTTATAAGAAAAAAACCTACACAATTTAGTGTAACCTTGCTTAAGAAACTCTTATATTTGACTTTGGTATTGCTAAAATACATTTATAATCATAATATGTATCACTTCATTTTTATTTTCTTGTTAGGTTTAGATAAATAAATAAAAACCCTTTGGTCATAAATTATTATTATTATAATAATAATAATAATAATAATAATAATAACAACAACAACAACGAATCTAACTAACAAAATAGTGTCATAAATAGGAATACAAATCATTATAGAGAAAAAAATTATAAATCTAAATAATTAAAGAGACAAAAGATCATCTTAAGCCTCGTTGAGTTCAAATTTAAAATAATTATGCGAACCTAATTTAAAATTTCTTAAACTTATCATAAAAAAATATAAAATTTATATTAAAATAAATAAGTTATACACTCTAAAATTAAAAAACAAGAATGGGTCATTATTTGAGATTTAAAATTATTCTTAGCATGATTTAAACCAACAATATTAATGATATATTGATATTAAATTTATTATTTCTGAGTCATAAAAAAATTCACACAAAAATAAATTAATGTCAACATAATATGAGTGTAGTTGCGGTTGTTTTTAAAAGTTTTTTTATTCAAAAATGCATCAAAATAATGTTTTATTTTTATTTTTTTAAAATTATTTTTGACATCAACACATGAAAATAATTTAAAAACATCAAAAAACTATTTTAGTTTGAAGTAAAAAAATATTCAAATTTTTTACAAGCGTTTTTGAAACGCAGTGTCAAATAGGTTACTGGTCGACTCAGACTAACCAACAAATTTTAACATATACTAAAAAAGATCAGGGGTGTTATTGTTCACTACGAGTGGTTTCACTGTGGATTACAATAGTGTTTTAGGATCGGTTTGGTTCCGAGTGTCTAGGTCACCAGTTTTTTATAATTTTTGCATAGTAAAATAATTATTATACCCTCCAATAAGATAAACAAAAAAAAAAAAAACAAGAGTTGTCGAAAGAGGTGTCATGGTAATTTCTCATTTTTGGGTCACGGGTTATTTTGTTTTTTATATATTTTTTGCACAGTCAAATAACCATTCTACCCTCCAATAAGATAAAAACCAAGAGTTGCCAGAGTGGCTGTCACGAGAATTTCACAGTAAGATAACCCTTTTACCTTCCAATAGGACAAAAACCAAGGGTTGCATGCAAGGGTGTTTCAGATATTTCACATTTTTTTGAAAATATCTAAATACTTTTCTACCCCTAATAAGACAAAATAGAAGAGTTGGTTGTAGGGTGTTTGGTAATTTACCATTTATTACTATTATTTTCCTATGAAAACTGTTGGCGCGTTTGACACACGCCCTGACGGTTTTCTTCATGACGCTCCATTTGAGCAGTAAGTTCTGGTGGTAGAAAATGTTCATCCAACGTCTTAGTGGATTTTTCGTCATGTCCTCCTCCTCATGGTGTGGCGCGTGGAGAAACACGGTGGCCAGAGACGTGACGATGGTCAGTTGATCTTTTTTCCCCTTTTCTCTCTCCTGCACGCTAAATTACACAACAACCCCTCAGTTTTATGGTTGTTTCATTTCAGTTCCTAATTGTTTAATTGTGTTATATGGTCTTTATTTATGTTATGAATGTTTTGATTTATTTCAATTGTGTCCTTATTCTTTTAATTTTGGGTTTAATTTTAAATCCCTTAATATTTCTGGCACAAAAGATTTGATTTTTTCAATTTTGTCATTTGATTGAAACTGATAATATATTTGGTTTTCATTCGGCCCTTATATTTAAATTTTTTATTTTAATTCATTTTTTTTCATATTTCTAAAATATTCCGTATTTTTTTCCATGTTTATCTATATATATATATATATATGCTCGTAGCTTTGGTTTTTAATTTATATTATTTTCTCTTTTGTTGAGGTAGTATTGTTTTTGTAAAATTTTATTCTTAAATTTTAGTTTGTGTTTATGATCATTTGAAAATTAATATTTCTTTTTTTTTTCCTTTGTTCTTTCTTTTGTTTTTTTATTAGTTTTTTTTTCACGCCATATGATTTTTTTTAGCTAATAATTTTTATTTTTTTATTTGTTCTTTTGTTAAAGTTTTTAGGTTTTTTTTATTCTTTGATTTAATTTTTTCCCATTATTAACGCAATAATTATAATTTTAGTTTTTTTTCTTGCTTTCTCTTTTGTTAATGTTTTTGGGTTTTTTTTCCTTGGGGTAATTTCATAATTTTTATTGTTTTAGCAGTAATAATAATAATATTTTTAGATGTTAAAGTTTCGGTGTTGTTGTTGTTATAATAAGATGTGTTGATGTATTTCATTATATCAAAACTTGTATGTATAGATATTATATTTTATTTTTGAACTAGCACAACATATGAATTGTTTTAATTCCAATAATTATAAAGATTATTTACTCATCCCGCAGCGGAGTGCGCAGACAATTTAACTAGTGATTCTCTATTCCACGTGGCTATTGATTTGTTATTGCTGAGTAAATAGGTGTTTGGTGCCACGGTTTAACCTGCGTTTATGTTGAACCGCGGCTCCAACACATCTGCAACCAAACGGGACCCAGCTTTTGACTGTGGTCCCACTGGAAAAAACAAGTTAATGTGGCGAATGCAAAAGCAACTGAGAGTTGCTTTTGCAGTCGCGACGTTAACGTGACAATACAGGTGCCACGTGATTTCCACAAAAAAATTCACACGCAATGATCATCTCCTCCCCTATCCTCATCTCTCTGCAACTCCTCCCTCATCTATTCCAGGACTTTCCCTTCACCAGCGCAGCCATATCAGCCCCACAATTAAAGTTCGCCAGCGAAACATCGGCATTTGCCAACACCTGACTGGAAAGAGACCCCCGAAGCTCATGTTTTCAAGGCTGATCTTCTAGGGCTGAAGAAAGAGGAAGTCAAGGTGGAGATAGAGGAAGACAGGGTTTTGCAAATAAGTGGAGAGAGAGCAAAGAGAAAGAAGAGAAAGATGACACATGGCATAGACCGGAGAGGCATAGACCGGAGAGGTCAAGTGGGAAGTTCTTAGGTTGTTCGAGAATGCAAACATGGAAAATGGGGTCTTGACTGTGACTGCCTAAAGAGGCAGTCAAAAAACATAACATGAAGGGACCTTTTGTGGCGTGTTGCAGTGAGTCATGATAGCAGTATAATAAACAAGTAGAATTGTGTGTGGAGGACTCATGAAATGGGATGATATGCGTGCATGGGTCTTGATTCATGTGTGTTGTAGAGTTTTAATTAATAAATCTGTGGTGTTGTTACTTTTGCCAAATATGATCGCAATTTTAATTTTATTCCTGAAGATATTTTATTTGTTCCTCGATTAAATAGTCAGGGATTGCAGAGGCGTTCATATGTGGATTTAATTCGTGATGGAATTGCAAATAGTTTGATGAAAAAATAAAAACAAATGTTTAATTTACTTCAATTATTTCAAATATTTTGTTATTATAATTATTAATAAATATACAAAATTATTCCAATAAAATATTTATATATATGTACGTATGTATGTGTATGTATACATGTGTATTTTTAATTAATTTCACAAGTTGATAGCAATATGAAAAGCATGGTAACCAAACACACAAAATGTTTTTCATTAAACTCAACCTCAACCACAGTTTTAACCAAACACTTAAATTTCAGTTACAAACCGTAGCTAAACGCATTTTCATGAAACTAGTTTTTTTCAACCTCAACCACAACAGCAGCCGTTGTGACAAACAGGCCCTAACTGTCTCTGTCCAAAACCATCCACCGAGAGGCAAAGCTGCTCGCTCGTGTCGGAATTCGATGCACGTGTCAAGGTCGAACCCCCCATGCCTTGTTAGATGTTAATCTTGTAGTGCGCCTGCAGTTGAAGATGGTGTGGACGCGGTCCTCTCTTTTCACGTGACCATATGGCTCATGGCGTGATCATCAAAGTGGGGCCCACTGTTTAAAGATTGTTGAGCTACGCGCATTAAAACCATAGTGAAAAGTCACTCGGAATAAAAAAGATTTATATAATTACGATACCAAGTGGAATCAAAGTCGAAAACATTGCAATTTGCAACGAATTGAACTGTATTCAGTAATGTGTGAAAAATAATAATTCAATGCCGCCAAGATCTCGTAATTGACTCGGTATTTAATTAATAATTCAAGGGTTTAGAATTGTTTCAACAGGAGTTATTCTAAAGTGATTGATGACTTGTGTTCTGGGAACAATATTATTATTATTAAGGAAATTGTTTTTCTAAATGTTTTCTACTCACAAATATTTTAAAATAATATTTTTTTATTTAAAAAATATTTTTGACATCAACACATCAAAGTGATTTAGAAATACCATAAATTTTTAATTTAAAATAAAAAATAAAAATATATATATTTTTTAATTTTTTCAAAAATACTTTTGAAATACAATACTAAATAGATGCTCAGATAATATACCCCATCTCGTATATTAATCCAATATAAATTAACTGTTTATATGAACCCAACATAAATCAATTATTTTACCTAGTATAACCACAGTAAATAACAACCACTAAATTTAATTGCTATAATGAGCATAATCAAAATCATGAATACATTATTAATCTATCCAAAATAACATCAACATACATCCATTTGTGATTCAAGATGCTAAAATAATAAAATCTGGAATTTTTAATTTCTTTCAAAACATTTTTGAAATACAATATCTAACAAATACTTGGAGAATATACCACATCCTCGTGTAGGTCGTGGAATAAAAAACTATATTAGCTACCAGAATAGGTTAGAAGTTAAGGGGGAAATTAAGATACACTACTAGAATTATCAGTGACCAAAAAGAAATATTTATAGGTATTTGAACTCATTGTTTATCAATAATTATCTTACCAACATCCTTATGGGCAAAAATCCTTTGATGGCAAAACTCTCATCCATAATTCTTGTTATGTCGATGATTTTGTTATTATTAAATATACCAATGACTTTACTAAGGGACAAAGCACACCAAAAATATAATTCTCCACTAAATTTAGACGGTATATCCATCGATACATTAAATGTATCACTAATGAAAACTTCGTTGGTAATTCCATCGATAACAACTCATTGGAAATTTGTCAGTAGAAATGACATTTGAAGTAATTGCTTTCAACTTTCTGGAAAATACGAATAGAAAAATTAGAGTTTAAAACATTTTTTCCTATATTTCAACCATAATGTAGGTTGAAAAATCAGAGTTTATGGTGTCTTGATTAAAAAATTCTTTTTTTATTCAAAACACCACCTATAAAACACCTTAATAAACCTATATATGACCTCAAACAACCCAAAAAACAAATCAACCAGAAATTAAAAAAACAAAAAGCAACCTTTTAAGCTTAAATCTACCATTTGAAGCAAGTTACCAAGCAAAAAATACCTAGGCTAAACTCATCATTGAATGAAACTTTCCAACACAAACTGTTTTTTCTCTTCATGACCATAATTATGATCAACCGAGACTTTGGGTGTGTTTGGGATTGCGGTTGCTATTGTGGTTGAGGTTGAAAAAAAGCAATTTAAAAAAAAACGTTTTTGCTGCGGTTCAAAATAAACAATGAAATGTTTGGTTAAAACTGTTGTTGAGTTTGAGGTTGAAAAAAAGCAGTTTTATGTGTTTGATTACCAAGTTTTTCATTTTGCTTTTAACTTGTGAAATTAAAGAATACGCGCGCCCACATATATATATATATATATATATATATATATATATTGTTTTTTAAATATTTAATAATTATAATAAAAAAAATATGATTAATAATTCAAGTAAATTAGACACTTGTTTTTATTCTCCCATCAAACTACTTGTAATTTCATCCAAACTAAATCTATACGTGAAGGCCTTTGCGATCCCCGAACAATCATAAAATATCATTTAAAACAAAATTAGAATTGCGAGACAAAAATTATTTTGTGATATTCTTCTAATATATTTATTTATTATAATTAATTTTTAAATTATTTTAATATTAACAAAATATTTTTTATAAGAAAATATATATATATCTACCCCAGCCCCGCCCACGCCCCAACCTTATTTATATGTGTATGTGTGTGTGTGTGTATTAGTGCCCCCCACCCGGCAAATTGAAACGCACGGAAAGCAGCAATTTGCTGCATTCCGTGAAACGCCGTTTCAATGTTAATAATAAGTGGGCCCCCATAACTAAACCAGCTTTTTTTCTCCATAACCAAACACATACTTGTAGGTGCAAACTACTTTTTCAACAAAAAGCAGTTTGCACCTCTTAAACAAACGGGCACTTTCTCTCTTTGTATTTACCAAAATCCGACCACCTTTTTTTTTTCTATCTTAAACCAAGGGAACGAAAACATAAGAAAAATAAAATTTGAAGCAATATTTAATTCACAAAAAAAAGGACCTAAAGTGCATAATTTGAAAAGTAGACTGAAGGACAAAAATGAAAAACAAATTAAAAAATCGTCATCTGCAGTGGAATTGCTATAGTGAGAGAGAGTTCTAGTCTTTGTTTAATATAATACTAATACTAATACTAATACTAATAAAATGCAATTTTATAACTCCCAACGACAAAATTGGCAGAACTTTTGACTCTTAAACGTAAAGAGTTCCAAAGTAAGGGTTACCTATACGAAGAGAGGATGATTGGAACCTTACCGAACGCACAGAAGACCTTAGCCCAAGACTGATACTACCCAGACGAGCAAGGTCGATGAGATCACTTGCTATACTATGAAGCGAGTTCTATATAACAATAAGCTTGCTGGTGCTCTGGCTAACTAAATTTCAAATTGACAATTGTCCATCAAATACGACCCTTGTCAAAACCAGTACACACACACACACATATATAAAACACACACACACATATATAAACACACACATAAGAGAAATTGGTGGTCCGGTGGGCAGGGTTTTATGTTTTTTCAGACTGATTATGGGCTGATAAAAGTTGAATTTGAATTGAAGCTCCCACCCCTCTTGATTCTCCAGAGAAACCCATTTACAGGGAACGCTGCGAATCCCTCCAGATCTTGTCAAAACAAAGCATTTTTAGGCACTGTTACTCGTCATTACAATAGAACACCCCAGTTCCGAGTTCAGTCGTGATAACAATTGTTCCTATACAACAGCAAAATGCAGAAGCTCAGCTGGCTTCTATTATAATGACGCAAAAGGCTTGCATGTTAATTTCCCAATGAGCAGATAAGTTAGCCTCTAAAAGATGTAACTGCTGTATCACCATCATTGCAAAACTAAATGGATTCCACAATCACAGTATCAAGAACCAAAGTGATGCTGGAAAAAGAAATGGATTACCCTCACTTTCCCAAGTGAGTTAATATCCTGCTGATCAAAACTTCCTTCTTCCCTGTAACAGGAAGATTGTTCGCTGTCAAGTAATACTTCAGCTCTGTTACTGTCAAGTCCTTCAACTGCAAAACATAGATCCATGACAAACAGGATTGTTGCAGTAACATTTTATAAATAATTTCAAAAAACTATAAGCAAATAATTTCCACCAGCCAATTTTATTTAGCTCAGGGTGTTAATGACATATCTGCACAGCTTCGATTGAAAAATATGCTAGAATTTCCAAGTATCTCTAGTTAAAATACCTAACGAACAATCAATTAGAAACGACATAGCTTCCATTTTTTTTTTAAAAAGCTTGTAATGAATCAGTTCTTCTGTTCCCTTTTCAACTTCATAAATGATTTGTTATGCTTAACTTGTTTGGATGGTGCGATCCCAGAGGGAAAAAAATCATTAACATGTTTGGACCAATAAAATAACTTTCTAGCCTCCCATACATAAAACATAGATTACTTTGATTTGGATAGCATTGTTTTCTTGGAAAACTTTTTCTGTAGGGATTGCTGTTCATTGAACAAACAAAGCCTGGAGTGTTTTTATTGATCTAGAGAAATGTTTAAGAGAGGGTTTTGCTTAATCAAGCAGATCGTACAATAATGTCAGTTAAACCAACTTTTTGCACCTAATTAAGACCAACATCATCATGTTTGAAACACAAGAAAGCACACCTGTCTGCTGTCAGCAAGATCAGGGCTGTTGTGGTTTGGAGAAAAAGTCGGGCCACCAATCCAAGGGGAAAAAAACTACACTTGTTTGGATAAATAAAATAATTTTTGAGCCCCCATACATAAAACAGAGACTATGATATGGATTGTGATTTTTTCTAGGAAAACTTTTCTGTAGGGATTTCTGTCCATTGAACAAATGAAGCCTATAGTTTTTTATTGATCTGGAGAAATGTTGAAGAGAGGGCTTTGTTTACTCAAACCAATTGTCTACAAAGTTGGTTAAGCCAACTTTGGGCGCTTGATTAAGACAAACACCATCACACTTGAAAGACAAGAAAGCACACCTGTCCGTTGTCAGCAAGATCAGGCCAGTTGTAATTTGCAGACTCCTTAACTGCATTTTCAGCAGCTGTTTTCCGTTTTTTGGATGCGTCGCTTGCTTTTCCATTGCCCATGTCACTTTCCTGATCATAACTATCTCCATAGACAGAAAGCTTGAACTCTTCAACTGCTTTAACAACTCCTGGTCTGTGGTGCCATGAATGTGAACATTTGTCAGGTTAATAAAAATAATTGTGGAGATCCACATGAAGGGCAGGGAATGAAAGAATGGTGGATGCAGCAAAAGATAGGACGCTACAAGTTGATCTTACCTAGCCATGCCTTCTTCATCAGGAAGTGTTTCATCATTGATTTCTGGTATGTCATCTTCATCCAGAGCTAGAGCCTGCAGAATTGCATAGTGTCTCTGCAAACCTGTAAGAAAAAGTTTTGGAAATTGATGAGGAGGAGAATCCAGCTAAGATTTAAGGAAAAAGAATAATTATATAATTTCCTCAAAGTGCACACAAATCAATGTCCTCCAATAATTGCATATATTACAGAAAACTAATATTATGGAATGTGCTATATCCATGATGCACGAAAATTGTGGATGCCACACAAAGTGGCATCCACATGAATTGAGATTTTACAACTTTATATGTTCAATCTACTCAAACATTGATATTATTTTTATTTTCTTGCACTATAATTCAGGATCTCTCATTATAGAAACACTAACTTCAATCAGGGCATTGCTTAGGCAGAGACGACACTTCATAAATGCATGTTATATATAATTTAACTGGAGATAACTGAGATGCAAATCAACTAGTTTTTTAGAAAATTTTACTAAACCTAAATACGCATGCGCTATATTTCATCATTTGGAGAGTAGATTTGACAAATATAAGAGTAAAAGTTCTTCCTAGTTCAAACCCAGAATCCATGGGTGCGCGCGATTCCAAACCTTTTAAAAAGTTGATTGACTATTACACTCTTAGTAAATTAAACAGTACTATTTCTAATTCTAGCAGAAATCCACCTTTTACTCCCAGTACAAGTAAAAGTTAAAACCGATTATCTTTTCTCATTGCCATCAATTTCCGATTCATAATAGGAATCCAAATTAAAATCACTTTTTTTCCTCAACAATAGCCATCAATCCACACTGTCCATGAATTCATATAAACATCTGTTAAACTTTCAAGGAAATCTATTTCCACATCATATAATAACTTTATGTATGAATCACAGAAGCTACTTCAATAAGTTTAACTTAAATGCGTTAATTTCAATAATAAAATAACTTTTTAACTTAAATACTACACATGAGGCATGCCAAAACCACTAGTTAGACTATAAAATAATATAACAGTTTTGACAACAGCCATGTGAAGAGGTTTTCAGAATTTTGCCCAATCATCTTAAATTGCTTTTGGTATGGGATGAAAAATCATAAGAAATGTTAAGGAGAGAACATCTTAAATTTAAGGCTTACCAGAACCAGACAGGAAAACATGCAAAAATTGCAAGTACAAGGGCAGCAATGACCAAACTGGAACAAAGGAGCAAATATGGCCAAAAATCCTAAACACAAAGACCAACCAAGTATCTCATCCCGCGAGGTTATCATTTAAACCCATTTTGGGGTTAAATTAAACCTCCAAGAAAACTTCCTTCTCCCCCTAATTTGCACCAAACATAAGTAAAATGGGTGAAAAGATACAAAACGTAACTTTTCACCCTCTACTCCCACACCAAATATATCCTTAGCATTTATAGGCACTCTTTAAGGTACAAAGTCTGAATAATCAAAGCCAGCTTACCAGGGTTAGCAAATTGGAATACAGAAAAATCTTTCAAGTCAATACGTTTTATTAAAGAAGCAGCCCTTTTAATTTGGTCATCAGTAGCTCGAGGTGCCCCAGCATTTGTGTTTGAATGAATCTGCAGCAAGTCACCCATACCCTTGTTGCTAAGATTACTATATAATCCATTTTGAATCAACTTAAAATTGTACTTGCCTCTTCAACATGCCTGACATCATCAGAATAGGGAAGATATATCATGTGCATTCCAGGTGGCTCAACCTGACCACCAGCACTAAGAATCTCATCCTGTGTTTTCAAGGATATCAATTAGAAACATTAATGACAGCATAATTTCAAAAATCAGACATAAAAACAGCAGCTATTATGTTCGCTTGATAAATCATATTGTTCAAGGAACTTAGAAATCTAGTTCAACAGCATAGGTTAAGCACCAGAAATTACTTTCTTTCATTACTCAACAAAAGCACAACAAGGCATGACATTCAGTTTGAAAAGATGGATTCCAATCCAGGAAGAGATATGTAAAGATATTAAAAAGAGAAACAAAAGCACAGGGTAGTATTCAATTGCAAAAGTAGGAAAATGGCACAATTGAATACAAAGATAGCATGAGTTTATTCAAATGCCTAATTTTAATTGACCAGAGTGGGACAACCAAATTAGAATATTATCATTTTCTGAAATGCAATTAGAAAAGAAAAAAGAAAGAAAATGATAAATGCGTTAGACAAGTATTGGGAACCTAATCTACTCTCTTCAAAACAATTGCTTTACATTACAAGTTTATTTGATTATTCTTTACATTTGAGCAGAATTTAGTTGCAGGGTCTCCCACTTATTTAATGGAATAGGTTAGAAATTCAAAAGGATGGACAAAAAAAATAGTAATAATGACAAATAATATAAGGATGAAGATGGCATATTGATGCCAAAATCATACTTGTTCACCAATTATAAATTCAAGCATGCAACAATACAATGGTACTTTAAAAATGTAGTATTTTACTTGTGCAACAAGGGCGACCAATTGAGGACGAGATGAGCTTCCATAAAATGCAACTGCAAAACTGCAAAAATTTCAATGAAGAAAGAAAAAAGAATTAAGAGTAAATAAATGCTAATAAATAAAAAGCACGACTAATTCAAGAGATTATTAAAAAATTAAAAAAAAAAATCAACTTTTGCAATTGATGAACACACTTCTCTTGGGTTCCATAATTTATATTTCTTCTTTTCCATAACAAAAAAGAAAGCGGAGCTTCTAAAGTTAGGAATCTTGATGCTCCTAGCCACATAAAGATGTAGGATACTAGCACCACAAAAATTAAAGCCATCACCTAGTTATGCTCCAACAGAATTTGGGTCCTGGAAGAAGAATTTGGAGATAGCTGTGCCCTTTGAAATCTTTATACAAGGTGGATGCACTAAAGTTTCAAATCCAGACACAGAGACATGGTTACAAAACCAAGAGTCTGTCCATTGCATCATAGAACAATCCCTATATTATGATTAAGGGTATGGATAATAAATATGAATTTCTACAATCCCAGGCTTAAACAAGAATTGTCCAGGTACAAGGGTAAAATGCCATTTGTTGATACTAAAATAAGGAGAAGTATAAATAATAAATCTAAATAAAATACAGACAGCATCTATCATTAGTAGAATTTTATTTCATTACTAAATAATATAACATAGCAATACAAATTAGAGATATTATTTGATTATATCTTATAAATATTTGGGTTCAGGTTGAAGGAATAATACTATAGTTCACAAAATAAACACTGCTCACCGTTTAAGGCGTACCATGGATCTAAGCAGGGCAATGAAAATGCAAGTGCTACCAATTACTTCCTGCAACCAATAACCAGAAAATAAAAAATAGAGCTATTACATGCCATGGAAGATATGATTTTTGGATATATGTGAAGCAAGATGAGACTGATGATTGCCTGGAAACAAAGCAACTCAGAAAAAATCTTGAAAAATAATCTTACAATTACCAAATATCTGAAGTGCATATATTTTTTGTTTATTAAGATAACTACTACTAGTTATAACATCCATCATAGCCACAAGAGAGGAAGTGTAGAGATTTAATAAGGAGTGAAAAGGACACAATTGAGTGGCTTGAATGTATTAGTTTCACTTCTCGTTAAGAAATGTGAAGTCAAAATTCAATATATATTCTACCATTTCACTACCAGACTCTCAATTAACATGCTTTTGATGTTGTGAGCGAGGCACATGCAAATCTAGACAAGTATGAGATAATGTGAAACTAAAAACAATCCTCAATTTTCCCTTGGCTGGCAGTTTTTTTTTTTGCCATACTTCAAACACAGGAGCAATTAGTAAGCTTTGATGATTATCTAATGCATTCTTATACAATTTTGTTTCCAAGAATGCACCATCTTCTATAGAGAATTCTATAAACTTTCATTGCAATATCATCCTAGGGGATCCATTTCCCTCCACTAACTGCATTTCCTAAAGGGAAGTAGAGTTGTAACCCAATTAACATAACCAGTCAAGGGGGCATTTTTATTTAGCTGTGGCATTACGTAGTCATTTATAGGCTTGAAGAACCATGCTAAGTCATCAAAAAAAGTAGTGATCTATAACCAAAGCAGAACAGGAAAAGAATTAATGAACCTTGTCACTGGGAAAAATAAATGTCGAAGGCCTCATGTTGTGATAATCTTTCAAGCAACTTAGGGGCTTGAATCCAAGAAGATGAAGATGTCCAGTTGAAACTCTTTTGATCTCGGACAGCTCCTCGACAGACAACATGATATTGTCACTGAACCATTGATTAATTAGGCAACAAATGCAGGTGGACAGCCACCATAATTTATCAAATAAAAAAAAAAGAATATTAAAGTTTTGGCATAAACCAAAATCAGCATGCCAAAAAGGAGAAAAATGTAAGGGTATTAAAACTTTTAAGCTACAATATTAAATGATAAAAACTAATGGGAAACTTATTTATATCATATACTCCTAAGAAAAATTTACAAGAAAATGAAAAGGGCAAAGCAAAAAATACAAGAAATATGTGGGGGGAAAATTGATACCAAAACAAAAGTGAAAGCAGAAGCCATTATTAAGGGGGGAATAAAAAAAAGAAAAAGAGGCTATGGAATCAACTAAGAAAGAAAAAATAAAAAAGCATTACTAATAACATAATTGACAGAAGTGAAATATGCTTACTTTTTGTAAGGCTGGTATCGTTTTGCAGGTTCTTGCATCAATGCACCAGTATCGGCACAGATAAAAGATCTCTCAGTCTGCAAAATGTCAAAATACATGACCTGGTAAGATTTAATACTCACAAGGTGAATCCAAAATCTAAAACAAAAAGGAAATGATGGGAATAAATTAAAAGTCAATTACATATTATTGGAGCAAGTAAAGAAACTCCCCAGTTTGTATCTAATTAACTTGAAATTAATTCCTTTTAAAGAAATTTTATGATACGGATTAGGGAGCAACAAGTGAAATTCCGGTAAGTTCAATAATATAGCACCATATTCCTTTTTATAGTATCACTGAACATAACATTTCACCTCATGTGAAAGCTAATGCATTATCTCCTTAACCTCCTTCAGTGCCAAACTATGGAGAAAGTTCATGAAATCCCAAAAGATAGAGCCACAAGGAGGGAAAAAGAATACTACATGAAATGCATCATGCCATAAGAAACAATCCAGACACTGGAAATTGCAGCATAAAATGATCAAGACTAATGATCTCAAATAGGCATAATTCACTTACATTGCATAAAATATGTGCAAAGTAAATAAATGTAAGCATTAAACCAATAAACAAAATGTTAAATGACAATCTGTTATTACCTTCAAAGGACGATTGGTGACGGAATCAAGCCACGTAATTGCCCCTAGGAAACAAAAGCGCACACAAAAAAAAATCATAAACTGCCTTATGTGATGCAATCAATATTATGCAGAAGCCTTCATAACATATGCAGCATAGAAGTTCAGAGTAACTGTACCTGGCATAGTTGGACGAATCAAAGCATATGTATTCAGCTCGATTGACAATCTGTTTGCAATTGATAATGTGATTCTTCTTACTATTCTCTTTGTAAACATACGTTTTCTAAGTTGATCTTTCATATCTTGCAATCTGAGATTAGAACACAATGTGAGAGGAATTTATGAAATGAACATTGTGCAAATACATATGAAATGCATGCAAATATAAGTGTATTCAAGCATCACTGTGAATAGAGGAGTGTAAAATAGCAGGATATACAGGCCAATGAGAATTATCATCTTAGCTAAAATCTTTGCTTTTGGGGTTCTCATGACTCCTTTATAGATGTTTGTTTTTGGGATTACAGTGAGCAACACCGGTCCCCGCATATAGAGAATAGCCATGCCAATATGTGGAAGATAACATAACTAGCAACTCTTAATCACAAGATGTACTGATGTCTCCAACACAAAAAATAAAGAGAGCTCATTTACATGCAGCTAGGTAGGCAACTCCTAACCCTAAAAAAAATTTATGCCCATCAGTTTAGAACAGATCACACATGCATTATATATCTTTATTTTTGTGTTTTTTATTCAATAATGTGTTTCATAGTTAGTTTATCCATTAATCAAAACTAAATTTATTTTTTAATGATTTAAAAAATATATCTTTCATACAACTCTAATGAATTATAAAAAGAAATCAAAACTAATTTCAAAATTTGATTAAAAGACAGAATATATATCTCTCATCAAGCTAACCCTCCGTGATTTCATCTTCTTTTTGAAACCTTTAATATATGGCAGAGTAAGATTTATAATTCTCTATAATCTAAGGTTCCAAAATTAAACCTTTACCATCTACTTGTACTAGTCTAGCTAGAACCTTTAATATATGGCAGAGCTAGATTTATAATTCTCTATAATCTAAGGTTCCATAATTAAGGCTTTACCATCTACTTGTACTAGGCTAGCTAAGAGCACCACAAAAAAGAAAATGCATACTTTTGCCCTGCAGAAGGCATAAATTGAGCAAGTTCATCACCTTCCAACCCAATCAAATCCTGAAATATAGTGAATTCTCTATCAAATGTAAATCAACTTACCACCTGGAGAAGTTAGCAAAGAAATCACTGGAGTAGATAGAGAACAATGAAAAATCAAATCAAATGGTGTAGGCAAGGACATACTGAATAGAAAAGTGAAACATTGAACTCCTCATCAGGTTGACTCAAGGGGAGAAGTTCAATTGAGATGCCAAGATCTTGTGCATCCTGAAAGGTAGCAACGACATTCTTTAACAGCAAAATTTGAAGTGAAAAATTGCATTCTCACAAAGACGGTTGAATTTTGAAGATGTGCAAGTTATGTTAATGACAATCTATACTTTAGCTCGCTGCAATGTTGTCCTGGTCATATCTGCTTTGGCTACACCCTTGATGCTCCCAAAAGGATCATCTTCGTTGGTAAATAAAAGAATCCGTTTATCAGCTGTTTTTGCAGATCTGAGATGGTTTCATCCCTTACATTAGGAAACAATGCATGGAAAAACTTAAACAAGAAGATGAAAATCTCACTTCAGCTTAGAAGACAATCAAACTATAACATCAAAGACAAAGAAATATGTGTATTACCCTTTACGCAACAATGCTTGTGCTATCCAGAGAGCATTGTAAAGGGAATTCTCCCGAGACCCAGACACAATACCATACTGACTGCCAATGTCTTTCATGAACGATTCTGCAAACAAATTACATCTGTTATTTTAAATTTCACTAAAAAAAAAGGCTTTGCAAAACATGAAGTAAGAAACTGCTCTAATTATTTCTATATTCACAAACAAAGATCCTCAAATTATTTTTTCAAAAGTTAAAAATCTATGAAGATGACAAGTCAGGGATAATTATGACCATTCAAATTCAACCATCAGCTTCAACAAGCTATAAAGAATTAGAAAACTGAGCTCTCACAACTCTTGAAAAAGGAAGATTCACAGACCATGTAAAGAAAAACAAGATACCAGATAAAATGAAAGAAAGATGAAATCCTAAGAATGCTACTGGCTACTGCTTCATTTAGCTTTGACAGGGACAGTGGCCATACATTCTTCCTAGGAGAAAAAAATTATTATTCGATTCAATAATCATTAGTACCAAGCCATCTGACAATTAACATTGGAAAGTAAACTAGGAATTAGTAAGGGGTTGAACGGAATGCCACAAGTTTAGACAACAGAAAGCAGATTTGACAAAGTCTTGCTCTGAAAGATAGACAGTATGCTAGCAACGATTATATGACGAAAGATTGGTGCACTGAACACAATTAATGTGATACAATTTGAGCACATAAAAATTTAACTGTGTCATATTCAAGCAAAATATCAACATTTTTTTATTTTTGAAACAACAATGGTCCAAAAACAATTTAAGGTTAGATAAAGTTGAGTAACTTTATTAAAATGTATTAAAAAACATAAAGAGTTTAGACCAGAAATCAATAAATTTGTACCAAAGCAGGTAAAATATGCTGTCGAGACTTACCATCTATGCAATCAAAATCTTTTATAAGTCTTGCAGTTGGCCTGTCTAGATACTCTCTTTCCGAAACATTGAATACAAAAGCAGCATTTAAATCCTGCAAATTCTTCTTTTCCCTCTGCAATTATTATCAAATAACAATGAGCTAATCAACTTCCATCACAGCTAGCATGTGATCCTAAAAGAAGACAAGTATACAACCAAGAAACTCTGTCAGATCACATGCATGCCACCATAAATACCAGACTAACCCCAAGAAAAGGATAAACTACAACTATGTCTCCTTTTGCAGATTAGTTTAAGAAGATATGGAATTGCAAAATGTATTGTTTCTTACACCCTTTTACGTGATGGCTATTAAAGCCAAAAACAAATAAAAAGACTCACAGTGTTAAAGAAGCAGATTGCAACTTCATCATACGACCTATTAATTATCTGGGTCTTCAATGACTGCGCGATACAGCTGATAGCTATGTGGAAATGAGTTTCTTCCTTTCCGTCCTCCTGCCAATACCATCAAAATCAAGATAAAAAAAAAAAAAAAATTCACAGCCACAAAACAGCAGCATTTCTCATGCACAGTCAGCTACTAATTTCGACAAAATCATTTGGATCAAGTGAATGGAAAAGAAATTAACGAAAGCTGCTATGATGCAACGCTCTATAATTAATACAAAAGAAACAGGAGAGAAGATACTGACAGAAGGGAAAGTAGATGAGAACATTTTGGGGGAAGCATCGACGAGGTAGACGACGAATTCTTTCGACGATTCTCTTTGCTGCAAAATTGTAATTTAGCAAGATTAGTGTTTCATTTTTTGGGGAAAAATAAATAATAAATCAAATAAATAAATAAAAGAGACAAGAAATAAGGAGGTGACCTGATAGAATTCACTATCGGGATCGTCTTCGTCGTCTTTAAAGATGTCATCAGGGTCCAACTCCATTTTTTTTATGGTTAGGAAAAGAAGAGAAAAAACAGAGCGAAGTGAAAGGTTTCGCCGTGCACTCACCCTCCCTCCTAATTTCTTTAATATTCAAAATTCGAAGAGGTCAGTGGCTGGAGAGTACTCGGTACTCTTTGGGGCTTGTGCTTCTTTTTTTCAAAAAGCATTTCTGCGTCTAGCAAACACTGCGCCTACACCGGTGGGCCTGAGGGAGTAGGCCCAAACTTGGATCGGCCGGGTGTGTTTTTGAATACGTGTCTCAGCCCCCTGCTACTGGGCCTTGCTCACGCTATATAGTTTAAAACAAGTCATAAAACCATGCTCCGTTGCAGGGATTAAATTTTTTTTTTATCTAGTTTTAATATATATAATTTTTTATTTTGGTTTTTGGTTTTTATTTTTTAATTTAGTTTCGATCCCTTGATTTTTTCAGTCCTTCTAAGATAGTTTTAAATTTTTTGTATGTATCTATACACCTTTGCTCTTCGTTTAGATTTTTAATTTTTATTCTTATTTTTATTTTTATTAAATACAACTCGTGTTAAAAACATATTAAGTTTAGCTTTGGTGGTGTAAAATGAGAGTGAAACTCTTTCTTATGCATGTATAGTTAAACATGAAATATTTGAAACATCACCGGAGGTAACTCTTCCATTTTGCCTTATTTGAGGCTACAAAAGTTATTTTATTGTGCACTAAAAAAATAAAATTACCAGGACACCCCCACTGACAATTCTTGGTTTTTATCTTATTTGACGGTATTATGATTATTGTACTATGCATAGAAATGAAAAAAATTGAAAATACCTCTGATACCATGACATTATTTTAAACATATTTTACATAATAAAATGAATATATAAAAAAACTAATATATATTTTTAGAAGTTCTACGACGCCGCACGCGTCTTCTGAAATGTGCATAAGCTCTGAAATTGACGTCGCACCCGAAGACACGCCCATAACACCGCGATAGAAAATTTAATTAAAAACTAGTAAATTATCAATACACCCCTATAGCCAACTCTTGGATTTTGTCTTATAGGAGGTATATACGTACTTATTCAACTTGTGGTACGCATCAGCTGACCCGAACACCCCGATTATAAAAAAAGAGTTCGAGGATTAGTCATAGTACGCTTAAGCTCACTCAGAAACCTTGGTTATAAAAATAATATATAAGTGAAAAAAAACAAACAAAAGCTTAAATTGGTCCGGAGACACTGATTATAAAAAAAAAATATAAGTGAAAAAAAAAGAAGCTTAAATTGGCCCAAAGATACTGGTTATAAAAAAAATATATAAGTGAAAAAAATTAAAAAAAAGTATAAGCATGAAAGATATTGGTTTTTTTAAAACAATCAGTCCGGGGATTAGTGGGGTGCGTTTAAGCTAGACCGGAGACCCCGGTCATAAAAAAAATGTATAAGTGAAAAAAAGTATAAGCAAAAAAAATAATAAATTGGTCTGGGATTAGTCGTGGTGCGCCCAAGCTAGCCTGGACACCCCTAGTTATCAAAAAATAAATTTGATCCGGGGAGTGGTGGTGATGCGCTTAAGCTAGCTTGGAGATCCTGATTATAAAAAAATATATAAGTGAAAAAAAAAACTTAAGCTAACTGATAGACCATGGTTATAAAAAAAATATATAACTGAAAGAAAAAAAGAAAGTATAAGCATTAAAGCGTTGTAGCAATTCATATATTTTTTTTTAAATTCGACCCGGGAATTAGTCGTGATGTGTTTAAGCTGGCCCGAAGACCCCGATTATAAAAAAAATGTATAAGTGAACAAAACAAAAATATAAGAAAAAAAAATGTACCAACGGGAAAGCACTTTATAAAAAAAAAAAAAAGTGGCCCTGGGGATTGTCGTGATACGCATAAGTTGGTTTGGACACCCTGTTTATAAAAAAAATTGGATCTGGGGATTAATCGTGGTGCTTCTAAGTTAGCTCGGACACCCCAATTATAAAAAAAAAATATAAGTGGAAAAAGGAAAAAATATAAAAAAGTATAAAAGGCAAAAAAAAATGTTTTGGGGAAAAAAATATAATAAGAAAAAAAATGAAAAAAAACATAATAAGGAAAAAAACAAAAAAAAAAGGCAAAAAAAGAAAAAGCAAAAAACTGGGAGGAAAGCACTGAAGCGAGAAAGCACTGTTGCAATCAACAATGCTATGTGTTGGGAGCTACAGTGCTTTCCCCACACCATTTTACAATCCATATTGTTTAAAAAAAAATTCGGTCCGAGAATTAGTCGTGGTGTACTTAAATTGACCCGAAGATCCCAGTTATAAAAAAAAAATCAGTTCGGGGATAAGGAAAAAAAATGTATAAGTGAACAAAAAAATTATAAGGAAAAAAAATTATAATAATAATAAATTGGTTCAGGGATTAGTCATGGTGCGCGCAAGCTAGTCTGGACACTGTGGTTATCAAAAACAATTAGTTCAGGAATTAATCGTGGTGCGTTTAAGGTGACCTGGAGATCTTGGTTATAAAAAAAATATATAAGTAAAAAAATAAAATAAAAAAACTTAAGTTGGCTCAGAGACCATAGTTATAAAAAAATAATACAAGTTAAAGAAAACCAAAAAAATATAAGTGTGAAAGCACTGTAGCAATCCATATTGTTTTAAAAACAAATTCGGTAGGGGAATTAGTCGTGGTGTGCTTAAGTTGACCCATAGACCCTGGTTATAAAAAAAAATATATAAGTGAACAAAATAAAAGTATAAGAAAAAAATGTACCAGTGGGAAAGCACTTTAACAAAAAAAAAAAAAAAGGTCTGAGGATTAGTCGGGTACGCATAAGCTGGTCTGGACACCCTGGTTATAAAAAAAAATGGATCTGAGGATTAATTGTAGTGCGCTTAAGCTAGTCTGGACACTCCGATCATAAAAAACAAAAAACAATATATAAGTGGAAAAAGAAAAAATATTAAAAAAGTATAACCAACAAAAAATATGTTTCATGGAAAAAAATGGAAAAAAAAGAAAAAAAATATAATCAGAAAAAAAAATTTGGATCCGAGGATTAATCGTGGTGCGCATAAAGTTAGCTCACACACCCCGATTATAAAAAACAAATAATATATATATATATATATATATATATAAGTGGAAAAGGAAAAAAAATATAACCAGCAAAAAAAATATTTCATGGAAAAAAAAATAATTAGGAAAAAAAACATAATAAAAAAAAGCAAGAAAAAAAAATTATTAGTAAAAAAGGGAAAAAAAACATAAATCAGAAGAAAAAAAAAGCAAAAAAGAAAAGAAAAAGGGAAAGCATTGTTGCAATCCACAGTGCTATGTGTGGAGAGCTACAGTCCTTTCCCCACACCATTTAGTGTATTGTTAATAAAATATTAAATTATATAGTTTAATTAGTTTTATTGTTTGATATTTTTATAGAAACTAACTATTTTATCTTCATTAAAAAAACAGGAAAGTTTAAAATCACATGGGGAATTATTTTTTTCTTTTGAAAATAAATTTGTAATTGGTGGTTGTTATTTTGAGGATGTTTTTAACACAAATGAAAGAGATGAGAATGTATTGAGATTCTTAGCTTTGATGATTGCATTTTTAAATGCAATGTTATCAAAATCACGAGTTGACTCGCAAAATCGTACGATTTTGCGAGTCAACTCATCAAACCTTGTCAACTCGGGTAGAAAAATCGATTTTGGTCAAACTCGGTTAAAATCGTAAAATTGGACCGAATCGGTCCGATTTTACGATCTGCAAATTTTGGAACGAAGCCAAGAAAAAAAAATGGAGAAAAGGATGAGGAGATGAGGAGGAAAAGAGTAGGCGGAGAGGGAGGAAGGGAGATGGGTGGGTGGGCAGGTGGCAAAGGGATTAAGGGAGGCCGGGCGGCAGCGTGGGAGAACTGGAGAAGAGAATAGATTTAGGGTTACTGGGGGGGCTTTTATAATAATAATAATAATAATAATAATAATAATAAAAGTAGGTTTCTAGGGGGGGTTATAAATTTATAATAATAATAATAGTAATAATAATAAAAAAAGTAGGTTTCTCGGGGGGTATAATAATAATAATAATAATAATAATAATAATAATAGTAATAATAATAATAATAATTAATTAATTAATTATTATTATTAATTAGCATAAAAATAGTTAGCATAAAAAAATAATTTTAAAAAAATCCTATTAATTTAAGACAATAAATAACATTAATTAACTTCAAATACAACAACCATTAACTTCAAATACATACAATTACTTGAAAAACCTACAATAAGTAGCTTAAATTTTAAATCTCAAATATTGTGGGTCTTTTAATTATATTTAAATTCATTTTTTAATTTAAATATAATTAAAAATAATAATTTTATTGTTGGAGGGTTTTTCAAAAGAAATTATTTAATTATATAACTTACTCCTATTAATTATATAATTAATTGCATAATTAAACTATATATAAAATAATTGAACTTTATTTAAAATAATTAATTATATAACTAATTGTTTTGTAATGTATTTTTAAGTTATTTTGAATCATGTATAAACCTTAACTAATGAAGTTTTATGGCCATAATTATGTTATATTGTATTCGAAAATATTTTACTTACGATTTTATGATTTTTCTACCTACACGATTTTAGCTGTGATTTACGATTTTTGTACGAAAAAATTCAGGTATGATTTTACGATCCGATCTTACGATCCGAGTTTTCGAATCCCTTTCCTTGTCGTGTCAAAATCGCAATTTTGACAACCATGGTTAAATGTCATGATATTCACTCTTTTATTTTTCTTTATCAACTTTGAATCTTCTTTTTAGTATTCTCTCTTGGTTAAATTGTTGTATACTTCCGTATATTTTTTAGGATATACAAGTGATGAAAAAAAAATTTCTCGAATAAACCTCAATTTCAAATGAGCCTTGCAACGATAAAGAATAAACACATTAAAACAATTATGATTAAAAATTAAATAAAAATTGAATTATTCATATTTTCAACAAAGAATTTCATATGATTTTACTTCTACATCTAATTTTTTTTGCTAAGATAATTTGATCAAGAGTTTTAAAATGAAAAATGTATTTTGAGTTAAGAAGTTAGTTTATTGAGGTTATAAAAGTGTTTATTAGTAGTTCTATTTTGTAAAAATAAATTGAAAATGGTATGTTGGGTTATAAAACCCGAGATTGATTTTTTGACCACCTCTTTAATGATCGAAAATTAAGCTTGCATGTGACACATGGTACAAAAATTAAAAAGCAGTTGACATGTCATTAACCCCCCAAAAACATGTCATTAACTCCTCGTGCCTTCATTTCTATTCTGTTTATCCTTGTGTAAGCTTTTACTTATGCATGCAAAATTACATACTTGAGAAGTAGTTTAGAAATTATATATGAGACAAAAAAAAATTAAATGTTTGAGGAACATTTAATAAGGCACAAGTTATTAATACATTAAAAAGTGGTGTAGACATAAATAAAATAAAATAATTCTAACTTGTGTGAAGAGGAAAGAACCTTCCAAGTTAATATTTGTGTATGTGTTTGTATGGTTGGACTTAATGAAGCAACAAGAAATGGAAACTAGATGCATGCCTAGGCCCGCTCTTAATGAAGTGAAAGACCTATAATGTTATAAAAGTATATTGCTGAGAATAAATGAGAAGAAAACAAAAAAGTAAACCATGCTGAAAAATAACAATTATTGACGTATGCAGTGACCATCTTTCTGGGTCGAGATCTCTTTGGTGATAGGAGGATGAACAACTCTTTGTTTCTTATCACTAAAAAAGAATCGAGTCACTATCCAGTTTTTTTTTGTTATTAGAAACCCTAGTGGGTCTCAAAGTTTGGATAGAGAAACTGGTTATGTAGAGAGAGGACATACCACCCACCCTATACATACACCTTAATTACCTAAGCTAAATGCATTGTTTATTTATCTGATAATTAACGTGAGAATTCTAACCTTTCTTTTAGTACAAAATCCAGTAGAAATCTAATATAAAGTCACCATAAAAAAACCAACCCAAATTAGGCTTTTCTATTATGTTTCTTTTAAAGGTTCCAAACATTGTGCTCGAGGCACATAAACCCCCCACACAACTTTTTCACCGGTCACCAGGCTCTGTCAAGTGTTATTACTTAGCTGATAAATGTCACCATTGATTTTTAGATGCGTTGACACGACCCAACCTTTTTCCTCCATTTTCTAATCACTTCCAGAGTTCTCAAAGGCTTATTTCAAATCCTAACACCTTAATTTATGCTCAATGATTTATAGTTTTGATAATTGATCAGTGTAATGACTTGGTATTGTGTGTTTGCGGACTTGATTTGTAAGTGTTGTGCATTGATTTTTTATTTTTTATGTAGATATTTGCTACTTGAGGATTATTCTTTCATTCAATTTGTTATCAATTTCTATGCGATGATGATGAATGTGTTATGTGTTGGTATGGTGCATCTAATAATATATGTGATGCTTGGATTTTTTTTTTTTTTATGTAGAATTGGTTTTGGGTTATGTTCCATGATTTTTTAAAAATGGTAGGAATATCTTTTTTTTTTTTTGTGTGTGTATTGTTATTTTAAATATAAATATGACTTGGGAGTTGATTGTTGCCTTTGATAAACATCTTTTTTTATTTGTTTTTACATTATACAATAAACCATTATATGGCTTGTCAATAAAAACAACATGGACTAGTTAATTACCCGCACTACGTTGCGGGATGAGCAAATATTTTTTATAATTATTGAAATTGAAACAATTAATAGATTTTGCTAATTCAAAAATAGATTATAACATTTATACATGTAAGTTTTGATATAATAAACCCTATTATATAATAGCAACATCGAAAGTTTAACATCTAAAAATATCATCATTATTATTGCTAAAATAATAAATATAATTAAATTTTTCCAAGGAGAAAAAAAGTCAAAAACATTAATAAAAGAGGAAGTAAGAAAAAAAACTAAAACTAAAACTAAAACTATTATTATTATTATTATTATTATTATTATGTGAATAATAATAAAATATATTCAAAAAAAATAAAAAAAGACCAAAAACTTTAACAAAAGAGCAAAGAAAAAATGAAAAAAAAAATATTATCTAAAAAAAATCATTATTATTATTGCTAAAACAATAAATATAATTAAATTATTCCAAGGAGAAAAAAACTCGAAAACATTAATAAAAGAGGAAGTAAGAAAAAAAACTAAAACTATTATTATTATTATTACGTGAATAATAGGAAAATATATTCAATAAAAAAATAAAAAAGCCCAAAAACTTTAACAAAAGAGCAAAGAAAAAATGAAATAAAAAAAATATTATCTAAAAAAATTATTTAATGTGAAAATAAAATAAAAAAACTAATAAAAAAACCAAAAGAAAAAACAAAGGAAAAAAAAAAGAAATATCATTTTTCAAATGATCATAAACACAAACTAAAATTTAAGAACAAAATTTTTGAAAAAAATGTTATCTCAACAAAAGAGAAAATAAGAAAAATTAAAAACCAAAATTAAAGGCACATATCTATAAACATGGACAAAAATAGAAACTATTTAAGAACTATAAAAAATTAAAGGAATTAAAATAAAAAAAGAGTATAAGAGCCGAAATAAAAATCAAATATATTATCAATTTCAATTAAATGAAAAAAATTGAAAAAATCAAATAAGGTATAACATCTATACATGCAATGTTTGATATAATGAAACACATCAACACATTCTATTATAACAACATGAACATCGAAGGCTTAACATCTAAAAATATCATTACTATTACTGCTAAAACAATAAAAAATATTAAATTATCCTGAGAAAAAAAAATCAAAAACATTAACAAAAGAGGAAGCAAGAAAAAAAAGAGGAAGCAAGAAAAAAAACTAAAATTATTATTATTATGCATTAATAAGGGGGGGGGGGGGAATTTAATCAAAGAAAAAAAAATAACTTTAACAAAAAAGCAAACAAAAAATGAAAATAAATATATTATTAGTTAAAAAAATCATTTGACATGAAAATAAATAAAAAAATAATAAAAAACAATCAAAAAAAAGAACAAAGAAAAAAAATATATAAGTGAAAAAAAAATATAAGTTGGAAAAAAAATCATTAAGAGGAAAAAAAATGAACAAAAAAAAAGTATATGTGGAAAAAATGAAAGACAAAGTGTAAGGGGGGAAGAGAAATAATAATATTGTAAGTGGTGAAAAAACGAAAACAAAAGTGCAATGCGCCAGGGGTCGAACCATGAATTCCTGGTTAATTAGCAGACATTTTATCCACCGTGTCATAGGCTCTTCTTTATCTTTAATAGTGCAAAAATAATAAAATAGTATTACACCAAAGAAAAGAATCGAATCAAAAACTGAACAATACTATTGTAACTTATAGTGATTTGTCTCATAATAAACAATAATGAACCTGATATCTTTTAGTATATAGTATAATGTGCAAGATAATTGTCATTTTTTGTTCGTAACCAATAAAAAAATTTGACATCTCTCTTTACTTCCTCCAGCTAGCCCTCTCCCCCTTCTTTTTCTATTGAATCTCGTCACTTGTTTTCTTGTTTAAACTCTTATCTAATGTTATTATTTTTATTAATCCAATACCTTTGTGAATTAGACTAATTTTGGGTGTTTTCTCTCAACTTTTTGTTGAAATTCCAGCTTCCCCTTCTCTATTTCTTTGTAGTAGCTGCCGGCCAAGGAAGGAAGAAATGGGGGTATTTAATTGTATTTTTATTATTTATAAAATTGACCTCATTTACTTATATATTTCACTTTTGACCCTATTTTTCTTCTCTCTTTTTTTTTCTATTTTTGTCCCTCCACCGTGAAACTCAATTATTTATTATTATTTTTCTCCGTTTTTTTAAAAAGAGTTTATTGAATTTTTCTTAGAAAAATGGCACAGCGACAAGGAAAAAAATAAAAATTTATATTTTTTTCTCATAAATTTCATATTAGAAAAAATAGCACAAACTTTAATAAATTACAAAAACCCTAATAATATTTAACAGAAAGTGAAACAAAATAATATAAAGTCTTAAGATATTTCTAATTTTCTAATTAAAGAAAATTGAAAAATCCTAGAAAATCAGACAATTAAAGAAAGAGTTTTTAAGCAAAAAAATAATTTGTGAGTCATATCTAGAAGAGTAGAGTTTTATTTAGAAGATTTGTTGCCCTGGTCACTATCATAACCTGTAAACGCACAAGGCTCGAATCTCCTTTTAAAAAGCGAAACATTCTCATTAGCTAGCTGGTGGATAGTATCTATCCTTCAAATAGCGATCCCACTCTACACTACTTTCTAAGCATCAACCAGAGGTTGCTTACTGTAGTGCCGTCATCTACTTTTTCCTTGATTTGTTTCTTATTTTCTTTTCCACTGTCGAAGCTGCCAACAGTACTGAGCTTCTCATCTGGCATACGAGCCGCATCCATGGATTTGCGTGCTTGATTGATTTGGCCCCCGCCCCCTTGACTGACCTCAGTTCCACGTCTAGCTCTTCTGATCACACACACACAAGGAGAAAAAGGATTATAATATGGACGTTATTTTTTCATATCCAAATCAAGTGAGAAGAAGAAGAAGAAGAGGAAGAAGAATTGAAGAAATTGAAGAAGAATTGAGGAAGAAGAAGCCAGATGCATGCTCTCCACTTGGCACTTATTCAGAAGATGATAAACCAAATTAAATAATGACAAGAACATTTCCGAATGCATGAGAAGCTACATGAACAAAGTTTTGCGCTGGAAGCAGAGCCTGGTGCTTGGCATGCGGAGGAGCACGGTCGACTTTGGCATAAAGCCACCCACCAGAAGCATGCAGGCCATGTAGAATGGACAACTGTTATCTCTCTCCAATGCTCTCACTCCAACTCTATTTACTACCTTAGCTTATGACTTCATAACGAGAATGGAGGCATTATTTTATAGTGGATCCTGCATGCGTGCTGTTTTTGGTACTGCGGTGTATGATACTTTTGTTTTGAAAACGCAACTTTATTTATTTTTAATATAGCATTCTAAAATTGTAACAAAATACTATTAATTTGATTTAAAAGAAAACAAATAGACTCTTAAAAAACATCTAAAAAGGAAAATAACTGGAATTTACCAAATTGTTTTCTTTTCATTTTGATCCTTTCAAATTGATTTGATCAGTGATTTGCTTTGATAAACTTGATCGAGGGTTATGAGAAGTAACAAAAAAACATCTCGATTTTTAACTAGTATTTTATTGCGCGGAACATCACTTGATTTTTTATTTATTTATTTTCATCCTTGCCAATAACAAAAAAAACTCATCCTTGATGTTTATGGGTTCAATTTCGTCACTGGTTTGGCGATGTTGTTGAAATTATTTTTAAAGATATTTTTTTAACATCAGTATATTAAAATGATCTAAAATATATATAAAAAATAATTAATTTTTCAATGTTTTTTTAAAAAAATACAGTGTAAAACATACGTGGTAGAACTTTTATTACGGATGTTCTTAACCATTATTCTACCACCTTTAAAAATGATTGTCAAGTGGAATGATCGAATTCTGGAAAACCATTATCCGACCAGCTTTAGCATTAAAAAAAACGCACTGCTCAATTATTCTACCACCATTAACAATGATGGTTCATTCTCCCATAAGAGAATATAAATTAAATAAGATAGATCACTTAAAGATATTCTTGTGATCCCCGCGTCGGCCAAAAATTCAGTAAGAGATATTAATTACAAATGTATTTATAATATTATTTAATAAATATTTTTCAATTTTTACATGCGATCTAAAAAAATTGAGTTCACTAAATTGTAAGGTTTTATGTCTGATTTGGACAAACTTCTATGATATAAGTATTCAAGATATCATAAACTGTTATGTTTCTCCCTGTAGAATAATTGTTCATGTTGATGTGATAATCTTTTTTATATTTATAGGTGTATATAGCCTTTCTTAAGAAATCTATTATACTTGCTATCTGATTAATAAAATGTAATAGCTCATTAATGTCATTATAAGTATAGGTTTTTTCTCTCCATAAAACGATAAGATTCATGAGTTACAAATATTTTTGTAAATTGTATAAAATGAAAACAAATACAAAATTAGTTTAAAGGCGTAAAAATATTGTCCTACACAAAAATAACATCGTCAAAATACAATAAAACTCTTTAGTCCTCTGAAAAGAATAATAATAAAAAAATATGGAGCTAATAATCTAATTTTAAAACCTGCTACAGATCATCATCACCATTCTTTTTCATAGGGTCACATTTAATTAGACCAAATGGTGCTTTTCATTGTCTTTGAAAAATATTTTTGAAAAAAATTAAAAAAAATATTTTTATTTAGTATTTTAAATTAAAAAATATATATATTTTTAGATTATTTTGTGTACTAATGTCATAATTTTTTTTTAAAAATAATATTATTATAATACATTTTCAAATAGAAAATACTTTTAAAATCCCACTTCAAACATACACGAATAAGAACTAGACAGGCACTTGTGGCTGAAAGAACAAAATCTCCAATTTGTGCTGCAAATTCCATTCAAAGCCAAAAAGAGTGGTGATCGTCAAACAATAACTTTCAACGTGAATAATATACAGGAAAGTAAATTGCAAGAATAGAATAGGCTGCTCAATGACCCGTAGCATATATTTATAAACTTAAAATATTGGCATTCAGATATCAAAAAGATGTAAATTCTCTTGAAGATATGAAATTTAAAAAAAAAAAAAGTTTTATAATAAGCTGAAGCATGGCAAAATATTCCCCATCACCAAAGGAGGTATTTGGGAAACCACTTGAAAAGTTTTTTTAAAAAAAATTACTTTAAATTAATTTTTTTTATATATTTTTAGATTCTTTTGATTTAATAATATTAAAAATAATTTTTATAAACAAAAAACACAATTTAAAAAAATAATTTTAATCATACTTCCCCACCAAGCATCTAAATCCTATTTGACAATGCGTTTTAAATATACTTTTGAGATATTTTATTTTATTTTATTTTATTTCTACCTTAAATTTTTTGGTGTTTTTAAATCATTTTAATGTGCTTATATCAAAGATATTTTTTTTAAAAAAAATATTATTTTGATATATTTTTAAACTAAAAATACTTAAAAAAACAACTTGAACCATAATCTCAAATATATCCTTATTCCAAGTAACCATGAAGCTATTTACTCTCCCATGTATATATACTAGCCACTTACCAGCACCTTATCGCAGTCGGAACCATATTTTTTTAAAAATAGAAAAATATTAATCGTGTAATTTGTTTTTATTATAATATAAATTTGGGCAAAATAACAAATCTGTGAAGAATTTATGTAAATTTCAAGTTTTCTATAAAATATATGAATTTTAAATAGATATAAATTTATTTGTTTAGTAGGTTTCAACGAAATCACCAACATAAAATTATCATCATCATTAAAAAAGAAAGAAGATTCAGATATCTGAATTATCGAATTCAACGTATTAGGATTACTTTATTTTATAATACAATTTAAATTAAACACAACAAATAAAATATAAATTATACAAACATTTGCAATAATCAAATAAAATATAAATAGTCAATTTTCTATCTACAAAAAGAAGAAAAACATCATTGAAAATCCATCTCTACACTACCGTCATTATTATCATGACTATAACAGTTACAATTATTATCAATATTATTGCCCAAACAATTAAAATCATTAAATGGCCCCAAAGAATAAAAAATGAAAAACATTTTCACAACAACAAAAAAAATCACTAAAATTATCATTATTTTTGCACACATAATAAAACTATAAAATCATCTAATCCGAATCACAGATAAAAATAACAGGAAATACACAAAAAATAACATGGAAAAGGGGATAAATATTAATTTTAAAATGATCACCAACATAAATTAAAATTTTATGACTGAACCAAATAAAAATAAAAACTTAATAAAAAAATGACAAAAAATAAAAACAAAAATTAAAAGCATAGATGCATAAATACGAGTAAAAAAAACACTGTCCAATAAAGACATTTAAAAAAAAACAATTGCAGTGTAATTTTGTAAAAAAACTTAAAAGAATAAGGATTGAAATGAAAAGTAGCATATATGACCAATTTCAATTGGAGGAAAAACAAATTAAAACTTGCATATCAAAAAAATTAAAGGAACCAACAACAAACTGAAAAATCAAAAGAATAAAGACTGAAATGAAACCCAACATATATAATCAGTATCAATTGAAGGGCCCATTTGAAAACAATCAAAATCTCCATTGAAGAAATCAGGTATAAAACCGAAATCAAAAGAATATGGACTACAATAGACATATCACAAATATGAAGGACTTACATGTAATTATTGGCGGTAGAAAAGAGAAAAAAATAAAAATCATTCACCGGTGATTCACCGACCACCATACAAATACACGTCGCACCGGGATGCAAATAACATGATGACGAACCAGGTGACACGACACAGCAGGTGCGAGTGAAACACTGTTGTTGTGTCCGTACGACACACCTGCAATGTTTCTAAAAAATAATAATAAAATAATGCTAAATTACCTATACATCCCTGGACAAGCGAGAACCACGAAAAATCCGGGAGATGAAATGCCACAACACCCCCAACTTCAGACCTTCATTTTTGTCTTTTTGGGAGTATTTACGTGACTTATGAAAAAAATACTTTTTATTAATTAAAATTTGGAATAAATTGTAAACTTATCATATAAATCAAAATACATAGAAAAATTTGTTTTAATAAAATAATATATTTATTAAATATCATGAATTAAAATATTAACATTAAATTAATAAAAATTATAATAACATGGTATCAATTAATAAAATAATATTAACTATCATATAAAAGGCGTGCCATTTTTATTGTTGTTGTTTTTACTATGCACATAGACACAAATTACTATTTTACCCATGACAAAAAATTTAACCCTAGAACCAATGTCATTTTTGACATTTCCAGGGGACATGGATGATATTTTTGATTTTTTTGCACAATAAAACTACTATTTTACCCTCGAGTACTAAAAAAGGACGCAGGACAGTGGGGGGTGATTTCGTTTTTTCACAAATTTGTGCACAGTAAAACTATGAAAATAACCCCCAAAAGAGACAAAAGAAGCCCTGGAGTCGGGGGTATTGCATTACTTTCACCCCAGTTATTTCATGATTATCTTTGGGTAGATGGGTGTATAGGTAATTTACTATTTTTTTATTATTTTTTTCTGAAACACTGCAGGCATGTTCCACGTAGGCGTCAGTAGTGTTTCACGAGCACGTGCAACATATTTGGGAAGTGAAAATTATCCTTCCCCCGTGTCACCAGGTAGACCTCCCTGTCATCTACCTTTCAGTGCGGTGTGTGTCCTGATAAGGTGGTCGTGGAATCGCCGGTGGACGATTTTGCTTTCCTCCTTTTTCTCTCTCTTGCTGCAAGGAAGTATAATAGGTCCTTAATATTGTTATTTTGTTCATTTCAGTCCATTTTTTTTATTTCGTTGCTCTTACTAATTTATTCAATGAAACTTTTGACTGTTTTCAATTATGCCCTTCAATTGAAATTGATCATATATGGTACATTCCATTTCATTCCTTAATCTTTTGTTTTTTGGTTTGTTTTTGGTTCCTTTAATATTTTTTATCTGCAAGTTTTAATTTGTTCTAATTTTTTTCTTCAATTAAAATTGGTCATATATGTTACTTTTCATTTCGGTCTTTATTCTTTTAATTTTATAAACAATTACACTATGTTTTTTTTTTAAATCCCTTTATTGTTTTTCGTTCCAAAGTTTTGATTTGTTGCATTTTTGTCTTTCAATTGGATTTAATTATATATATATTTTTTATTTTGGCACTTATTCTTTTAATTTTTTTATTTGGTATTAATTCATTTGTTTTTTTTTGTCCTTCTTGGACAATGTTTATTTTTTGTCCATACTCCTGCTTATAATTTTTGTTTTTAATTTTTGTCATTTAATTTTTTGTTGGAGTTTTATTTTTATTCGGTTTAGTTCTAAAATTTTAATTTATGTTGGTCACACTGCATTTTATTTTTAAAAATCTCTTTATTGTTTTTCGGTCCCTTGGTTTTAATATTTATTTTATTTTTTTCTTTTGCAGTTGTTTTTGTTTATTCTTTTGTTAAAGTTATTTTTTATTTTTTGAGATAATTTTATGGTTTCATTGTTTGTTTAATAAAAATGATAATTTTAGTGATCATTGATTGTTTTATTATTTTCTTGCTCTCTTTTTTGTAATTTTTATTTATTTATTTATTTTTCGGGATAATTTAATGATTCTAATTGTTTTGGCGGTAATGGTGATAATAATTTTAGCTGTTATAATCATGATAATGATGATAACTTTGCAATGAATTTTCAATAATGTTTTCTTCTTCTTATAAATAGAAAATCAATTGTTTATTTTTGTTATTTAATTATCATATGTGTAAACACCCAAGAATATATATATATATATATATACACACACACAACGCACACTAAGGGCTGACATAGTTTGTCGCTGCCTATTTCGTGACGGGACAGAAAATTGTAAAGGGATACGACCAACGTCAATATTCCGTAATTAATTTGCAACGAGATGAACTTACAAAAAACTCAAGGAATGAATTAAAAGATGAATAAAACAAAGTTGGGAGAGGGGTGAAATTGAATAAATGAAATGATTATGATTTAAATTATAAGAAGAGAAGGGGTGGGGTAAAAAGAAAACATTTAAAGGAAATGGGGGATCTTAGTGCAATAAGAGAAATTGAGGAGTATAAATACCCATCTTTTCTCTTATTTCCAGCAATATGTGAGGGAGAAAGAGAAGGAGATTGTGATATTTTCTTGCTCAATTAAAGAAGAATTTCGAAATAAAAGTGAGATTAAGGGTTACTAAAACCTATAAACATAAAAAACCCAAGGATTGAGAGCATTATTGGAAGGAGAAAGTGGAAGAAAAGAAGTGTTTGGCTGACACTTGTAGGAAGAAAGAGAGGAGAGGAGGATATTTTGATTTCACAAGCTATTAGGATCTTGAATCCCTCTTGGTATGGTGTTTCTTATATGCATTTAAAAGGTTCTTTACCTTATTATTTTATGGTTAAATTGCATGACTTTTCTTTATGAATTTTGGGTTAGGGTTCTTGAATAAAAATTTGGGGGAAATGTGGAATTGTGTAAAAGTGATGAATGTGGCATGAAATAGGATATGGATGTTGTGTAATGAATGGTTGAGCATGAAAAGAATGAGGGAAGTCTTGTTTCCCAAAGCCAATTTTCGGCCAAATGCATGTGTTGCAGAAATTAACAACTTGACAGATTCATGTCGTGACTTTGAGAGAGAATTTGGGTGGTAAAACAAAGGAATTAGGGTCGGGTTCCTTCATAGTAGTTGTATTTATGGATGTCTACTATCCAAGGAAACTTGTTTCACTTAAATTGTAATTTTATAACTCTAGTTAAGGGTCACCTAACGTGACTGTGCAGGGCAGATTCTGCAAAACAGCAGGTCTGTCATATTTGAGATGCATTTCGTAAATTTTGGAGACAAAACTGGGTTCTATTCCCTTCATAAGAGTTGTAGACCTATATGTTAGCTTTCTAACAAGATAAATTTTGTACAAAACGGAGTTCTAAAACTCCAGTTATGGGGAAAAATCTGGGCAGAGGTCGAAATTCGACCTCTGCTGACAGTTTTGAGAAAAAAGGGGAAAAGAGGTGGGAGGTCACGAAACGATGTAGTGAGATGCATTAAAGGAAAAGAAACAAGTTATGTTTGAAAATGGGTGTTTATAATGATATTTTTAATGTCAAGTTATATAAGAATAACAAATGAAAAGGCATATTGAATTGTTTCGGTGGGGTTGTTACAACATGAGTAGTATGCGTTTGTTGCCAAATTGTGTGTGTTGAACTGGAAATTGATGCTTGTCATGTGCTGGAAATTGATGTGTATTTTGCTTAGAATTACATGAGTGTTTCGGCTGAAATTGTGGAAGGATTTTTGCATGCCGAAATTAACAATTTTAGGATATGAAGGGTGAAATGTGGAACATTTGTGTATGAACATATGAACTCTTGAAATGAGTGTAGTGACAGATGTAGTTCAAAAATGCAAGTGTACTGAATTATGACCATTGATATCACAGGTGGTGCGGTCGGGATTGGATCATCGTCAAGACAAGCTCAGCCTGCAAGTGGAACAGGTAGGTGACCTTTACATCCCCTTTACATTCGTTGCATAGGGTATTACTCTGATACGAACATTATCCTATCGCGTTATAGTCTATATTAAATGATCAAATACTGAAATGTCGATAAAAATAATGATTAGCTTCGGCTAATGGCATCCGAAAGGATGACCGGAATAAAATATTGATTAGCTTCGGCTAATGGCATCCGAAAGGGTGACCGGAACAAAATATTGATTAGCTTCGGCTAATGGCATCCGAAGGGATGACCGGAACAAATATTGATTAGCTTCGGCTAATGGCATCCGAAGGGCATACATAAGAGAATACAATGTATGTCAACGCAACAAGACTAAGAACCTTAAACCAGCAGGGTTACTACAACCCTTGTCGATACCAAAGGAAGCATGGGTTAACATTAGTATGGACTTTATAGATGGTTTACCAACCTTAAGAGGATATAATGTTATCATGGTAATTATTGGCAGGTTCAGCAAGTATAGTCATTTCATTCCTCTTTCACACCCATAAACAGCAGCAAGCACAACACAGCAATTTATAGAGCATATATTTAAAGTACATGGTATTCCACAGAGCATAGTCAGCGATAGAGATGCAGTGTTTACTAGTTCATTTTGGAAAGAAATTTTCCGTTTAAGTGGCACACAACAACTTATGAGTACAACTTATCATCCACAAACAGACGGGCAAACTGAAGCTATGAATAAATGGTTGGAAGCTTACTTGAGATGCTTCACGGGAGATCGACCCAAAGATTGGGTCCGATGGTTGCACCTAGTCGAATGGTCCTATAACACTTCTGTCCACTCCGCCACGGGTTTCATCCCCTTTGAGATAGTGTATGGGAAAACCCCACCTTGGCTCCAACCCTTTGAGCCAGGGTCCATTACGAACCAAGCCATAGAGGATGAGATGAGGAGCTGGGATGTCATCCTTAAATTAGTTCGGGAACACCTGCAAGAAACCCAAACCCGCATGAAGCATTTTGGTAATAAAAATCGAATAGATCGAGAATATGAGGTCGGAGATTGGGTCTACATAAGGCTGAGACCCTACTGGCAAATGGCAGTAGCCGTGCGACGGAACTTGAAGCTCTTGGCCAAATATTTTGGCCCTTTTCAGATAATTCAGAGAGTGGGTAAGGTGGCTTACAAGCTTGATTTGCCCGAGAACTCGAAGATCTACCCGATCTTCCTCATTTCATGCCTTAAGAAGAAGATCGAAGCTCGATTTCTTCCAAGCCCTAGCTTACCAGCTGTGATGTCCGACGGAGCCCTATCTCCCAAGCTTCAGAAGGTGTTAGACAGAAGGATGAAGAAGAAAGGCAACTACATAGGAATCGAGCTCTTGGTTCAGTGGGAGGGAACGAACGAGGAAGACGCTGTGTGGGTCGATATGGAAGAGCTTCAGACAAAGTATCCAGAACTCGTGGGCGAGTTCTTTTGAAGAGAGAGGCAGTTGTTACGGGCCTGATTAGTGACACGTGGATGACAGATGTACGACGCGTGGCAACACTAACACATAAGCAGGATGATTGACGCGTGGAAGCCATTTCTCAACCACAATTACTTTATTAACCAAAACCACAGTTACTTTATTAACCAATTATAGTTTAAGCATTTTAATTCAGTCTTTCAGTTACGTATTAATTCAATATTTTAGTTATGTAATTCAATATATTAGTAATGGGGAGTTCAGAGGGGAGTTACAGGCCATGACCTAAGGGAGCAGTTACTTTTTTAGGTGCCGTTTGGCACAGCTGCAGGACCAGAGTTTTACAAAAAGTGGCTTGAAAAAAAGTAGTTTGGCGTTTGGTTAAGTAAAAAGCTAAAAAAAGTTGTGTGGGTCCCACGTTGAAAAAGTGGGAAACCCGGGTTGCATGAAAAGCAGAGAAATGTAGCTTTTCTCTGCTTTTCACGCCTGAAAAAAGCAAGAAAAGCTGAATTAAAACGGCCAAATTTTTTCTCGCTTCTCCTCTATACACATCTTCTTCATTTCTCATCTGCAGAAAACACAAACCCGGGTTTTCTCTTCATCACTGCCTCTCGGGTTTTCTCCTTCGATGAATCTCTGGTGCTATTTATATACATGTACATGAAAATTCTTTCTTTAATTTTTTTTTAAATATATTCTGTTAGAGAGAAAGAGAGAAGAAAAAGCGTGTGTGTAAAGTGTGACTTGTAATGTTGAATAATTGATAAAAATAAAGAAAAAATTTACATGTAGTGTTGAATAATTTGAAGTGAACAAAAAATGATAATTGGAATCTTGAATAATTGATAAAAACAAAATAAGATTTAACATGAAGTTTCATTACATTGATAAAAAAATTTTGGTGAGAGAATAAAAAAAAAATCCAATTTACTTGAATTATTAATTACATTATATTATTATAATTATTAAATCTACAATATTTAAAAAATGATATATATATATATATATCATTTAAAGTAATTTCACAAGTTAAAAGTAAATAAGCAATATGAAAAAGCTTGGTAACCAAACACATGAAACTGCTTTTCATTAATCTCAAACTTAAAAGCAGTTTTAACCAAACACTTCAAAACTTATTTTGAACCGCAGCTAAAGTGCTTTTTATAAAACTATTTTTTTAAAACCTCAATCATAAAAACAAAAGCTGTGTCAAACGTACCCTTAGAGTTGTATTTAAATTATCGTTTGGTTGAATGAAAGACAATGAAGAATATCAATCCTAAATATTGCCGAGTGCAAGGAGGTGCTGGATCCTTGAAATTCCAAAACTAGTTTCGTTACTTTTATTCACATTTCACTATCAGAAAACCTACAAATACATTCAAATAATCCAAAAAACATAACAGTGCCTCCGGGAGGCTGAACAACGCGACGAACGCTTCTTCTATTGCGGCGTCGTACGTTAAGTTTGTTGAATCGGCTGGTGCCAGGGTTATTCCCTTGATCTATAACGAGCCACGAGAGATTCTTTTTGAGGTATCGAGATTTTTAAAGGAGAAGTGCAGATATTGATTTTATAGCGAGTAGTGGGAGATGGATCGTCAGATATGATTAAATTGGAAAATGGAATAAGAAATTTATGATCTTTTTTATTTGATTGCGATTGAGAGAACTATTTTTGTTTAGCAATTCAGAAATTAAGTATGTTTAGTTGAGTTAATGATTTGGAGAAAAAAAATGTTGATGGAAAAAAAATAAAAAACAAAATTCTGAATTTTATAAAATTTTGTGCATGATCATTAAAAGGGATAGCATTGCTTTTCGGTATATTCATTATAGCATTGCATGCTTATTTTCGTTATGATCAAGCTTGCTCTATGTTGTTGCATTGCAGAAACTCAATCTGGTTAATGGAGTGCTCTTTACTGGAGGTTGGGCTAAAAGTGGTTTCTACTTGGACACAGTGAAGGCAATTTTCAAGGTCGGTAATTTTGTAAAATAATAAAAATTTGTTTTGGATCTCCACGTTTGAAATGTGTTGGGAGTTTACCACAAATAAATAAATAAATAAAAGAAAACATAGGAAATAGTACTGTTAGTTTACCCTCCTAGCTGTTATCAATTCAATTGTATTTCACTTGCAGGAAGTTTTAGCAAAGAATGATGCAGGCTTCCATTTCCCAATGTATGCCATCTGTTCAGGCTTTGAAATTCTGACAATGATCATTAGTGAGGTAATGTGCAGTCCATAATACCTAAAATGTATGGATATATATAGACTGTAATGATATAACATTTCCAGTCCAATCATTCCCATATTTTCCATCATGTCCGACTGGTTTAGTGCAAGAAGGACTATCAATTTATTTGCTTCTTGGATATTTGGTATTAATTTGGATTTTATTGCTATTAGCATCTCATAAGGGTGTTTTTGTTTTATCATATGTAGCCGATAGTGATTAGGACTCTTTACTTCATTTAGCCATTATGATATTAAATTGAGAACTTCAGTTTCAATTTACAGAGGTGGATTTCCTCTGGTGTTTTGCAGTGTATTCAAGTATGCTCTGGTTGATATCTAGGAAATTAGCTTGGTGATTCTAGGTTTTCTATCTCTTTTCTATTTCCTGTGTCATTTATCCCTTTCTGTGTTACCAAGCTACTCTTGTCTCAAACTTTATTCCTAACGGTATTGTTCATGTTCAAGGTGTTTATTTCTTTTGCTTTCTATTGCTACTTCACCTGATTTAATATAAAACTTTAAGTTCTGCTGCCCTGTGAGATGCGTAATTAACTTAACACGGCCTTACAGTGCAATTGCGAAGTGTTTGCTTAAAATTCTTTTTGCCCCCTCATGTCTAAATATTACCGAAAAAGATCATCAATTTGAACATCATTGCAACTATAATTGAATTCATGCGGCATATTCTATTTTGTTCATTTGATCATCCATCAATGTCAAAATGACCAAGTAGATATTTCAAATCGTAATACACTTCTAGCGGAAATGTTTATAACTCTAAGATACTTTCACTTGAGAAATGTTTGAGAACAACAATTTTTCATTTCCCTTTGTTTTCAATTATGAGCATGACTGTTTTTTCTTGATAATAGGACAATCAAATTCTGGAAACATTCAATGCAGCAGATCAAGCTTCTACTCTTCATTTTATGAATAACATAAATATCGAAGGAACTGTGTTTCAGAGGTATATGCGCTGTAATTTTGTCCCATCTTGTTAGCTTTGGTAAACGCTCAAGCATTTAACGAGGTTCTTAGTTTCTTTGTAGAGCCAGAAAAGGATCCTTGTGAATTCAACAGTGTAAATAACAATGAATTAGTGCTGATCCTGCAAAGCAGGGATTTGTCTCAATGACCAGTGTACCTGAATCTGTCTTGAAACCAATAATCATTTAACTTTGTTAAATCAAGAATACTTTTTTTTTTTTCATTTTTGGAGTTATTCTAATTCTCTTATATGCAAGTAAACAATCATATAAGCCTATCAATGCGAAAAGCTTAACGACCTCCTTAGTAATCAATTTAACTTCTCAATTTGTAGTATGCTGTTATCTCAATGTTATGTTCAACATGCCATATGCTCACATTTGATTTTAGTCCGACTTTATTGCTGGCATGGAGAAGTTTTCCTGGTTGATATGGTTATCACGCCATGAACGCAGTTTCTCCTAGCTTCTTTGACATTTATTGTGAATTTTGTTTTCGTTATAAAAGTTTTGCTGTGTTTCAACAGCAGCAAAATTATACTTTTAACTGTACCAAGCATGCTTGTTAACATCAACATTTCTTTGCAGATTTCCTCCAGATTTGCTGAAAAGGTTGAGTACAGATTGCCTAGTTATGCAAAATCATCATGTGAGTTCAGAAAACTGGCAGTGCCTTTGGACTTTGGTTGCATGGTAAAATATAGTGACACATTATTGTATGTTACTTGTTTCTTTGTTTAAGATTCTCTGCTAAAAGGCATTCTAAACTTAAAAAAGGAGCATTTATTTTTATATATATAATTTTATTACCTGCCCATTTCCTCTTGATTGGAGATCTATGAATATCTGGATATGCATTAATTCAAATCAAGGAGAAAGTAAATTAGATTTCCTCCTAACCCAATCTTATTTTTATACTTGTATACTGAAAAATAGTCCCTCAAAAGTTCACTAAAATACGTTGTCTGATGAATATCACTCAAGTAAAAGACAAAAGATGCTGTAGTTGGGAGCACGTATTAGATCTTTTTTGTTTGTGTTTCCTTTCTTAAATATTTCCCATTTCCAGAATTTAGACTAGATTAGGGAGATGGATGATACATGCTTGTTTACTTCCCTCAATTCAAAGCTTTTCTACTTGCTATTGAACCATGATTGTCGTTTTAATGATGTCTTTAATCTTTATAAAATTGACTGTTATTCTGAAATTATAATCCCAATCTTTAGCCAGAAAGGCCGTGTTATGTTGTTTTATTTAACTTGTATGATTTTCCATTGCAACAGTATGGCATCTCGCCACAAAGGTTTCAGGAGAATGAATATCTATCTAGTTTCTTTGAGATCTTGACTACTAGTACAGATGAAGATACCAGGTAATGAATGCATTAATTTTGCAATGTAGTTTTCTATATACTGGAAGAGCTCTAATTCTCTTCCCAACATCGATTTTAGGTCTATGTCTCCACTGTACAAGCTTGCAGCTATCCTGTAACTGCCTTCCAATGGCATCCGGAGGTATTGATATATGTGCTTTGCATTACAGATATTGTGATCTTTTTGCAGATGCATGTTTTGGTTGGTCAATATGTACTTGCATGAAATATGGAGTCAGATACTCAGGAAATTTGGGAAGGATGACGAGTCCCATATACCCTTAAAAAAAACTTGTTCTGGAATAAAGGGAGGCAGCTGTATGTGTTTTGTAGTTGCAAGAGAAACTCGAGTCAATTTTCACCCTCTGTATTACATTCCTAGTCGTCTATTCTATATTCTTATGAATGGTCTAGTACTTGTACACAAATCAGCCATTCATGCATTCAGTTTTAAAAAATTGAGCTAGAGTTAGGGTCCGAGCTCTTTTGTGAAGTTGAAAGATGGGCAGATTTTTGTTAGCTTTAACCTTATGCATACCAGGAGGGGTGGGGGATAGAATGGCATGATGGCATTTTTATAGCTCAACTTAACTTCTAAATGCTTTGAACAAATGATCCCTCATGGTATGGTGCAATTGTCAATTTTCATTCCGCCCCTCTCTGCGTTCTGTTATTGCAATTTTATAATTACTTATAGTAATGGGATCACTAATGACTGAAATGTGACCGTTCATCCAAATGATTTCCAGAAAAATGCTTTTGAATGGGGTTTATCAATGATTCCCACACTCAGAGGATGCCATTCAAGTTACCCAACACATTGCAAACTTCTTTGTTAGGTGAGGATTTAATCGAGCTAAAAAGCTGTTAGCTTATGCTGTAAACTTTTATGAGATGTGCTGAGGAGGCAATTCGAGTGTGTTCATTCTGAAATGAGGTTGCATAATTTAAAAAGAGCAAATAAATCGGGTTGTCATTCACATGCATGTTACGACGATGGCTGCATGATTGTTTCTGTTGTATGCTTTAGAATTATGTGAGAACTCCATAAACCTCAGGAAATTAGAGTCCAATTGCGTGCTTCATGACCTTTTTCTCATCTATTTATGTTTCTTTGCTGTTTACAGCAGAGTGATTAGATAAAACAGGAACTGATTTCAATAATTTATTTTGTGCTGCAGTGAAGCTCGAAAGTCCTTGAACAGGCCACCTGCTCGGAAGGTACTCGACAATTTAATTTACAATTACAGTCCCACATATTGCGGGAAGCTGGGTAAGTGAATTGAGTCTTGAGATTAGATTGTTACGGAGTTTGAAAATTAAATTTATTGCTATCATGGTTGGCACTTGCATCTACTGATTTGCATCTCATCTTTTATTCATATCTGTAGGAAGGGATAGGATGAAGTTTACATCTTCGCGGAGCGGAAGGCACTGAAGTTTAGGAGCAGCTCTGTGCGTGGTAATTGCCATGGACATGTGAAGTTGTAAATGTTCAGGAAATAGCATCATTGTCGCTGCAGAGTGGACTGGACTGGACTGTAAGTTGCCATTTGTTAATATTGACGACCTGTGGCTTTTTTTTTCTTTTTATCTTTTCTGACTATGGGCTCCTCCACACCACGGCCGGCCGGGAGGTATTTTTGCCTTCTCTTGAGAGCATGCAAGTTCTTAATAACCTCACACGAGACAATGCTTTCATATCCCCTGAAACTAATTTCCTGCTCTCCCCTGCTCGGGTTTTCTTTTTATGGAAGTAAAATAATGGGACTTGTTTATCATGGTAACAAACATCATTAGAAAACATGGTGAGATTGAAATGCTTGCAATTCATACTCTGTATTACATTATCCGAAGGAATGTGAATTTATTATGAGACAAGGCATCTGCTAAGAGGGAAAAAGGACCAAACAAATCGTAACCAGCTTATTCCATATCAGATATAATTAAATAATAACTGTTTATTGCACTCCTTGTTTGCGTTGTGTTCTAGTTATATTTAGAAAAATAGATAACACTTATCTGGGATTTGAAAAGTAACAACGGATAATGATCGAAGTCAAGGCTTGGATCTTCAATTGACACGAGGGGGTGAGCAAGAGGCTTGGTGAGAGATAATAATCACAATACAAAACAGGACAACAAGAGTGTTTATTTAACACCAAGATCAATCAAGAGAAAGCTTACCTTTTCCAAATTATCCAGTGAAGTGGACCATTTACAAACACTGTGGTCAGGCAACGAGGTCTTTCGTTTCATAGTATAATTGACAAGTTTTGATTTCATCACCGAAGCTTCAAGTATTTTAAACCAGTGAACTGTACTTTGTTTTTCCTAATGCTACCTAATTGGTTTTAAGACACCGTGATAATCCAATGCAAACTATAAGGTTCAATAACAAATCAAACAAAAGTGAAAAGAATTAAAGATAACAAAATTACAAACAAAAATGAAAAGAATTAAAGATCGTGAAAAGTTGAGGATTTGTTTTTATTATATATCATAAGATAGCCTCAAGCTTACCACTTTCATCAACATATAACAAATATATACCATATTGAATACAAGACAGTAAATTAATGACATCCTTTGAATACATAATTTTCATAACAAGGTATTCTTGCTTCCTGTATATATCATTATTGACTTAATAAACACACAATCATTCATTCTATAATATTAACTAATTTTACTCCATACAAAATAATCTTTTTCGAAGATCTAAACATGATCGTTAAGATACCTTGGATTAATAGGAAAAATCCTGTAGAGCATAAAATGAGATTTTTAGTATTCAAATTTAATTTCAATCCATCACTTTATTAACACAAGTATTCTTTCATCAAATCTCCTCTCTATACTACGATTTCCATTGCATTCATCACTTCCATTTTAATTTAACCACTTCCATAAAATCATCCAATATTTCTTGCTTCCTTTCAATTTTTTCCATCATGACAAGTTCATATACCCATTTTGACACTGCTAATTTTTTTTCTTTCCATTTCAAATATTTCTTCTGTCTAGGGTCGTCATTCTGATTGAACCAAATTTCTTATATTAGATTTCATCATTGTGATCAATTTAAGTATACTCTTGTCAATGATTTATTTTCATATTTCGTATTAAATTCTATCATTGTAATCAATATAATTTTCATATATTACACTCCGTCGTGGTGGTTTGTCATCTCTCTCTCTCTCTCTCTCTCTCTATATATCTAATCCACGTATCTATATCCACAGTCTCTATCCAAACAATCGACTATGATACCACACGACAGTCTTATTAGAAGATGTTTGACATTCAATTTCAAAATCATTTTTGAAAACAAATAATAAAAAATTATTTTTTTTAGTAATTTTAGATTATTTTCATGTGTTGATATCAAAAATAATTTTTAAATTATTTTCAGTCCTCCCAAATTTTTAAGTCTATTTCTTTTTGCATATTTTGACATCGGGGGGTGGAGGACGAGGGAATCGCGGCAATATTTGTGCTAAACCTGTTGTGTTGTAGGGAATCAATTTATTTTTATCATTACAAATTGCTCACGTAAAATCTATTCTGCAAAAGATTTCAAACCTTCAGTTATAATGGAAGCTCGAAGGGCAATTAGATCTGTATGCAAAAGGAACTGTGAACAACACTTGGCATATAAGCCAGTGACCCTGTGCAAGAAAGATTGACCAGAGATACCTGTATTCATTAAGGAAAGACCGCCGCCCCCTAGCAAGCAAGCAAGCAGCCAACCTCTTGTTATTTGAAGAAAAAAACACATCTTTTCACTAAATTCAAACAATTGTTATGCTGTTGTCAGTAGTAAACCAGAAGGGCTACATCAGAGCAGGAAAGTCTAATTGAAAATGTAAATGCAATAAAATGACCCAACTTTTGAAAAGCATTAGAGGAGATAATATACACGATTTACATTCATTCCTGCGCGCGCATAGTGCTGATTGATCTCTGTTCTCATGTTTCTCTGATCAAATTTGTTGGCTCACTCAAAACGTACTTGGGTAGTTCGTATTTTGCACCTGTGGTAACATTTCAAAGACAACACGAAAATAAGAAATATAACAAAATCTATCACGTACATAGAAAAACCAACATATAATAAACTCTATCAGTTTAAGAAACCTTTAGCATGCTCTTAGCAAAAGGTTCCAGAACTATTACAAAACCTTAGCGGAAATGCAAAGAATCAGTACATCCTGGTTTTGCAAACAGAAAAATATCCACTTTCTTAGATGTTGAGCACAGAAGTTTACGCAACAAGTAACCCAAGGACCAATACCTCTTTCATCATAGCATATTGTCAAATCAGCATTTTGAACAATAACACCAGCACTGTCCACAATTGCTTGCGCAAGGGATAGTTCACCATCAGCGGCAGCTCGAAGTGCATCCCAAATCTCTGGCACCCAAAAAATTGGAATATACATCTCACAGAATTAGATGTAATAAATTATTTGAAAGCATATTTTAGACTTCTTTGTATAAATGCAAGTCAATCGGATATTATTTTTTTGTCCTAGAAGATCCAAAACCTTTTCACCTTCACACATAAGAACTTTTAGCAAGACAAGACAGATGGCAAGACAGCATTATGAATATTTGATCTTCAGATGTGACAATTTCTCCTCTGTCCCTTCTTTTATCAACTACATAAAAGAAAACCGCATCTACTAACCACTGAAGTGATAAATTAAACTTCATATGTGGTAACCTCTCCTGTGCATCCCTATCTTTTTAGAACAGGGACAAAAAAATTTACTAACCACTGAATGATAAAAATGCTGATTCAGTTGGCAGTTACTGATGCTATGACTAGGTTGACATGAGTTTGCTATTGTCACATGTACAGTACTGGTATGACTTGTGTATGATATAGAGACACAAGTCTGCAGAAGTTCCTGTCATTGTTGCCTGCAGTAATATATATGGTGTAACCTATGCAGGTATTCAGGTCCATTTACAGCTTTTACTTGATCCTCAAGGCATTCATGGAGTACCTATGACGACAATATATGATCTACTATAGCAGAAATTGGGCAGGCTGGCACTGAATAAAAATCCTAATAATTGTCATATCAAATTCTTCACTAGCACCATACGTCATATTCATTATTCCAAAACTATTGTATCCCTTGCTTCCTTTTTTTGCCATTGCCAGATATAATTTTCTACTCTTTTTTGGCTGTGGCTTTGGCAATTGAAGGTGCCCTATCTATAGAATGAATAATATAAGCATATGTGGTAGGGCTGCAAACAACAGTAAGATTCTTAAGTTGAAATAAAAATATTACGAGTAGAAATAGATCTCTCACAATTGCAATGGCAAGTTATCATTAAAGAGAGTGGTGGAAACCTAATTTACAATGCACATCTCCAGCAATGCCAATGGCCAAACTGTCATCAAGGAGAGTGGAACCTTAAAATTACAACGTGCATCTCCAGTCTGAGCATTTATACATTCTAAAATTTCCCCACAATTCCTTGTATATCCACAAAAAGGAGGCCTTTAATTGTAAGTCTTTAAAATGAACTGCCAGGAATAGTCTAATGAAAATCTTCATGGATGCTTTCTCATTACGGGTCAAAACATAAAAGTTCAGCTCAGCAGAGTAATGGTTTATTATAATAATGTGTTTCAATTATGCACACTTATTAGACTCATGACAAAAACAATTGTAGGTAATAACTGATGGGGGGCATCCAGATCAGACCCCCCCTTCAGTTTAGTTTGTAATTTTTTTCATTATGTTTGTAATTTTTCATAGAGCAACAATTAAGAAAGTTTGTAATTTTTTTCATTATGTTCATCCCTAAACTTTCAGTGACAGTTATGCATGAACACATATGAATCACACTCCAATCAAAGTAATATGGTGGCAAGTTCTCATGTTCTTCCCAATCCCCCCTCTATAAGGTTTCCAATATTTTGGACCTGCACCTCTCCATGTAATTGCTCTCGAGAATTCTACTTGCTGTTATTCTGTATTTCAATGTTACTCTTAATGTTTCCAATTTTGGATCTTCACCGCTCCATGTAATTGCTCTCGAGAATTCTTACTTATTGTTATTCTGTACTTCAATGTCACTCTGGGATTATTATTATTTTTACAGTAACAAAGAACAGAGGTTTCCATATTCAACAAAAGATCATTTATCACCTTCTTCTCATTCATAAAGTAATTATTACTCAACCCAGGAGAGGTGTAGTATCCAGAGGTTTATGTTTATGAAAATTTGTAGTAAAGAGCCATAGCTGATATAACATTCCAAGGAAACACTACCTTTCCTTCCACCATAGTGAGGTGCAGTATCCCAAAATTCATCACGCATCTGCATAAGCTGAGACTTTGTAATAGGCTGAGGATGCTTCCAAGGTTTTGGCTTCCTGATTTTCTTCACACTCCCTGTCATAATCACAAGTATAACATTAGTCTCTGTTAATCAGCATAATTATATAAAGAATGATTGTCACTTATCATACCACAAAGTGTGCATGTGTGTAAAGAAAAGAAAGGAGGCTGTCCTTAAAATTCAAGGTTAAATTTGAATGCTCTACTTTTATTATTTTACATGGAGCGGCAATGCAAGAAAGCAGATGGCATGGAAATGTGCTAGAAATAAAATTCATTGCTCCTTCTCTCCTTAATAGTCTATCTAGTAACTGAGTTCCCTCCAGAAGAAAAAAAGACACACACACACAGAGTAGAGAGAGGATAGTCAAAAACATAGAAAATATAAGCAAACAGAAGAGTAAACAGAGAACCAAATAGATGGACACATAAGATCTCTGTCTCACAGACATGTGCACATGTGAAGAGATGTCAAGTACAAAAGCTTTATGGATTACAAACTTTAAAAGCCAGCATAGAAGATGCTTTTACATACGGGTTACATAAATATCGTAACCAAAGGAAGTTTGAAACTGATGCAGAAATTTACAGAAGTCCATAAAACAGCGGAGAACAAAAACTCGGTAATTGAAGATTTCACTATTCCAGCAATGAAATGTGCCAACAGAACATACTTACCAAACTTGCTAATTAAATCTAAAAAAACAAGCACACTTCTAACAAAAAAAAAAGAAGGTAATTACATTGTTCCATGGTAGCATAAATGGAGGCTATGCTGGAATTGAGTCGGCGATCACTTTCTGTAGATATACAACTACTACATCTATATAGTAATTCCATCATCTTAAATCTAAAAGAAAACACACACCTATAACTGTAATTTGAAGCCAGTTATAATGCCGCTTAAAACAATGCCTACACTCAAGTCTCTCGATGATGACAGACTTAAGAAAATACCCAACCACTCATCTACAGTCCTTCAAAATTGCACAAAGCTCTCACACCGATAACAAATGACACTCATTTCCTCTACTCATTTGATTTTATCAATCACAAATCTATATAAAGAAATACATGAAACCACAGCATTCAGTCAAGCATGTAGAAGTTCTTGAATAATTTTCTTCTTATGTGCGTACTAATATCCGATACAGAACCATTTTAACCTAATTTAAATCCTAATATTGAGAAATCTATCATTTAATCACTCACTAAAAATTAAAATCTCAGCATCAAAAATAAATAAATCACTATCATAAAAAATTTCAACAGAATGAGAAATCACAGCATGCATTGTAATAACAATACAGAAACAGAACGCTAACAATCTTATTATTTGCAAAACATAAATTCCGAAATCAGTTACGATTAGATTCTGCCTTTTTCTTTTCTTTTCTTTTCTTTCTTTTCTTTTCTTTTCTTTTTAACAGCAGCAGCAGCAACAGCAACAACAACAATAATAAAAGAACAGAAATCCAAAGCAAACATCGGGTAATTATAATTGTTTTCTTAAGGTTTCTCGGCAACCAAACAAACAAAGAGAAAAGGAAGCAAGGTAATTAGAGAGAAATTACCGTCTGCATTAGCTTGTGAGGATCCAGCACATCCCATTCCGAATTTGCTTTTAAACACTAAACAATCACTTCAAAAGAGAGAGAGAGAGAGAGAGAGCTCTTAGAGAAGCTTCATTGAAACGCAAGTCAAACGAGGTTCTCTTTGGTCTCTGCTGGTTCCTAGAGAGAGCAGAAGAGTGGTTTAGATTTTCATTTATATTTATTTATTCAGAGTGGGAGTGGGGTTTGGTAGTTTAGTTTCTGGTGAGAGTTGTATGCGGTTACTCCAGTGAGGTTTGTGATGACAACGACGACGACGATATATAAAAACTTTAAAAAAAGTTAATTATTGATGATGATTGCTTGATTATAAGATAATTTTAGAGAGAGAAAGAGAGAGAGAAGGGGGGTTAATGCCAAACACTATTTTTAATTATTGTAAATAAGTTAATCTGTCGGGGTCAAAGAAAACATTGTATAATTTTATGATTTATTACTAGGTGCATTTTTTAGATTGGAATTATTAGTGAGAGGGAAATAATTAAAAGAATTAAAGAGTTATTTTAAAAAATAAATATCTTAAAACTATTTTTTGGCCGAGAAGTGTCATTTTCATTAGAGGTTATTTGACCATGTAATTAAGAGGTTCACATTAGTTGGTATCAAGCTAGACTCCGAAATCAGGTTATATCCTTCTTGTTTTTTATATCTTATTTGTTTCATACTAGTATTTGTCATCATTATAGAAAAGAAGGAAATTGGAGAAGGAATTGCAATGAATATCTTGCAACCATGAAGGTAAAGAAGTTTAACGAAGCTTTCACTTCATGTATGTTTATAATAAAAAAAAACTATATTACTATTTTGTATTGTATTTCTTGGGTATTGATTATCGAATATGATTTTTCTATTTGCAATAGCATGTAGAAACTAAAGAAAAGTACAGATTAGTTGAAGGCAAAATGGACCCATGGCTCATTAATGAAATAATAGTTGTTGCATTTGTTGTAAGAACTTGTTATTTTCTTTTGTCTAATAGGTTAATACTATTAATTTATAATTGTTATTTTATTCTAGTATTTTAAGACACTGTTTCTATCTTATTTAGTATTAAATGGATTTAAATTTATTATGGAGGACAAATACTATTCTTTTATAATAATGATAGTTTTATAGATCCTATAATTATATGAATGTTTTGTATATACTTGAATTTAATATGCTCAAGTTCAATATAAACCGAATAAAATTGAAATATGTATTGGAATAAGTATTAAGAATCTTTGATTTGATCCAGATGTTTAATATTTGACCATATATTTCAAGGATTATATAAGAGAGAATGAAATATTGTACATTTAGATAAAATATATTCTCAAGGCTAAAACATTGAATATTTAGCCTTAACTTTAAGAAACATAAAATCTCTATATTTGATAGGCATGTCATGCACCAATGAGATAAAGTCCTTTCATGGAAGATATGAATGATATTTTGCTAATAAATGATGAGTCTATCAATTCCTTAGAAGTAATATATAATATTTATTCCAATAAATGACTTGAAGCTATGAACTTTATGTATGAACTAAGTATGGAACTTGGTTGATCCACCTTAAGGGATAAAACCCAATAAATATAAGTAGGTTTTTAAGAGTAAGACTACCATGAAAGACAATGTACAAATATTCAATGCAATCTTTTAAAAGTAGGAATATCCAATTTTAGTGGTATAATAAATAAATTTAATTTCATAAGTACTTAAAAAATTCCATTTGATTTGATAAATCAATTAAATGAAAGAGGTAAAAATATAGCAAGTACCCAATAAAAAAAATCTAAAACATCATTTTACTAAGTCACTATCCATGTAGAAGCATTAATACCATATGAGGTAACATGGTATTAGATAGATGAGTGGTTGACTTTAGTGCATATGGGGGATTATTACTTCAATGTCCTGTAGCAAGACAGTTGGTTACACATTATAGTATTATATTTGTGTAATTATATTTTTATTATTAATAAAGGCTTAAATTATCTTTAATATTAATATACTATTAGATTTATGAATATGATATTTAATTTATAAATATAGACTATATAAAGTATATATGACAAAAATATTTTACAAAAAAACTTATAAACTGATATAATTATAGGATTCCTATTACATCAAATTATTATTCCTAAAATATTATTGGTCGATGCTCTCTCAAATATTGCATATTTATTATAGTTATAGAGATTAATACATATTATATTCTTTCTTTTATGAAAAGAAGCAATTGATCTCATAAATTGAGGCGTAGAGGATATTTAGAACGAATATATAGATGATTGCCATAAGACATATACACTAAATTGACCCATATGAGAATTTCATATGAAGAAATAACTTATATCTATGCAAAAGCTCATGTGATTATTAAGTAAGTGATCCTTAAACTTGAGATCACTAAGTTATCTTATATAGAGAATAATATACTTTGATCTTGTTATATGTTATCTTAATTGTGATAAAGAAAGGAATATATTAGGTATAACATGAATTATATAAATATACTTGAGTGATTAAGAGAGGATTTATCATCCTAGGTGAATTAGGGAAAATATTTCATCTATTTTCAAATAGTATTAACTAATAAATTCTCGACCAAGATGAGATGAGATTTGAAAAAGTTTTAAATTTTATTCAATTCATCAATGACTATTATGTAGAGAATAAACATGATTTAACATGATAAACATACTCCATTCTTTAATGTTAAATTAAATACTATTAATGAAAGAATATTAATCACATCGAGCAATCAGTCACTAAAAGTTTAAATCAAACCATTAATAACTTTTCTAATATTTGGATGTTCGTAGCACATTGATTTACAATGCACTTGATCTTCAAATATAAATTTATCAATTGTTGAATTCATAATAAGTTAAATTATTTAATTTATTTAGTGTTATTTAATAATAATTATAATTTATATTTAGACCAACATATTAGAAACCTAATAGGTCACACACATTAGGAACTTTTAGTCAAAAAATAAATTATGATGATCTAATTAAGTATGACTTGATTAAATATATTTTAGAAATTAAAAACAAAAATATAGCTAATACATGGATTATATTTCTAGACCTAGAAAAATCAAGGACTTGTTCGAGTAAATTTCTAAAATTGTCTTCAATTAATATATATATAGATTGATATTTTGATAATTTATAGGGTTTTTAAAATTTCCTCATAGATAGTAAGTTATATCTCTTATTTTAAGTGATTGTTTGTTAGACAAAAAAACTATGTAAGTTATCGATAGAGAGCTACTACTCTAGGCATAGCAATACCTCTCTCCTAAATTGGAATTGAGATATTTCTCGCTGATGATTCATGTGGATTATCCTTAGAGGTTGAATAATTAAATAGATTGTGGTTTTAATAACCTAGCTCTTAAAGAATTATTCAAAGTCAAATAAGATCATATCCTTAAGTAATAAATCCATATATAACTCTATATCCTTCTGATAGGATCCTAAACACTCATGAATAAAAAGATTTATTATCCCCCCACATTCATATGTTTTGAAAAACCCAATAAATATAAACATCATGTATCTTTCAATCATAATGATCACTAGTAATCCATTAAACTTTAAAAAATGGTTCAAGAATATCTCATAAACCATCTTTATAGTAAAAGGATGTGATAAGGAAATGAAATGAATTTATTTCGTAAATATATACAAAATCATCTTTATATATTGTGTTTACCTTTAGATTTTGAAAGTCATTCCACAAACTCCATTGTAATGTCTTTATAAACTCCATTACGTTTGGAAATGGTTATAAGAGTCTAGGATAAACCACCCTATTTATTTATTCTTTCTTACAAATATCACACTCTTTGATTAGTTGTTTCACATTTTCTTTATCAAAAACCAATAAAACATAGTTTTAAGCCTCCTATAAGAGTTTATAATTCCAACATGGCCTTTAGTACAAGAATTATAAGCTATTTTGACTATGTTTTTTTTCCTCAAATAACCTTCTCTTCCAATCATAATTCTTATTATATACTTAAGTGTTCAATTAGTAAAATTATACTCAAGTCAATTGTCAACACCAATTAATTTCCTGATGATGATCTCCTGCAGTTGAGAATTATATTTATATGTTTTCATGATTCTCTTATACCATGTTGGTACCACTATTAAAATATAATTATAATTATCTTAGCCTTTTATAACTTCTTCATCAATAATTCTCAGTCTTTTCATCAATCAGTATCTTCTTTGACAAATAATCATCAACTTTATTTTCATTTTGTTTCGATATAAAAGTAAATACCTCATCCCTAACTATTTTTTTAAACATTTATTTTGCATAGAAGAATGAGTTTTTTTGTATCCAACAAGTATTTCAAACTCTTATGATTATTTTATATAACAAACTGATCATTCTCTAAATAATGTCTCCATTTGTCTATTGGCATTAGAATTCTAGATATTTCTTCTCATATATAAACAGATGTCATAACCTATTTTTTGGTTATTCCCAAAATTTACTCAACATAAAAAAATAACATAAATAAAAATAAAAATAAAAATGAATGGTGCGGTGTGGTGGGAAAATCAGGTTGAAAATTTTAGACGAATTCAAGAGCTCGATAGTACCCTTATTGTGGTCAAGAATGAAGAAAAATACAGATTCAATGCAAAAATAAATAATTATTAGAAAAATCTCATAAAAATAAGTCCAATAACATAATTAGATTTTTAATAAACCAATTTAATTCAATCAGGGTCAAATTACATATTAATTATATTTAGGAATTAATTTATGGTTCAATTGAAGGATTTAATTACATGCAAGGACTGAATTATACTTTAAAATGACCAAATTTAGTTCTATTATGACTTAGTTGGTGAAAATTAACATTGGGAACCTAATTTCAGCCTAATTGAGAAGATTGAAATTTTGAAGGCCAAATTTATTTTTATCAAGGTTGAAATTAAGGGCAAAAATGTTAGAAAATCAATTTTTTATGATCAATTATGGGGGAAATTGAAGAAATATACAGTCAGTTACCATTTTGTAAGAGGTGCCAAACAATATGAATTTAATTTGTCGAAATCAGGGATAAAATTGAAAGAAAATCAAAGCTTAAGGGTCAATTGAGGGTCAAATTATATAAATCTAAAACAAATGACCAAAATGAAAAAAAAATGCGCAATTTTAAGGCTGCCATTGAAGTTTGATAAGCATAAAATAGCACAAAATTAAAAGTTTTGGGGGTCAATATGGGGGTGTAATAATGAAATACTAAAAAATGAACTTTTCATGAACATACATAGGATATGTTTCTAACTTAATGAAGAAGGATTTAGAGGATGTTCAAAAGTGTGATATGGTCGAGTGTTGTAGTTTTTTTTATGTAAAACTCATTTAATGCACAAAAAGCACCATTGTTTTACATGTTTTTTTAAATAAATAATCCACATGAAAAGGACTATCCTTAAATAAATAAATAAACAAACAATTAATTCGTATTTTGGGATAGCTAATGCACATCATACTAGTCTTATCTTCTTAAGAGAATTGACCATCTTGGAAGCCCCAATTAAGAAGGTCGAGGGAGCAAATTATGGACATTTAGCCAATCTTTCATGTTATATAGCTTGCAAGCCCTTCTGGCATAACCTGCATTTTCACTGGATACTGTAACTTCAAAAAAGGAGTTAACATAACTTGTAATATTATTATTTTACTCTCATTGATCAATTGGAAAAATGGAAGAATGCATACATGGGGAATGCAAATCGTTTTCTCATGATCATGATATTCCCAACGTAATTTCTACTATTTTTTTATTATAATTCTTACAACTGAGCATTTCTGAACAAGGAAGCATATCGTATTATCCATAAATAAACGTGCTATTAATCTAATCAATATTCTCCGCCATGTTATCTCCCTCATGGTGCGGCATGTGGAGTGAACTGGTGGCCAAAGACGTGACAGTGGTCGGTTGAATTCTTTTCACCTTTTCTCTCTCCTGCATGCTAAATTACACGTTAGACCCCTTTGTTCATTGCTTTTTCATTATATTCCCTGATCTTTTAATTGTTTTGTGTGGTCCTTATTTCTGTTTTAGATGTTTTTATTTGTTTTAATTGTTTCCTTCAATTGAAATTAATTATATATTTAGGTTTCATTTCGGTCTCAGTCTTTTAATTTTTGAATTAGTTTTAAATCCTTTAATTGTTTCGGTATCCAAGTTTGGATTTGTTTCAATTTTTTCCTTTAAATGTAAGTTTCATTTTGGTCATCAAACTTTTAATTCCCGAATTGGTTTTAAATCCTTTAATATTGTTGGTTTCCAAGTTTGGATTTGTTTCAATTTTATCCTATAAATGTAGATTTCATTTCGGTCCTCGGACTTTTAATTTCTGAATTGATTTTAAATTCTTTAATATTTTTGGTATCCAAGTTTGGATTTGTTTCAATTTTAACCTTTAAATGAAATTTATTATTATTTCATTTCATTTCGGCCCTTATACTTTTAAATTTTAATCTTTGATTTTATTTTAATTCTTTTATTTTTTTATATATATTTCTAAAATGGTTCCTATATTTGTCCATGTTTGTATGTATATGCTCTTAATTTTTGTTTTTAATATTTATGATTTCCTTTTTTGTTAAGGTTTTATTTTTTTTAATTTTGTTATTAAATTTTAATTTGTGTTGATGATCATTTGAAAATAGATATTTTTATTTTTTAGCTAATAATATTTATTTTTGTTCTGTCAATTTTTTAATTACTTTTTTGTTATATTTTTAGGTGTTAAAATTTCTAATTATTATAGGTAAGGCATTTAAAATAAAGATAATGATTATTTGTAAGGTTTTTTTCTTATAAATATACGAGACTAATTATATATTTTGATATTTGTTTAATATTAACGTCTAAATATATATATATATATAAATAAATTACCTAAATATTGTTTTTAAAAAAACTCAAATTAATTTAATATCAATGTTCTGAAATATTTTTAATGTAATAATATGAAGAATGAATCTTATAAAATTAAAAAATAATTTAATTTCCTTTTCTAACAATAATGATGGGGTCAGCGATAGTATGACCACTAATAATTAAAATATTATTTATTTATAATAATGATTATAATAACAACTATAATAATTGCGATAATTTAACAATCATGATAATAACAATAAGAATAATAATCGAAATAATTCATCATTTGATCAATTGATGTTATTTTTCTTAAAAGTTGATTTTTACAGCTTTTTTATGTATGATATTTTGGGATCTAATATCACATAAAAAAATATATACAAAGTCACATGTAGACAAAACACGTGAAAAAATTAGGTCAAATTATTTAAAATGAAAAAATATATGAGTCACTTGGCCTACACTTTGCGTGGCCAAAAACAAAAATTTTAGCATGCAAAAAATTGTTATTGGTCTTAGATTTTTTCTATTATGCTATATATCTGAGCGAAATAATCAACCTATAAAACTTTCAATTATTACTGTAATAAAATTATTTACGCTAACAATAATAATAATTGTATATTATTTTTTTATATATTCATTTTATTATGTAAAATGCATTTAAAATAATCATAATGATTATTTTTGAAGTTTTTTCTCTTAAAAATAATTATATATTTTGATATTTTTTAATGTTAACACATTTAAATATATAGATAAAAAATGAACTAAGTTTTTTTTTAAATCTCAAATTAATTAATTTTAATATTCTGAAATACTTCAAATATAATAATATGAAGAATAAATCTTAAAAATTAAAAAAAAATGAATTTCTTTTTCTAATGATAATGATATTGTCAACGATAATAATGTGAGTAATGATTAAGATATTAATTATTTACAATAACGGTTATAATAGAAGCTATAATAATTGTGATAATTTAAAATGTTAATAATTCATTGAATGATGTTGTTTTTTTAAATTGACTTATGTAGTGTTTTTATGTATGATATTTCAGATCTAATATCACATAAACAAAAAAATATATGAAGCTACACGTAGACAAAATAAGTGAAAAAATTGGATCAAATGATCTACAATTAAAAAATATACGAGTCACTTGCCCTGCGCTTCGCCGCAAGGAAAACCAAATTTTTTATCATATCAAAAAATGTTAATGCTTCTTGATTTTTTTAATACTACTATACATCTAAGAGAAATAATGAGTCTACATGACTTTTGATTATTTAGTTTATTAATATATTCATTTTATTATAAATAATGCATTTAAAATAATAAAAAAGATTACTTTAAAGTTTTTTTCTCTTAAAATAATTATATGTTTTGATATTTGTTTAATATTAACGCCTTAATATATATATATATATATATGAACTATTTTTTTTAAAATCTCAAATTACTTTAATCTTTGTGTTCTAAAATATTTTTACTATAATAATATGAAGAATAAATATTTAAAAAAATTAATTTCTTTTTAACTAAAACTCATTTTAAGCTAAAAGAAAATATCACGCTACACATATACAAAACAAATACAAAGAAACACAAATATAACAAATAACTAGTAACAGAAGATTCACTATACATACATAAGATAAGGTTTCACTTACATTTCACACCATCAAAGGTGAATTTACTTTGTTTTTTTAACCCAAACTGCATATAATATAAAGATAAATACAATAAAAATTAAAGTCAAAACTAAGAATATAGATACATAAATCCAAACTAAAATTATTGTCTACAGTTAAAACACGCTCAACATCAACCATTGGATAGAAAAAAAACAGATATTTAATCTTTAAAGAATTTTTTTGATTACAATTATTACACGAATAGTTAAAACACAACCAACAATCAAATTATTTGGTTTAACAAATGAATCACTCATCTGTGCTAAACTTAATCAATTGCAATTTTACTATTTGCTAGTAAAATAATTCACCAAACAAATAAAACATACAAAATAATCAATGAATTTCTTACAGAGCGCAAATAACTCATTTTAACGGATTTAATCAATTATAATTTTACGGTTTGCCAATTAAATAATTTCCTAGACAATTATAACACGCCTAACAATTAATCAATTTGCTGCAAAGAGCAAATAACTCATTTTTAATAGATTTTATCAACCATAATTTTGCTATTTACCGATTAAATAATTATCATTATAGATAAAACACACCCAACAATAAATCAATTTGTTGAAAAAACTAAAAGACTAATATTCAATAAGTTTTAGCAACTGTAGTTTTGCTCTTTGTCAATTAAATAGATCGACAACGAATTAAAACAAGTTCAACCATTAATCAATTGGCTACAAAATACAATTCACTCATCTTCAATAAAATTTCTCGATTTGCCGCTTAAATAATTATGTAGACAATTAAAACAATAGCTACAATCAACCAATTTGAAACAGAAAATAAATAACTAGTCTTTAATAAATTTTAGCAGTTGCATTTTTGCTATCTATCAAATAAATTATTCGTCAAATGTTAAAACATGCCTAACAAAAAATTAGTATGTTGCACACAACAAATAACTCATATTTACTTAATTTGATCAATTGCAGTTTTGCTATATATCAATTAAATTATTATCCAAGTAGTTAAAACAAAGCCATCAATCAAATTGTTTGTTGCGTAAAACAAATCACTCATCTATGCTAAAATTTATCGATTGCAATTTACTATTTGCTAATGAAATAATTCATCAAACAAATAAAACATACACAATAGTCAATCAGTATGTTACACGAAGCACATAAGTCATTGTCAATGAATTTTATCTATTATAATTTTGTAATCTAATAATTATCAAAATAGTTTTAACAATAGCAACATTCAATCACTTTTATGGAGAAAAAAACTAACCCATTTCTAATAGATTTAATCGATTATAATTTTACTAATTGAATATTAAGGTAACCAATTATAACACTCACAAAATCAATCAGTTTCTTGTATTAAAAAAAAGTTCAGCGTACCGCGCAGGCAAGTAAACTCATATTAACTAAAATATAAATGGTGTGACTTTTTTATGTTTCAAACACTATAGCCTTTGAGGTGTTTCACTGTGGATTTCAATAGTGTGCTGTCAGTTTGTCCTTGGTGTTGCTAGGGCTTTGTGTTGGTGGCTGGGGGCTTTCTTGATTTTTCATTTTTTCTTTTATTTGTGTGCTATGGTCTCTTCATTTCTTTTTGCTGAAACCAATTAGGTGAAACCAGTGACAGCTCCCCAATGAGAGCAAGCTTCTCGGCCCCGGAGCCTATGCGTTGAAAGTGGGTCAATCTGCTTTTTCGGTTCGCCTGAAGAATTTCTCACTTGAGCCTATCTTCGTTCTTCTCATTTCTATCTGTCATTTTCCCTATGTTATTTATTCTATGATTTGAATCTCTCAATTACAAGATGAGGAAGCAAAAGCTGAAATCAAAGGCTTATTGCCCGAACAAATCAACATCTTTCTATGACTGGGCTTGGGCATGTTTTAGGATTGCTTTGCTTGGTTCTTAAATGGTGGGTTGATCAATTTACTCCCCCTTTCGGCCAGACTAGGAAATGAAATCAGAGGCTTATTTCCCTGCCAAAGTAACATTATTATGTGACTAGGCTTGGGCATCTTTCTGCGATTGTTGTGCTTGGTTTTAAAATGGTGGGTCGATTGATTTGCTTGCCCCTTCAGTCGGACCGAGAAATATTAATGTGAGAGCTGGACCCATTGGTACAACATAAGAGATCCCTCCTTTGTTTGTGGGGGGGGGGGGGGCTAGGTATTTTGAATGGTTGTGGTTTCTCATGAATATTTTGCTTTTCATAGAGGGGATTGTTGCCAATGTTTAAATCTTTGGTTCAAGATCGGATAAGATGAGAAGAGAAAGATAGTCAGTCACAAGCCGACCATTACCATTACAGGTACCACAAGAAAAAAGAATGAATTTGATTCATCTCTAGGTGATCATTTTGGTTAGTCATAGATCAAGAAATTCACACATTTGAAGTCTTGAGGAAGTGATTAATTTTATACGCAAACTCATGTAATTCGTTGAGCTTCATCCCTAAAACTTGAACAAAACCCATTTGAATAGCAAAGCCTAGTGACTCTAAAGGTATGATAAAAATATCCTTAAATGAGCTGCCAAACATAAACGTCCTCTCTCTCTCTCTATCCTCTCCATCTCTTTCCTATCAATATTCCAACAATCCACTACTTGTGAACCAAGCAGAAATCGATTCCATTGTCAAGAGAAGAAAATGGAAGAAAGTTTGCTACCAAGAGAAGTTGACGAGAAAAGGCAGGGTATTATTGGTCCAACTCAAACCCTATTGTGCTTGTTTGTTTCTTTTTTTTGTTGTTTTGGTTTGGTTGATTTTTTCTGTTAATGTGATTTTCTGTTTAGTTTCTTTAGTTGGTGAGATTTTATCATGTCACTTCACATACTTTTTTTTCCTATATTTTTTGCAGGTGAGCATATTGTTGTTTTGACTTCTTTTCTTTTTGTAGTTGGTAGGGTGGTTTGAGCTGATATTTGTATATTTTCAATCACGTTTATTTATAGTCTGCTCTCATTTTTCAGGTGTTGAGGTGTAATATTGTTTTGTTTTCTTGGTGGTTTGTCTATTGCCCTTTGTTTTTTTTGTTTCATTTTCTGTTCTTTGTTATCATCATTTTAGTTCCTTTGTTTTATAGTTTGTTCTTTTTTTTGTTTTTTTTTATTCAGGGTTGTGGTTTGCTTATTGTTCATTGTTGCTGCCAAGGTTTCATTTTGTTATTTGCATTACTACTGCTATTATTAAGGTTATTGTTGTTGTTTTTAAGGTTATGTTATTTGTTTTTTATAGTTGCTTGTTGTTTCATATTGTGTGTTGTGTTATTGTTATTGTTGTTAAGGATGTGTCAAGGTTGTTCTTTATGGTTGTTTGTTGTTTTATAGTGTCTGTTTGTGTTGTTACTGTTGTTGTTAAGGATATGTCAATGCTGTTTTTTATGGTTTCTTGCTATTTCATGGTGTTTGTTATGTTGTTGCTACTGTTGTTAAAGATGTGTTAAGGTTGTTTTTAATTTTTATTTGTTATTCTATAGTGTTGTTAAGAATATGTCAAGGTTGTTTTTAATTTTTATTTGTTGTTTTTTAGTGTTTGTTAGCGGGTGTTTGTTTTTGTGGTGCAAACTGTGTTTGAAAAAAAACTGTCAGCTTTATGTTTGGTTTAGGTTTAAAACGCGGAAATATTGTATACGTCCCACATAAAAAAGTGAATGTAATGCGGGTGTAGGAATAGTTTCTTTTCATTGTTTGTATACCAACCTCCTGGCCCGAAAAGTAATGGAACAACTAGGATTATTGTATTTGTATTTATTTATTGCATAAATTCGGGCGGTAGAGGAATGAATGGGAAAATAGGTTTATTTGTAATGTTTGAATTATCTAACATGATTCATTTAATGATGATAGTAATAATAATAATAAATATTATGGGTTAGTTTTTTTGAAATTCAGTTAATTTGACTGAACCTATATTATTTGTGTCTAATTTACTTGAATTATTAATTATATTTTATTATTTTATTATTATGAGTATTAAATCTACAATATTTAAAAAATAATATATATATATATATGTGTGTGTGTGTGTGTGTCATTTAAAGTAATTTCACAAACCAAACACACGACTGCTTTTCATTAAACTTCAACCATGATTTTAACCAAACACTTCAATTTCATATTTTATTATTATGAGTATTAAATCTACAATATTTAAAAAATAATATATATATATATGTGTGTGTGTGTGTGTGTGTCATTTAAAGTAATTTCACAAACCAAACACACGACTGCTTTTCATTAAACTTCAACCATGATTTTAACCAAACACTTCAATTTCAATTATGAACCGCAGCTAAAAGTGTTTTTCATGAAACTGTTTTTTTTTTAACCTCAACCTCTACCACAACAGCAACTACAATATCAAACAAATCCTTAGTGTAGTTGCTGCTCTTGTTAAGGATATGTTAAGACTGTTTTGTTATGGTTGCTTGTTGTTTATAGTGTTTGTTTGCGTTATTGTTACTATTGTTAAGGATGTGTTAAGGCTTTTTTTATGGTTGTTTGATTGTGTCTTTATTTGCATTGTTATTGTTGTGTTAGGGTTACATTACAACTGCTTTTTATGGTTTCTTCTTTTTTTATTATTTGTGTCTGCTCATTGTCATTGTTGCTGCTAAGGTTGCTAATGTTGTTGCTAGGGTTGTTGTTGTTACGGTTGTGTTATGGTAGTTTTTTATAGTTTTGTTACCAAGATTGCAGTTTTTATGTTTGTTTTCTCTTTGTTTGCATGCAAGCTTAAATGCCTTAATTGCTGCTTTAACAAAAAAATTGTGTTGTTTCTACCTTAGCCTTTGCATTCTCAATTTCCCTTGTTGCTGCTTTAGCCTTTGTAGTTGTAATTTCTGCATTTGCAACAGCTACAACAGCCTTCAAGGCATTCATGCCCAATATTTCTCCTTCAAGTTATGGGCCATCATCAACTACAGATTTTGGTGACAAATGAGCAATCTATCTATATTTGTTTGCATGTGTTGACCACTCATCTATTGGATATGCTTAACTTGATATCGTTATTGATAGTTGAAAAAAAGAGATTTGGAGACAAACACAAACTATTAGATATGATTAGATTTAGTTTTATTGTCTTGGTTTTGTGTTTTTCCTCTGTCAATAGCTAGTTGTGGGCAGGATGTGCTTGGGTATTTTTATTGTTAGATCTGTTGATTGTTTTGATAGTTTTTAAAAATATGGCACAATATGTGATCTATTTTTATGCATTTATGTTTATAACATATAGTTGGTGCTTGGTTGTTTGTTTTTAAAATATATGGTCCAATAATTGGTGTTTTTTGTGTTTATGTTTTTTTCTATGGGCTAGATTTCCAAAGAAGTGATATGCGCAACAAACTTCAACTTAAAATTTACTCCTATTTGTTTCCTGGTCTATAAATTTTTGTTGATCATATAATATAAGTTTATCGTTGCAGATTTAATTATGTGAAATTATATACACAAGCATGCCCGCGACAGCAGCGCACGGGCAATATGGCTAGATAGATAGATAGAGAGGGAGAGGGAGAGAGGAGAGAACAACACTCTCTTCTTCTTCTTTCCATGAAGCCACTTTATAAATGGTTTCTGGTGGGACGTTGAAAATCCTTTGCAAGTGCTTTACGAGTAGGGTAGCTCAAAAAAATCTAAGACATATTTTGAACGAGGGAGGGAGTTTAAGCACTAATCCTGCTACTATTGTATTACTACAGTCATCTACGTATTTATACCTAGACCTCAAAAATACACATGATAATTTTATATCATTGAATTTATGAGATACATTAGTTGGTAAAACAATTATTCACTTTCTTATATTTTTAAGTTGAAATAACATTTCCAAATTTATACATGTTTCATTGGAAAGAAGTAAAAGGATAAGGAGAAAACATGAGAACAATAATATCAAATGATAATCTTGAAGGGATTGGTACATAAAGGGTTCCCCCCCCCCCTTCTTTCTTATGTTTTTCTTACATTGCAAAAAACTTGAGATTGAGATAATTAGCTTGACTTGGTTTAATGAGCTCGACTAATTTCATAATACAAATGAAAAATTACAGCAATAATAAATAAAGATAAAATAATGACAATGATCAACTCATAAAATGAATGTTTACCAATACTACCACAGAAAGATATCCTCTGATTGTTTTTAAAAGGTATCGATGATTTTATTTGATAATAAATAAAAAATTAAATAAGAATATGATAACCTCTTCGAAAGCAAAATAAAAAAATGAAACTCAATTTCTAGCAAATCAAATATTGAAGAAAAAATTTGAAGGAAAAAATATAATTTATAAAAGGTCAAAAAACCCGACTCGAGCTCATATGAGTTACTATGTCAAATTCATGACCTTATCATGATACCCGGTAACCTTATCAAAAACAAATTAAGCAAAACTATGAAGTTCAATTATCAAAAAACTCAATATTGAAGGGTAATACAAAAAATATAATTTTAAAAAGCAACAAAAAAATCCGAGTTAACCCTCTAAACTCGTGACTCGGGATATATGATTGAGATAACCCCATAAAAAGAAAATTAAAAAAAATGAACCATGAAGACTGATTTCCAATTAATCAAATATTAAAGGATAAATAAATCAATTTTAAAAAGGGATCTAAAAAAATAACTAAAAGTCAATCTAAACTAATCATTGAAACTCATGATCCTAGTGATGAGCCTATGATTAACCCTATAGAAGAAAAACCCTAAAAAATCATGATGAAATTAATCAAATCTTGAGGGATGAAATTGAAGAAGAAAATCAATCAAAAAATTATCCAAAACAAAACAGTAAATAATTAAAAGAATAAAGACCAAATTTAAATAAAAACAATCTGAAATCAAATGTTGAGAGATGAAGTTGAAAACAAAAATCAATTTAAAAAAATATCAATTAAAAGAATGAGAGCCAAATTTGTTATAAAAATTAAATAAAATCAAAATGGGGGGGGGGGTAGAAAAAAAAAAACTAAAAGTCAATTCAAACTAATGTTACTAATCATCGAAACTCGTGACCCTAATTTTGCAATTAATCAAATCATGAGGGATAAAATTAAAGAAGAAAACCAATCAAAAAATTATCCAAAATAAAATGGATAATAATTAAAAGAATAAAGACCAAATTTTAAATAAAAATAATCTAAAATAAAATATAGAGAGATGAAGTTGAAAACAAAATCCAATTAAGAAAAAAAAACAAATAGCAATAAAAATAAGAGCCAAATTTGTTATAAAAATTAAATGAAATAAAAGGATGAGATGAAATTGGGGGAGAAAAAAAGAAATAATAATTAAAATAACAATGATCAAATTTGATAAAAACAAATACAAAAACCTTTAAATTCTAGCAAATCAGCACAAGACCCGTGAGAAAAAGAGAAAAAATGGAGAGAGAAAAATTCATCATAGCATAATTATCACCACTTTTATATACATGCATATGACCAGTAGGAAGATCATATTGAGATGCTTCCAATTTTGTCGTGGAAGGCAACATTTAACCATCATATGATGCTTCATTGGCATTTGAAAACAACATCAGCTTTTCACATATTAACTGTCTAAATATTCATCTTGCTCATTCACACGTCTCTATATTTGTTTTAGTTTTGATTTTCACCCCTAAACATTTAATTGTTTTAAATTATTTGAATTTTGTTTTGTTTTTCAAAACCAAGCACCAAAATTTCCCTAAATATACAAAATCCTATTATCAAGATAACTAAAACAAACTATTTATCAAATCCCAAATAAAATCAATTTAAAATGTTCAAATTAGATGAAAAAAAAGTCAAGGGATCAAAAATAAAAAAAATTACTTTGACCGTGCAAACCAGTCCCTGATGTTAGCAAATAAAAGGGACTCAATATTTGCTCAAACTTGGAATTCAGTCCCCAAAGCTGTAATTCTTATAATTGAACAAAAAATAATTTTATTTTACCAAACCAAATATCAACTAAGTAATGAAATATTCCCATGAACACTGCAAAGTCCCTGCATGCAAATATAAAAACAAATCAGTATGATCTATCCCATAGAAAAGCAACAATAAAAGATCAAATTAAAAGAAAAACAAACTGAGGGATCAAAGTGGTGAAAAATATTGGAATAATAAAAAAGAGAAACACGTTGCAAATTCAAAATGTTTTCTTTCACCGGGCACAATGAAACACCTTTAATTTTCTTTTTTAATTTTAATTTAGTTTTCGTTAATATAGAATACTTCTCATCATAGTTGTCAATTTTGTTTTGTTTTGTTTTGATCAAAACGACCGAAACATTTCAGTTAAAAAATAATACAAAACAATATTATTTTTATCTTAATTTAAATTCTGATCTGTTTTGAATTTTTAACCGGTTGAAATGTTCTGGTATTATTTCGTGTAAGTTGTTTCGTCCTCGGGAAAAAAACTCATTCCCGCCTCCTCATCTCACGCCAGTATATAGGTAAATTGTTGGTCATTGATGTGATGTGACCTTTTCTGAATTCTACTTTCTTCAATTCTTCGTTGTTTTCCATCTAAAAGGTTAGTATCAGCATCAAAAAATGATTTTTTTATTATTAAATTCTTTAAATAAATAATATATATATATATATATATTATTGTTTTAGAGATATATTGAAATTTTAAAATGTGAGAACCAAAAATCAAAACAATAAAAATTAAAAAATATATATTATAAAAAAATAAAATTGTTGCGACAACTTTGATTTTATAAAAAATAAATTTATATTTATTTTCTTCTTTTTTTTCATCAAAGAATTAAATTGAAACACTCTTAGCACCTCCATAAAAAAACAATTTAAAAATAAAATTTTAAATAATTATTTCTCGTGCTTACCTATAATTGTGATGGACTAAATAGTATACGATTTTTAAAGATGTTTCTAATTTTAATATTATATTTGTTTGATTTTGTATTTTTATTATATAATTTAATATTAATTTATCTTGAATTTAAAATATATTTGTTAAATTAATATTTTAATTTATATACATATATATATATATAATTATATATAAATAGTACAACCCGAAATAGTACGCTGAAATACTACAAAACTGAAATATTTCATACCTATAAAAAAACAAAACACCAACGCGAAACTGACGGCTATACTTTTCACTGCTGGAAAAAAACATCAAATGATTGCCACGTCTGGCTAGAAATGACCACCCCTGCAAAAGAGTTGTTCTAGCCTGGTAGATTTTCCTTCATCACATGCATGCCGTGAGCTCCACTAAAATCTCCGGGAAAAAAGTTTAGATGCACATCAGCACTAGCTCTTTCGATCCTGTTGTTTTATGTTACCGTCCACTCATCAATCCCGCTTTCCAATCTTTAATGATTCTGCTTTCAGTTCGGCAAGATGAGTTGATCCCTGATACTTCACAGAGTAACTTCATCCAAATCAGTATTTATTTTATTTTATTTTATTTTCAATCTCTTCCAGTTAATGAAAACACAAAAAATGGGTGGATTCCAAGCACATGTTCTGCAGTCCAGCAATAGCTACGGGCTCACTGCTGCGTCTACTTCCACATTTGCCTGGAGCCTTTCGTTATATGATGATGAACTGTCACGTGATGCATTTTACCTGTAAATTCTGTCATCCGGCATGCATCAATGTCAAGCTAATGCACTCGGTAAACATGATACATCAAGCTTACATTCAGGGATTAGTTATGATGCGCGTAAACAGACCGGATATCCCTGTTATCAAAAAAAAAAAAAAGCATGATATTGAAGGAATTGTGTCCTTTAAATTAATGTGCAATGACTAAACTTGGATAGGACAATTAACGGAGATAATTTAATCTGATTATTTTAGGAGTCGTAGTGCTTTGCTAGAAGCCAACTACGATTAATAGGGTTAAACCTATAGCTATTATAATTGGGTCCTATGAGGTCACACACTTAGAGATTACGGAATAGATCAACGAAAGAAAAATGGTTAATTATTAATACATATTAGATATTATTAATAATAAAGAATATTATTTATTTCTGAAATAAAATAAATATTATTTATTCATATTAGATATGATTAATTATGGAGTTATTCATACAACCTTTTATTTGATAAAAGGACAAAGTCTTCATTTCTATTTATTGCTCTTAAAACCATACGTTGGAAAAGAAAATGACACTTTCTATATATTGATGTGCCATAAAAGGAAAAACGTCTCCATCATTGAAGATGGAATATATAAATGATTTTTTGAAAATCATGTTACGGAAAAAGAAAAAAAACTTTCCATGTAACGTACGGGGAAAGGCTAATAAAAGAAATGAAAGAAGTTATGAATTTTAAGAGGTTTTTCATTTTGCTGGGCTGCTCTCAAAAATCAGCAGTGGTGCAAGGAGAGACCACGATTTTTCCTTTTTCAACCAAGGCAATTTTGATTGCTCTCTTTTGTCCATTCGTCCTAGCAGTCGAAGGCAAGAGATCTATTCGGGCTCGTGTGGACTAAATAGAGGAGCAACACGTGGGGCTCTCATCCTTTTAGATACCACCATATCTGACTTGGTTCACGCATCAACAGGTATTTTCCATGAACAATACTTTGATCTATCATTTATGCTTGTAGATTCTACGATTAGATATTTAGATATGATCTGAAATTCCGCTTAATGCATCTAATTTTACAACAGATATATCAAGGCTATCCAGATTCCAGAGTATATAGCACGTAAGTTCTGTAGATTTAAAAGGCTGGCTACATAAAAGAAAGCAAAATGCGTCTGCTAAAGATGCTCAACCCTCGCACGGTTTCTATCTTAGCAAATATATGCTTCCAGAAGGAGAAATGCATGTTCACTTCCCTTGGACTGCCAGCAGCTCAACTTTCCGATCAGCAACAGATCCGATTATGTTGCTGCGGCAAGTTTAAGAAATATCCTGAGCTATTTTATGCATGTCTAACATAAAAATACTTTCTTACAATTTCTCATTTGAATTAGATTTTTAGCTCAACGACAGACATAAGGTACAAAAATGGAGCGAAAAAACAAGGAATGCGGAGGCAGGAGGTACAGGGGTTGGCTACTGAGAGCACCAGACTATCAAAATCGGTACGAACTGTCAGATCCATACTTGCTTCTGTTATTGTAAAGGTCGAATTTTTTACTGCTGTGATCCACAGGATTCATCTCAGCAGGTTTTGGCTCAACCCCCGCAGCTCCAAAAACTACCTCTCCACTCTTATCTCTTTGGCGATGTCTTGATTTTTCTTTGTGGCTCTTTGACCTGCCATGAGAAGGAACCTCACCTGATCCATAGAATTCTGCGTATTCTTGTTGTTTTGAAGTCCGGTGCTTGCTCAATGGAGAAGGATCCTTAAAACTGGCAGACTTTATCTTCGGTGGCGGCTTCATTTCTGAGTACTTATCACTTGTAGTTAGAGTATGGACCTGACGATTTTCAGATGCAGGAGCAGGAGTAGTCTGCCTTTGGACTGATGGAGGCTCAACTTCATCGTCAGGCATAATTAGAGAATCTTTCAATGGGGTGAGGCCTTTTCTGGCTCCACCTGGTCTGTACCAAGAAGGAACAAAACAGAGGAGTATACCGACCAATGCCTCAAGGGCAAGCTTTGACAGATCAATGAAAAGCTGTCCAAAAGATGGCCAATTGGGCTCCTCTTTCATGTTGTCCATGATAGGAATGGATTTCTCCTTGTTTGATTTCTCTTTATATTCACTCTCTGAAGATTGTTGCTGCATTATAACATTTGATTTAGTTAACAGGGCAAGAAGAGTTGAAAAGGAAGAACACTATGAAGCAACAGAAAACACACATCTTCTTTGAAGTACGGATTATCTAGTATACAATATAATCTTGCATGGCCAAACAAAATCAATTTCTAAAACTATACTAATGCTAACAAAGCCATATTCACCGCCAATCTACAGCTCAACAACTGATAAAATCAGAAAACCTCAGTCAAAAAGATGCTGATAAATTCTCAAACAGCACACAAGCTTTACTCAAGATTGCAGCCACGTCAGAATTGCATTTAAAATTAAATTTGATACCAATGTAACAGCTAAACAAATAGTAAAAAGAAGGAAAGAAAGTGATATTTTGGGTAGACTAGAGAGGATGAAATAAGTCCGCATTTCAATTTTCCAGTTTAAACATTTCGAGGAAATCAGACAAATCATGAGAAATCCAACAAAAGTGGGACTCATACCATTCTTGGGGATGAAGAAGACCCAAACCCCAGCTGAAGCATGCACGTAGCATATCCAATCAGGCCAGCACCAATGACCATAAGCGCATCTTCCAAAAGATTCATGAAGTACATCAGTCAGTGAGGGATAGTCCCAAATGGATTCAAAATCCAAGTGATGTAAAATGTTGTTCAATTCCATTGATCTCACAAAGTCATATTACAACAAAGTAAAATGCCTGCTATAAGAAAATAAAAATAAGTTGGGTAGGGTGAGGGAGAGATGCTTGGGGCCTTGGGCGGTGAGCATGAGACTTGGAAATTTAATGCTGAAACACAAATGCAATCATTTTCTTGGTTTCTGAACCAAATCATTCTTCACATTTCTAGGATCAGTAGCACATGCAAGGGAGATAACTTGTATCCAAAAACGACTAAGGGACATTAATTGAAAAATAACCATGCATTGCACAATCTTTCTACAGGAGTTAATGACAATGGGATCATTGACTGCATAACTAAAAAGGTTAAACAGCATGAAGCAACCAAATCCTACACCAGGGTAGGTATTTTGGTTCCATAGCTCATTATCTTTTACTAGCTTCCTGTTTCCTATGTGGTGTTGCACTAGGGAGTTGCAAATAATGAGAAGATTTAGCAAATCTTGACACTAAAGCTAAAGATTCTATCATGCAAAGAAAAATTCATAGAGCAGCAATGGCATAGACAATCAAAGAAAACATTCCAACACCTTGTTTTGTTAGCTAGTTTATTGCTGTCTCCCTTGTGCACTCTATTGGTTGGATGTGTATAACTCTTCACTACAGTAAACAAAACACCTACCTTGCAATCAACTACCATATTACCCGCTTGTTATCAATGATTAATCCATGCCAAGGTCGAACTAGAGGCTAGTCTCGTAAAGTTGAAATTCAAAACTTAAATCGTGTTCTATATATAGTTTTTGGCTTGATTAAAATGGACTATTCGAGATAAAGTTCAAGCAAGCTAATACTATAAACCAAAAACATGACTTGATCACTTCTCCATCTTTAAAAAAGAAAAGGTAGTAACAAATGATATGGAATCAAACCTGTCATAGTAAATGAACTGGACTGATAATCACAATCCTCTTGGTTGAGAGAGATATGCCGAAGTGCAGCATTTCCTCTATCAACAACTAACAAAGAACAGGTAGAGTGAACATACACCACATCAAAATCATTTGAGAATTTGGCATCTTCACTGGGTCCATCTCTAAAACCTGCAACGTTTGATTTCCCCCCAGCAATGGTTGTGACACCTGCAAGTAATTTCCAAAGTTGATTTCTTTATTCCACCATATGCACTCAAGCATTCGACTTTTGATGATCAAGATTTTTAAAATTTTAGTGCACTGAACTGTACCAACATAACTAGTCACAAATTGTCAAAACTGATCACGTGTCTACAACTATGTATGGAAGTTTGCTGCCTATGAGTAAATATGGCATTGAGTTGAGCTACGATAGAAGCCTTTTCACCCAAAACCATGACTTAAAGTACAGAACTCTTAGCTGTGACCAATAAAGCTAAGTGAAGAGCAGATAAAAACCCACAAATGTTTGGTTATAACTTATAAATGCAGTATGATCGGTAGGAAAACCAAAGACATCCAAAACTATGGTTTGGGAGAAGCTACTTCTCAAAATTTGTTCACAAAGGCAATGCCAAACACAACATATATGTAGTTGAATTGCATCATTTTTACATGCACCAAAGAAAGGAAGAACGCTAATATTTACAACTTCACATCTAGTGACAATTCTTGATACCTGCATCTCCAATCTTTCTGATGGCATGATTCAAAGTATCAGCAACATATACGTTTCCTTTATCGTCCATGGTTAGACCTTTGGGGTGATTAAAACGAGCTTCATTTGGTTTTCCATCAATATGTCCTGTATAACCCTGAAATGAGCCGGCCACCAATCTTGCTCTACTATCTGCAAAAATAAGAAATAAAATTAGAAATCAAAACAGAAAAATCCATTGAACTCTATAACTCAAATCCAGGTCTTCATTTGTTTATTGCATGTAGAATTCCTGTTTTCCCACTCAGTGGCAAGCGGGCATCATATTGATCTCGCAGAGTTAGAATGAAGACTAAGTTGCTCTTAAAGGAGCAAATGTAAGAATTCTTTAATCTCATTTTACTTTTTGAGAAAGCCAACAACAGCATCTGTTTTATGTTTGTTTGCAGAAAGTAGAATTATGCTTAATTGAGTGAACTATCTGCTATTTTCTGGCCCCGGAATATTAAACGATAAAGAACCATAACTTCAGCAATATGTTGGTTGTCTTGACAGATTTTCAAACACAGCTAAAATCAATAAACTAAAACAAAAGAAAGGAAAGCATCAAGCATACATACATTGGGACAAAGGTGGAGTGATCTTAACAACGTTGCTATTAACTTCATCGACAGCATATAGTTCACCATCTTCAGATAAGCGGATATTGTAAGGAACCACTCCCATTGCATTTCCTTCCACAACAGTCTCAACTAAGTATCCATCCTCAAATTGAAGAACATTCTCATCTGTAGCAAAGCAAAAGGCCACAAAATTATCACAAAGCTTGATCATGAAAAAACAGGAACACAAAAAAAAGAAAAATATGCGATTCAAGTGAACCTGATTGGGGTGTTTTTAAGGATGCCACGATGGTGGTCCATTTGAGGAGAGAAGACAAGTGCTTAACCAATGGCGCTAGTACCCAAATACAGAAAATAAATTAATAAACCACCAGATGAGTGAAGAATCAAAGAAAATAAGCAAACCCCATAAAATAAAACAGATCAAAAGTAGCCAAAAGAACAAGATTAAAAACAAAAAACCTGGAGGAGCAGCTTGAGCTTGGAACTGAAATGTACAAGCTAAAGAAAGTACTGCTAGTACTAAAGCATAGTAGAAATGGGATCTTCTCATAGCTCTCTCTCCAAACAAAGCCAACTCAAGATACAATCATATAGAACTAGAGAGAGAGAGGCCAGTATTACAATTAGTAGTACTCTCACCAGCACTAAAGTTTATTGGTTAGATTATCAAGATAAACGGAACTGACACTGTTTTGGCAACACTTTGCGTTGTAGCTGTTACTTAGCTAGCTCACCGAGCAGTGAGTAGTAAAGCAGCTTTACTTGCCTTTCTTTTTTCTGCCATTTCTCTTTGCATGTGCTTTTTTTTTTAGAATTTTCTTTTAGAGGTCGTAAAAAGATAAATAGAAAGGCAAGAGATGGTTGAGATCTTCTACGATGGGCTCCACCATTAATGTAGTCTGACTGTAGATGCTGCCATGGATACTCTTCAGTGGAGATCTATTTACCTTTGTGTGTGTTTTTCATTTTCTTCAACAAAATATGTCATTAATGTAATAAAAAAAATTAACGTAATATACTAAGATGATTCAGTATATTATTTGGTTGCAAAATTCAGAGGTATTTCACTGTGTGGTGGTGATTATTTTTAAAAATATATTAAAAAAATAACATCAACATATCAAAACAATATAAAAAATATAATTTAAAACAAAAACTTAGGCTTTTTAAAAAACACGAATTCAACCATGTTTATTAACCAAATTGACTATCATTGTGTGTTTATAAGAACTGCAATTTATTTTTATGATGAGCTTTTTTATAATTAACATGAGTACTATTAATCATGTTATGATTTATTATATAAGATTCTTTATGTAATGTTTGTAATGTAGCAAGTCATTATAATTGTAATCCTTTGTTACATTAAAGTTTTGAGAATTACACAATTAAATATATAAATGTAATGGGCTATTTTATCATATGACATATAATACCAAAATTAAAAGAACATGAACTTATTTTAAAAAAAATGAATGAATGGATAATAAAAAAAATTAATTGAAGTTGTTTTTATATTTCTACCAACCTTTATTTTGTTCTTACAAGTCTAATAATTTATTCATAAATATAAAATTGATTTTCGTTTATCCTTTTGTTACCTAACAAAAATAAGGAATATATTTCGTATGTAATGAGATCAAATCATACACTATTTATTTAATATATATATATATATATATGAAAATAAACCAATTTTAATAATATGATTAATTCATTTTTTCAAATTCTTTTATAGTAAACCATGTCAGGTTTAACTTTCTTTTTGATGTGGTAATAATTTCTTTAATTTGAACGATGATATCTACAAAAATTAATGTATAATTTGAAAAAATAACTTATAATACAATGCTAAATTGGAAATAATCAGTCATATAAGTCACAAGTATTAATAGAAAAGCTAAAGAGTGTGGTGAAATTACAATTCATCCACATCCAATGCACTGTAGATTACAATAAAATCTACGGTGTATTGTTTCTTCTTTTTTTCATGAATTTTTGTTATTTTTTATTTGAATTTATTTTTTCTATTTCATCTTTCAATATTAAAATGAAGGAGAATTAAGTTTTGAAATTTATTTCTTTTTATATGGTTAAAATGGTTTGTAGGTTTACCAAGGTAAGTCAAGTCGTCTTGGTTTACAAGTTTAATGGGTATCTTTTTCTTCTTCTTAATTGAACTTGATTTTGTTCTAGTTATTTTTATATATACTTAAAAAATATGTTTATAAAAGATACATGTCATTAATTTTTATAAAGTTTACGGACTTGTTTACAAGTTTAGTTGTTTAACATCGTTCGCGAGTTCAGTGAGTTTAACTTTATTTTCAATTTTATTTATAGATATTGGATTGATTGAGAATTCAACTTTCATAATTGGTTTCATTTCACTTTATATAAGATTATTGTGATCTTAAAAAAATCTCAGTATTGGCTTAGTGTTTGATTTTGTAATTGTTTATTTTTGTTATCATATAGTTAAATAAAAAATATTTTTTAAAAATAAATTATAATCACAACTGAGTTCATAACTCAGTTAATGGATTTGATGTGTTAAACCAATTTACCTAATTCACAATCTTGATCGGTTTACTCACCAACCAAATATTTTTTTTTTTCTTTTTTTTATCTTTCAATATTGGATTGGTTAGAAAATAGACTACAAGATTTTTTTTTATTTTCTATAGGGTTGTCATAGTTTTGCATAAATGTATGTTTTATGATTGATGTTTAATTTTACGAGCATCTATTTTTATTCTATAATTCAATATGAAAAATACAAAAAGATTATTAAACTTATAGACTTGAATAGCGGGTTAATCCAATTTATCATTGTCTTAGTATTTTTTAAAAAAAAGTTATCATATTTATGTTTTGTTAAATTTTAATCCATGCTTTTACCAATTATTTGGGTTAGCTTTAGATTTAAAAAATAAATGATATATGTCAAGGCAATTTTCACATGATTTAATTACAAACTTGAGTTAAGTAAAGAGTCAAGACGATATATTTTAAAGCTGACACTACCATAAAACTTCATGTGCTTTTAACATTATTTTTTACTTTTAAAAAAATTGATTTGACTGTAATGGAGTGCATATCAATACACCAATGCATTACTAAAACAACTAAAAGATATAAATTAGTTTAACTATTTATATGAAAAAATTAGCAAAACTATAGACATGGATTTTAGTTCTACTTAAAATGATTGTCAGATTGATATTTTTGTTTAACTAAGATATAGACAAAGGTCAAAGTTATGGTTAAAAAGAATAATTAGATTGAGATTTCAGGTTAACCCAGGTTGTAGGCAAAGATTTTGATTTTGGTTGAATGCAATTACCTGATTGAGATTTCAAGTTAATCAAGTTGTAGACCAAGATTTTGGTTATGGTTAAAAGAAATAATCAAATTAAGATTTTAGATTGACCAATTTGTAGGTAAAGAACAATGTTTTAGTTAAAAGAAATCACCAAATTGATATATTAGATTAACTAAGTTGTAAACAAAAAATGTAGTTTTGTTTAAAGGGAATCATTATATTAGGATTCCAGGTTAGTTGATCTAGAAACAAAATGTTTATTCTAGATTGAAGAAAATCACTAAGACAAATGTTTTCATGTCAACCGAGTCGAGAAAGCAATGAAGATGATAAAAATTCATTTTCTGACATAAAAGTTAGATCATAGTTCTAGTTAAATGGGACAACTATAAGTATATAATGTTACCAAGACTTATTTAATGATATACCACTCAAAGAAATGAGTCCCCATCTAGAAATATCTTTGAAATTGCAAAAACATTTTTTTATTTAACAATTAAACGATTTTATTTTTTATCCTATTATATGTTTCTACAAGTCAATTGTTTAAAGCAACCTCAAGAGGTTTATAATTTGTTTCCGATGAACTTGATTGGCTATGTTTTTTTAAAATTAATAATATGTTGGAAAAGAATGACATCCCGTGATTTAATATTACACTCAAATGAACATAATCTGAAACCATTATGAATTTTGTGTTTATTATATGAAAACAAGTGTTAATATGATGTAATATTGTGTAAATGGTAAAAAAACGGATAAACAAACATTATGTTTTTAAAATGATTAACCCCTTATCATATCAAGAAAACTCTTTGCATTTAATGTTTCCACCTTTGATAGTTGGATATGGAAATTGAATTAATATTAAAGTATTTTGGGTGTGATTTTTTCATTTTATTTATTTATGTTAGGTGACATGAATAATCATTACATTAAAATTATTAATAACAAGAGGAAATAATGACTTGAAGTCCTTATTGTTAGGTCAGACATGACCTATCAAGAAAGAAAGATTATTGGTCTCTGTTTTTTTAATACGTTGGAGGTTGCAATGAGAGAGTTTAATCTCATTTAAGATATTGTGTGAGGCAATATGTTACATTTAGTTTTTATTTATGAACAATTTTTAAAATTGAGTATTTTTGTTTTAGGTTTAATGCTTTAAACTTCCTGCAGATCTTGGTCACTAAAAAGTTCAAGAATACTCTAGGTAAGAGAGGGAAAATAGAAATTTATTAGCAAATAAGCTTTGTTAGCATTAACTAGAGAGTTTTCTCATTTCATAACAACAAAAATCTTACCTAAACCGAAACTATTTACAAATAAAGCTTCCTTTACGACTACCATTTATTATATAGTATGAAAGAGCAATTTTTTTAACCTAGTGCCCTATTGATTTAAAACCTGACCCAATGTGTGTTTCATGTGAACTAAACGACTCGAAAATCAAGGGTAAGTTTTCTTAACACAAAAAACTACTTTTTTAACCTAGAATAACCATTAGAACATCAATAAACTAATTCTCAATAAAAAAAACACTCATAAAATGGACCTAAAATAAAAACACTAACTTGAAGTTTTTTTATCAACCTCGATTTACTTTTCCTACAAAATAAAAGGTAATGAATTTCGAAATAAAACTTGTCTAGTTGAATGAAACTCATTGACACTTTTTTTTTTGCTAGAACATAGATAGCCATTTACTTTCTTTGTTCTCTTCTATTTTTTGATTATTTTTTCTCCCCTCTCTCTCTCTCTACCTTAAGGACTTATGCATGCACAAAATAAAGTCTTGGACCAAATGTACAATTTTCAAACTAAAAGGATCAAAATAAGAAATAAAAAAATCTTTAATTTCTATAAAGATACTACTTATGGACTATGTTGGGTAAAAAAAGGTTGTGTTTTCCCATCACATTTAAAATTTTGTAAGCAAAAAAATTATCTTTTTTTGTAAAATTGAGAATCTACCCAATATAAAAATTATTTTTTTTGATGTTGTGATGACATGGTAAAAAACATACAAACAAATTTTTAAAGTGCAATCCCTAATTAAAGAAACATGTAAGGATCAAATTAAAAAAAGAAGTTAAATGACTTGAGCATAAAAAACTAAATAACAAAAAACAAAGTACCATTACAATTCATAATGTTTTGACGGACGTGTTATGGTGTAAGTATAGTAAAAATGCTACACATTTTATTTTTTTGTAAATAAAATGTAGCTTGATGTAATGCTCGGGTCTAAGTTGAGTGAGCAAATTCAAGTTGATTCAAATCAATCCAAATGATATCGTTATAAGATTTCTTACAAAAAAATTTAAAAAATATTATTTCATTTATATAAATAAACAATAAAATAAATAAATTCTATGTAGTTGTCTTATTCTTTTTTTTTACAAAAAATACTCGTCCATGTTTTGGGCTAGGAAAAAAAATAGAAAAATCAAGTATGTGGGTCTGAATTTATTTTTTTCTTACCTTTTTTTCTCTTCAATTTAAATTTAAAATAATTGGAATACATTAATTAAAAATATGCTAGGGATGCGTGCATCGATAGATGGGTCTTCAATTTTAATTGAGATATATTAAAATAAATTAAAAAAATATTTATAAGATATTATTTAATAAAATATCATTCTATTTTTACTTGGTTTTCAAACAAGATTATTTTTTAAAATAAATTTTCACCTTAATATTTTTTCCTCCATTTCTAAAAAAAATTGATTGTCTTAATTAAAGAAATGAGTTTTATTTTGAGAGCTGTTTGCATATGCATATTTTGAATAGTTTTTTTTTTAATGTATTGTGATTGCTTTTGATTTATATTAAATGAATGGTTTAAAATAAAAATTAATATTTTTTTTAAATTAAATATATGAATAAGAGATTATACTAGAAAATTAGAAATTAGCTTGTTTTGATGAAATTTAAATTATTAATCGTTTTATATAAGATATTTTCATATAATTAAATAATAAAAAAGTTCGCCCAAATTATAAAATCATATATCTTTAACCTATATGTGTTTCTAAGCTTGTCGACTTTTAGTGTTTAGTTAGCTAGCAATTAATTTTAAAATTTATGAACACAATTGATCCTTAATCTATCTTATAAAATTGACTTTGCAAATAAATTTTTTTTACTGAAAAACACATTAGTAATACTTTTTTTTTTTGTCGAGTGGGAACTAATTATCTTGTAATTATGAATGATAATATATGGTAGGGGTAAAATCTTGAAAACGTTTTTAGTGGTTTGGTGGCATAATTGAGTGGAGAGTATGTTAAGTAATGATAATATTTTAAAAATTATTTTCTCATTTTGTATAAACAATGTATCATTCCATATATTAGCTAGCTAAACATCTTTAAAAACTAATATTTGCACCATTAATAATATTTTTCATAAGAATTACACTTATAAAACTGCCCTTTAATCTCTTTTTCAATTTGATATCACACAATGCTCATTGTTAGCCTAGATCTATAACAAATCTAAAATCAAATTTAAAACTTGTTATGTACAAATTCAACCATCAAATGTAATATTTAGTTTGAGAAATTATTAAATGAATCTAGTTAACTTTTCTAAATTATGGACCGACCAATAAAAGTTTTATATATTATTATTAAATTTGTTCAATTTAATTAAGTCATATTTAGAATGAAGATCTTTTCATGTTTCAATTATAATTACAGAATAAAATAACATAAAAAATATGAAAAAAATTTAGAAGGTCTTTAGTAATGTGGTAGTAATTGATTTTCAAACTATTTTTAACTTGAAAATACATTAAAATAATATCTTTTATTTTAAAAAATATTTTTTTCATCAACACAAAATATAATATAAAAATACTAAAAATAATTCAACATAAAGTTAATGTTTTTAAATGTTTTCAATAATATTCCTAAAATACAAAACAAACACTAATAATATATAACAATCTTATTGAATTGGTTAATAATCTTAAATGATAAACTAATTCCATATAATCATTTTTTTTCTTTTGAACGATGCAATCCTAGGTACGAATCTTCAAATATCACCATTATGTTATAAGCTAAACCAGGATAATGTTTTAAAAAAGTGAACATTATTTTACAGTGTTCATCTAGACTCAGAGATACCATGAATTGGAATAATAAAATTACTATTTTGCCCTTTAATTTATTGTGTTTTTTAGTCTTAGTCCGATGGTATTTTCGATTTCTTACCTCTCTGTACACAGTGAAATAACCATGATACCTATGAACAAGATAAAAATACACAGTTACGCCGAGGTCACAAAGGTTATTACACTTTTTTTTAAATGACTAAATATAGAAATACCCCCCAATAAGATAAAAATGCACAGTAAACCGTCACGGTTATAATTGTAACTGCACATTTTTTTTAAATGGGCAAATACGAATATACCTCCATATAAGACAAAATCCAAGAGTTGGTTGCAGAGGTGTGCCAATAATTTATCATTTTTTTAATATATAATATGACGCGGTACTGTTGGCGCGTCACCGGACACGTTGTTCGTGTCCGCGCTCACGCGGGTTTCGGATGGTGCGTGCAATGGTTTCCAGCATTCAAAAATACCCTACAACCATCTAGAATTATTCTCCGTCATTTTCTCTTCCTCCTAGGGAGGTGCATGCGGGTCTAACATGGCGGAGACATGCTAGTGGTCAGTTGAATTTTTTTCTCCTTGTTTCTCTCTCCTGCCTGCGCAAGTACAAATTAGGCCTCGCTATTGACTTTTCATTGTACACCCTGATCTTTTGATTGTTTTGTATGGCCCTTATTCCTATAATATAAGTTTTGACTTGTTTCAATTTTGCCCTTCAATTGAAATTGATTATATATTGCAGTTTCATTCTGGTCCTAGTTTTTTAATTTTCAGATTGGATTGAAATTCTTAAGATTTTCGGTATCAAAGTTTTGATTTGTTTCAATTGTATCCTTTAATTCAAATTGATTATATATTTAAGCCTCATTTCGGTGCTCATTCTTTTAATTTCCGGGTTTTTTTAAATTCTTTAATTTTTTCAGTATCAAAGTTTTGATTTGTTTCAATTTTGTCCTTTCGATTTAATTTATTATATATGTGTTTTGCATTTCAGCCCTTATACTTTTAATCTTGGATTTTATTTTAATTCCTTTATTTTTTTATATATTTCTTAAATGGTTTCCATTTTTTCCTATTTATAGTACATGCTCTTAGTTTTTGTTTCTAATTTTTATTATTTCCACTGTTATTAGGTTTAATTTTCTTATATGATGATTAATTTTAATTTGTGTTGGTGATCATTTGAAAATTGATATTTATTATTTTCTCTTTGTTTTTTTATTTTTATTTATTCATGAGGTCAAATAATTTTTTAAAATCTAATAATATTTATTTTTGTTTTGTCATTTATTTTATTTTTTAATTTGTTTTTTGTCAATATTGTTAGGTGTTGAAATTTCTAATTATTATAGAGAAGACATTCAAAATAATGATAATGATTATTTTTAAGTTTTTTTTTATATATATATATATATATATATATATAAATGGCCTAGGACTTTTTGAAGAAAAAAATTAATATTAGTGTTCTGAAATACTTTTAATATAATAACATGAGAAAAAAATCTTATAAAAAATAATTTAATTTCTTTTTCAAAAAATAATTATGGTGTTATCGATAGTATGAGCAATACTACTTAGAATATGAATTATTCATAATAATATTTATAATGACAACTATAATAATTGTGACAATTTAACAATCATGATAACAAGAATGACAATAATAATCGAAATAATTTATTAGTTGATGTTTTTTTTCTTAGAGGTTGACTTTTACGATTTTTTATGTATAATATTTCATATATAACATTACATGAACATAAAATATACGAAATCACATGTAGACGAAACAAGTTGAAAAATTAAGGCAAATTATCTACAATAAAAAAATAGACGAGTCAATTGCCTTTCACTTTGCTGTAGCTATAAACAAAAATTTTTAAATGCAAAAAAATGTTAATGGTTTTAGATTTTTTTTATAATGCTATTTATCTGAGCAAAATAATCACCATATAAACTTTCGGTTCTTACTATAGCAAAAATATTTACAATAATAATAATAATAATAATAATAATAATAATAATAATAATAATAATAATTGTATATTAGGTTTTTATATATTTATTTTATTATGGAAAATGCGTTTAAAATAATGATAACAATTATTTTTAAGAATTTTCTCTTAAAAATAATTATATATTTTGATTTTTTTTTAATATTAACACCTTATATATATATATATATATATATATATATAATGAAGTTTTTTTCTTAAAAAAATTCTCAAATTAATTTAATCTTAGTATTCTAAAATACTTCAAATATAATAATATGAAGAACAAATCTTGGAAAAAATGAATTTCTTTTTATAACGATAATGATAGTGGTAGCGATAATATTATTAGTAATGATTAAAATATAAAATATTTACAATAATTTTTCCAATAACAGCTGTATAATTGTGACAATTTAACAATCATGATAATAATAATAAGAATAATAATCAAGATGATTCATTAAATCGATGTTGTTTTTATGAAAAATGGACTTTCACACCTTTTTTTAAAAAATATATAAGTTAGTTGCCCTGAACTTCACCGCAGACAAAACCAAATTTCTTAACATGTCAAAAAATATTCATGGTTCTTGATTTTTTTAAATAACGCTATACATTAGAATGAAATAATCAATCTACAAGACTTTCAATTATTTAGTTTTTTAATATATTCATTTTATTATAGGTAATGCATTTAAAATAATTAGAAAGCTTATTTTAAAGGTTATTTCTCTTAAAAATAATTATATATTCTGATATTTATTCAATATTAACACCTTAAAAATATAACAAATAACTAACAACTAAAGATTAACTATAAATGCATAAGAGAACGTTTTACTTTCATTTCACACTATCAAAAGTAAACTTACTATGTTTTTAATCAAAACTACATTTAATACAAAGACAAATTTTACTAAAAAATAAAAGTCAAAACTAAAAGTATAGATACATAAATACAAACAAATTATTTAGAGTTATACCAAAATTACTGGAAAAAATGCATCGAAACTAAATCAAGAAATAAAAGAATTAATTATTTTTTCCTTGTAACACTTTTAATTGTTTTAATTTAATCATTCAGTTAAAATTATTTACTTGTTTTGTTTTAATTTTAGGCCATATACTTTTAATTCTTTATTTTAATTCCTTTATTTTTTAGATATATTTTTAAATAGTCTCTATTTTTGTTCATATTTATATATATAGGCTCTTAATTTTGCTTTTTAATTCTAATTATTTCCTCTTTTGTTTAGGTTTTATTTCTTAGAAAAATTTAATTCTTGGATTTTAGGTTGTTTTTATTAAAAAATTACTTTTATAATATTTTGGTGTATAATATTTCAAATAAAATATTATGTAAAAAAAAGAGACAACACATAAAAAAATAAGTAGACAAGTTTGTCCAAGTTATCTATAATTATAAAATACATAAATCACTTCTTATGTGTTTCGATTATAATATATCTTTTAGATAGAATTTTTTTTATTTTTAATAGATTTTATTTATTATAATTTTACTAATTACATATTAACATAATCAATTGCAATATATAAAAAATCAATCAATTTTTTATGTTAAAAAAAACCCGGCACAGTGCGCTATCAAGTTAACTCGTTACTTTCTAATCCAAAAATTCTCAATGCTCTATTTTTACAAGATAAACCAGGTCAGTCAAACACGCCGGCTCTTCCTCATCACTCTCTATTAACACGTGGCATTCATGTATTCGCGTGGCCCCGTGGCTTCTACGCCACGTGATCACTCTTTATCAAAACCCTAACGTTAAAACCAATAAAAACACCTCACCCTTCGCAATTCGCTCGCTCCTCTCTACCTGAATATCTTCCTCTCTACGGTTACGATCCCGTACGGTTAGTCTCTCCGATCTCATGATCTACTCTTATAATTTTCTCTCTCGATTAGATCTTATTGAATCTGTGTGACATAATTTGATCTGAAACACTTTTTTTTATTTTCTTGTCATAAGATATCTGAACATGTAATTTTGTCTTGCTTTCTCGGCATCCAAACAGAAAGTTGCCAAATTATTTGACGGGTGCATGTGCAGATCTGTTGGTTTGGGCGAAATTGAATTGAATCTTCATATTAAGCTTGATTTTTGAAATTTTTATTCATTTTACTAAATATTGTTTTAATTTTTAATGTTGATTATGTGATAATATTTATCATCCTGATCTAATTAATTATTTGGTTACTTAAATATATCTGTTGTTGTGTTGCTGTTATGTGGTAATAGGCTGAATAGCTAGGGGTAAAAAGAAAGAAAGATGGGAGGTGGATTTAGGGTGCTTCATCTTGTCAGACCATTTCTGTCATTTCTTCCTGAAGTTCAGAGTGCTGACAGAAAAATTCCGTTTCGTGAGAAGGTCATATACACTGTGATTGCTCTTTTCATTTTCCTGGTGTGTAGTCAACTCCCATTGTATGGTATTCATTCGACAACTGGTGCGGATCCTTTCTATTGGATGCGTGTTATTCTTGCATCCAACCGTGGTACTGTCATGGAGCTTGGTATCACTCCAATTGTGACATCTGGGCTAGTGATGCAACTGCTTGCTGGTTCAAAGATCATTGAAGTGGACAACAATGTGCGTGAAGATCGTGCACTATTGTAAGTATCTTTCTTTGTGTGGCTAAATTCATGTGGATTGCTACTGCAGTAGTAGTTGCTTTGCCTTCCATGTACATTCTGTGATAGGGGGGCTTGTAGAATGTCTTCTGCTATGTATTATCTTATTATGCATATCTCCATCCTCATGGCATTGCTGGTATTTCGTTGCTTATTACCAGTGGGTTCCCAATCCCAGATTACGGTGATGGTTTTTCTGTGAACAATGAACTAGAAAAAACTAGAAGATATCTACAATTCACTTTAAGTTATCAGCTACTTGATATTATATTTTAAAATGTATAAATAATGGTAGTTTATTAATTTTTGCAGTTAACCAAACTGCATTTTCACTCAATTTCTAAGATGATTATGTTCCATTCATATGAATACTTGTGCTACTTGGGGCTCTCCCATGTCAACAAACACCGAGAGGGTGTTATCTCTTATGCTATCTGGAAAAAGCAACTTCCTCTGCTCTTTACATTGTCATGATGAATGCTTTCTTCTCTCAGAAATGGTGCACAGAAGTTGCTAGGTATCCTGATTGCTGTTGGTGAAGCAGTGGCATATGTTCTCTCAGGGATGTATGGCAGTGTTGCCCAACTTGGGGTAGGAAATGCCATTCTTATCATCATTCAGCTTTGTTTTGCTGGGATCATTGTGATATGTTTGGACGAGCTTCTTCAGAAAGGATATGGTTTAGGCTCTGGAATTTCCCTTTTCATTGCAACCAATATCTGGTGAGTTCCATTCTTTAGTTTATGGATCCACTTGTGAAATTTCCTTCTCTATATTGATTATTGTGAGATTGGAGTTCTATGGGGAGTTTATCTTTAACATCTCTACCAAAAATTTGGATGCTTAAAGAGTCCTTCATTTTTCAGTGAAAACATTATCTGGAAAGCATTTAGTCCAACCACCATCAATAGTGGGCGTGGTGCTGAGTTTGAAGGAGCTGTCATTGCTTTATTCCATCTGCTGATTACCCGAACAGACAAAGTTCGTGCTCTCCGGGAGGCGTTTTACAGGCAGAATCTTCCAAATGTGACAAATCTTCTCGCCACAGTCTTGATCTTTCTCATTGTCATCTACTTCCAAGGGTTCCGTGTGGTTTTACCTGTGAGGTCAAAGAATGCTCGTGGTCAGCAGGGTTCATATCCGATCAAGCTCTTCTACACCTCTAATATGCCCATTATTTTGCAGTCTGCTCTTGTATCAAACCTGTACTTCATCTCCCAGGTACTGAGGGTTATATGGTTTTATGTTCTGCTTGAGATTTGGTTTTTCCAGTTCTTCTGTTAACTTTGCTTGTTTGCAGTTGCTGTACAGGAGATACAGTGGTAACTTCCTTGTGAATCTTTTGGGAAAATGGAAGGAATCTGAATATTCAGGTGGCCAGTTTGTTCCTGTTGGTGGCCTTGCGTATTATATCACTGCACCCTCAAGGTGATTAAGATGATTTTTATATTTGTTACTCTTTTTACGTCAACAACAAATTGCTGGTGACTTGAAAATTGTCTCAAGCCTCCAATCACTTGCGTTTTAGCAATTATCTTTTTCTCTAGTTCAGCCTCTCCAGTCTTTTATTTAAGGTCATAACTAATAATAATAGTAAATAAGGTGGGAGTGAGGGACCGTTTTGTATATTTGTATCATCATCATGAATGACATTGCAATATTGTTCTAAAAACAAATAAAAATTAACTGATAGGCACCTTTGCCTTCCCTCAATTTTAGAAAATTTCACCCACCAAGTTGATGATGATGATATCTGCACTTATATTGGTTCATGAATGATTTTTCAGCCCTTGCTGTTGGCAATGCTATCGCTAGCTAACATGTCCTTACTAATCTTTTACAGCTTAGCTGATATGGCGGCAAATCCTTTCCATGCACTTTTCTATCTTGTGTTTATGCTGTCAGCATGTGCTCTCTTCTCAAAAACTTGGATTGAAGTATCTGGATCATCTGCTAAAGATGTAGCCAAGCAACTCAAGGTATGTGGACCTTTTTATTTCTTATGCTCTATGGTGAACATAATTTTTACCATGCTCTTAGCGCAGCACTTACATTTGGCTTTGGTGGTGCACAATCTTTCTGTTTTACCCTTTATTCAGGCTGCTTTCTTATCATTAGGTTTTCAGTTCATTGTTTGGGTCAAATCTCTTAAAGTCTGTGAATTGGCTGTCATCCTCGGGTAGTCAAGGAAATGGATATTGTGGCATTATAGTGTTTTTTTTGTTGAAAGTCTTCTGTTTAGCTATCTGCGTGCTACATGTCACAACCAAACTCATTTGTATATTTGGTGTGTGGAGCATAAGCAGGTGATCTAATATCTGAACATTCTCAAACTAATTTCCAGTCCTATTTAGAACGGGAGAGTAGTTGTATCCACTTAAATAACTACTATTCATCAAGTTTGATTGTTTAATACATGACAAGGATGTAAATTTTTTAGAATCCAATCCTGTTCTTAGACTTTCCAGAATTTTAGGACCAGGTTTATCAACCACCACACTGGCTTAAATATATAGTCAGACACAGTGGGTGGTTAGAGCAATAGTGGAAGCTACCTTCAGTGGAGAGCTCCTTCTGAAGGTACTTAGCACTGTTATCTTTGGTAGCTTATAAGCCACCATAATACCAATCTCAACTGTAATCATGGTTTGTTGTTGGCTTAAGTCATGGATGTGGTGGATTTCTTGTTTACAAACAATGACTCAACCTGCCAGCATATTTATGTTAAAAGTATTGGGGTGACCATGTCTTTAGGTTTCAAAATGCACATAAAAAAACTTGAAATAACGTTAACATCTATTGATTTCATTGGAATTTGAATCTGAACAGGAGCACCTTGATTATAAATTTTGAAGTATTTCCTAGTATCTAAAAGACAGCAGGTCCTATTGTTTGTATAATGTATGTTATATAAATGATTAGCTGGTGGACTATGAGTTTGAGTAGCTGCTTGGCTGTTATTAACTTATATTCTAGTTGTCTCATTGATTTATGCAAGTAAAATTGATCCGCTAGATGTAAGGTCATGATATTCAGTTGATAGAATAAAAATGTGATCAAGAAAAACTCTTGACTTTTGGTGAATCCATCTCTTGCAATTTTAGGAAATCTCCTTTTCTGACACGGTCATCAAAATTGGAGGCTCCTCCTTTTATGTCTGTTCATTGTATATTCTTTGTTTCAGACTTTATATGGATAGGCAGTCTGACAAGGTCATGCAGGATTTTTTTTTTCTTTTCTGAATGATGTAGAGAAATTGACTAGTTCTTAATGTTTCTGTGTTGGATATTCCAAGGATTATTTTTATATGTTGCCTACCTGCACGCTAGCACCTTTAGACTGATACCAAGCTCTTATCTCAAGAAACATGAGTCCAAACAAATTCCTGCAAGGGTTGTCTCACCCTATACTGTGATAGAGGCGGGGACTGAGATTGAATTGCCATCCTTGCTGAATTAACAACTTCAATTTCTCCACTTTTAGGAAGCATAGAGCTCACGCAAGTTTTGAATGGGACAGATGGTTTAGACTGGGAAGGAATATTAACCCATAATTACGGGTAGAAATTGACCTTTTTTTTGGCAGCCTAGTATTGTTCCAGTAATAACTTTACCTGGCTTGAGATGTCTACCTTAACATGGTAACCCCGGATAAATGTTTTTGCCTGGTTCTCAGCATTTTTCTTTATCCTAAGCCAGATAGTATTAGTGATGGCTATCTGCGGGTGTTTTCAAATAAAACAGTTTCTTTCCATTATCTGACGTTGCAGTGTGTAGCTAGCTTGCTTGAAAATGAACCTGGGATGATTGCTGGGCATTCCTTATTTGTTGTTTGGATGATGTCTTTTCTTGCTAGCTGTGATTAGTGACATTGCATCTTCCAAATATGTCGACAGGATTAACGTCTTGTTTTTTTCGTGAGTAATAATCTGTTAGCTCCTGCTCTCAATTGCTACCTGAATCTCATCATGTTTTTGTTTTCTCAATGAAAGTTTAATTAACAGGGAGTCAAGGGTATTCAATTGGTCTGGATAATCTGCTTGCTTTATCAGCTCCACGTGTTCATTAACATAGTTTGCTCATGCAGGAACAACAAATGGTGATGCCCGGGCATCGGGAGTCCAACTTACAGAAAGAGTTGAACCGTTACATACCCACTGCTGCAGCTTTTGGAGGCATTTGCATTGGTGCACTGACAGTGGTGGCAGATTTCATGGGAGCTATCGGATCAGGAACAGGAATACTACTGGCAGTCACAATAATTTACCAGTACTTTGAGACCTTTGAGAAGGAAAAGGCGAGTGAACTTGGCTTCTTTGGATTCTAAATTAAGTATCATCATCTAGAATGGTGGAGGCAACGAGCAGCAGCTCCCCTGCAATTTTGGTGCGCGGAGAATGTATATAAGGTCTCTTTTGACACCAAAAGTTTCAAGTTAGAAGATAGTTCGACCAGGTTAAATAGTAAAGCTGAATTTTTGCTCTTTCCTGTTCCACTACTGAGTTTCTCATGTATCGTTGGATACCCCTCCTGTTTCTTATCAACTTTGGAATTTTTTTCTAACTAGTTAACATTTTCTAATGACATTCAAAGTAATGATCAGGGATTTGTGGACTTGATGAAAAATGCTTCATGAGCGTTACTCTATGCTGACGCTGCTCCAAGTTTTTGATCTACAGACTGTTTGTTTGTTTGTTTGTTTTTCATTAGTCTCTGGAGAAAATATAATTTTTTCGTTTAAATTATAATTTTAGTTTTTTTATATTGTTTAGATCTCAAAAATAATTTTTTTATTTAAATATATTCTTTAAAAAGCAATTACCACTGGTGGCGGTGGTTAAATGTTACGTGTGGATTTTATGTCTTGTACATTTCACACGTAGATATGACATGTTAGACTCCTGCTTTTAGTGAGATACTCCAATTTAATGCTGTTTGATTGATTATTTTAGATAATATTTTTTTATTTATAAGTGCATTAAAATGATAATCTTTTTATTTTTTAAAATTATTTTGGATAACTGTATTTTAGATAATATTTTTTTATTTATAAGTGCATTAAAATAATAATAATAATAACACCTTGTCATCGGTTAGAGTGCTTTGTTTTGTTGCTGCACCGGTGTCTAGGTTTGCCGCTCTGCTACTCTTTTATCACCTAAGCTGTGGTGAAGCTGGGAATGATATCCGGTGCCTTTTTCTATATCGTTTCCTCTAATTATTCGAGCCCTGGGGTTGTGGGTTTTTAATTTCTTAGACATTTGAGTGTGTATCCCGAGGAAAGCTTTTTCAATCTGATAAAAACGTTCATTTTGTCTGTACGATAGGGTCTGCAGTCTGCTCGTAACCTAACTGAGCTTTCTTCAGGCATCGAAATAGGCACCGGCATCCTAAGTAGGGCGGGCAAATCACCGGAGGTATATAAACACCCACCCAGCATCCTACGCTCTGCTGGATTCTTTGTTTATTTTCAAATGACTGGTGGGTAATGAAGTTAACTGCAGCGGTCCATTTATTGAATCTTAGGCACGTATCCCAGGAAAAATTTCCAAAATCCATAGGATACCATGCTTTTGATGGGACGTCCACACCTGCAATCGAAAGCTGACACTGTATCTTCAGCTAAAGTCTGTCTTGTCAAATCAAATTAAGAAGATGTTTAATACTATATATATATATTTTTGAAAATGATTGAAAACATTTTATTTTTATTTTTATTTTAGATTAAAGTTTTTTTTGATGTTTCAAGATTATTTTTATAAAACTGATTTTTAAAAAATAACAAAAATTTATTTTAATATATTTTTGAATAAAAAATACTTTAAAAAACAATAAAAATAAAAACAATATAGCAACCAGCCCCTGACTGGCCCTGATGCCCTGAAAAGAAGTGCAGGAGGAGCAATTGGCCTGCTAAGATGACAGCTGGCACCACATGGTAATTATTCCTGCATCATACTCTCATTTAGACTACTACACCCACATACATGGCCTTTCAGAAAGAGCAGAACGAGATTTATGCGGAAGGTAAGTCAGCAAAAGCATGTCAAAAAATCTTCAGAGTATATTCTGTAATAATACCAACATTCTTGGTCCTTACACTTCGGTCGGTGTGCATGATGTTTCAAAAATATCTCAAACAGCTTTCATTGAAGAACTGTTATTCATCCAAATTATAAAAGAAAACTAGTGTATGGTTTGCGGACTAAATATCCAAGTAATTTAAGGATAAAATCTAAGTGTTGATAGTTCATTTCTTAATTCTGTCCATTTAATCCAACCGTTGGTGTTTAACACTTGTATTTTTTTATAAACACACACACATTTGAGTAGTATCTAATACTTAAATAAATATTTTTTATAATCATATTATAAACAAAGACAGGAAATGAATATGTTGTTAAGAATAAAGATTAATAACCTTTTCTTTCAAGGATCTGATGTGTTTGTATGACCTATCTTTGTTACTATTTGATGGAGTAGGACTAAAAGGTCTTTATTTTCTTATAGCAGTTAAAACTTTTATTTGTAAAAAGGATAAACACCTCTGATTTATCAAAGGAAAAATATATATGAATTTATGAGAGGAAAATTTATAACTTTATCAGATGAAATATATCTTATTGGATATATGTATATGTATATGTATATGTATATATGAAGTGGATTTTAGAATACCTTATTGTCAATAGGTAATGTTTAATCATTGATGTATTTGAAAATAAAGAGCGCTGATTTATCATCTATTAAATACCTCTTACTTAAGATTAAAATTATTAAAATGACATTCCTAATAATAATAATAATAATAATAATAATAATAAAAGTACTCCACACAAGCTTTTTTATTTTTACTTTATTTTTATCATTTTTTTTGTTGAGTTTTCATTCTTAATATAGTCATTATTTAAGTTGGAGTGTAGCTTGATTTTTTTTTTTAAAAAAAAAGAACTTGGAGACTATTTCTTATTAATTCATCCCAGTGACTAGAGAGTTGTGAGTTATAATGGTTTAAGATATGCTATGCTATTTCTTTATACTTTGTTTTAATAGTAATGCATACTCAATTGATGTGACAAACAATGCCAAATTCAAAATTTTTATTTTTATCTAGTTTGTAATTATAATTCATTAATTTGTTTGTTAAGAGAAGGGTGTTTGATTATATGTTAGTAAGGAATATAAAACATTGAAATAACTAATTATATTTGTTTAGTTAAATGTGAAATGCAATCATTAAATAAACTAATTGTATAGAAAGGTATGAAAATGAGAATGAGTAGTTTTAATGCTCCTCACAAAACCCTAAAAGTAGTGATGGGAGATTGAAAATATTTACAAATTTTAAGGGATCTTACAAAAGTTAAATAAATCATTTTTGAAAACTCTCAATGAATCATGTTATGTTAGTGAAATACAAAAATATAAGAGAATTAAAATAAAATATATTTTAAAAATGATTCAGATAAATATTATACCTAAATAGGTGATATAATGCAAGATAATTTTAATATATCAATCATATAAACATAGTGAAAAATTAATAAGATACATACCTTATGTCATGATTAATTGATTATTTAAGCACTTATCTAGAAATCTTTTTAATGCCAAGAATCAAGGTTGTCAAAATCGTGATTTTGACATGAATCGGAAAGCTATTTTGAAACTCGGATCGTAAAATCGTAAGATCATACCTGAATTTGTCCGTACAAAAATCGTAAAATCACAACTAAAATAGTGTGAGTAGAAAAATCGGTAAAATCATAAGTAAAATATTTCTGAATACAATACATCATAATTATGGACATAAAACTTCATTAGTTAAAGTTCATTCATGATTTAAAATAACTGCAAAATAAATTACAAAACAATTATATCCATAAAATTTCATAAAATAAAAAACTAACAAATTTAAAACAAATCTTCAGCTGGCGTGCAATGTAAACTAAAACAAGCCTCAATTTCATCCCCCTCACTATGTCCTAGACTTGCATCAATAGCATCTTTATCAAAAAGATTATTAGTACTACCACTGGTGCTAACACCGATATTGGTAGTACTAGATCAAACTCCAACAATATTTAACTCTAAATTCCTTGGATTAGAAGTTTCAAAATCAACTTGAGTGGCTGGAGTACTCATCTCAACACCATAAAAAAGTTTCTTCATCACTATCGTCTTCTTTTCCTTTTTCTTTGTGTTGCACTAGCAACAGCCTGAAGTAAATTAATGTTCGATGAACCACCAGGTTAGATAACTTGGACATCTAAGGTTAGATGAATAGATGCTATAAAATGAATTCCACAGAGTCAAAGAGCCAAGCAATACCAAGCTAAGGAAAAAAATAAATGCAATAAGGCAGCAAATATTAATGAGACCACCTAAAGTTTTCTGATCTCCATCTATTCATAAAAAGTTAGAAAATCAGAATGATCCTGGAATCACCAAAAAAAAAAATCAAAGCATGTATACAAACAACATGGATGAAAAAACAACTGAAACCACTATGAATGATGAAAAAGAGGGAGTGCATCACAGAAGAAGAACTAATATTTTCAAGAAATATGACAGGTTGAATTGTTTATACATCACTGCTAGCAATATTTTACTATTTTTTTTGATGATATAGATAAAAGGAATAACAAATGGACGTGAAACAAGAATATCCTTTCCATGGAAAATAATTATAGCGAGTTAAGAGATCGAAGTTGCAGAAAACCAACTCTCAGGAAAAATAAAAGGTTTATCTGGGGTAAGGTCAAAGCACAATCGCCATCAATGAGCAGCAAAGTGCAATAATTTAAATGTCTCCAAATTTTCATTCCAATAACAAGGGTTCAATGAAAATCAAGCTTGCACAAACCAAACCACATAATCAAATTCAACAGCAATCAAAACATACACCTAAAGAAATTCAAGCTTGCACCTCGTGATATTCTTGTATTGATCAATACAAGATTTATGCCTAAAAAATGATTTTTCAGCAGCACAGTACTGATGACACCGAGAAGAATATTACAGTTAAAAATTTCAATTGAGATTTATAAATCAATGAAAATCAAGATTGCACTAACCTTTAATGGCGACGACGGCAACGACGATTTGGGGAAGACTGAAGAGAAGGATGAGAAGAACAGCCGGGGTCCTAGGGAGGAGATCGGTCGAAATGAGACCTGATGATTTGGGGGATTTTGTGCTGAGAAGAGAAGAGAAGATTTTGGGGGTGAGAGGTGATGATTTGGGTTTTTTTGCTGAGAAGAGAAGAGAAAAGAAGATTTTGGGGGTGAGAGATGATGATTTAGGGTTTTTGGCTGAGAAGAGAAGAGAGGATTTTGAGCTGCAAATGAAATATGTAAATGAAAGAAATGAAAAATTGAAAACGAAAGCTCAAAGCCCCGACCGAATACCTTGAACTCGTAAAATCAGACAGATTCGGTCCGATTTTACGAGTCAACCCGATTTTGACCGAGTTTGACCGGTTTCGATTTTTCTTTCCGAGTCAACCAGTTTTATTAAGTTGTACGATTTTGCGAGTCAACTCGCGTTTTTAATAACCTTGCCAAGAATAAAAGTCTTATAACCTATGTCAAACTCTAGAGTTACTTTGCATGCAAGAAAAACACATTACTTTTCATTAATCTTTTTTTTTGCTAGACTAGGAACCTTTTATATATCTTAATTTTTACACCCTTACTAAAAGATGTATTTGGTGCACTACTAAATCCCAATAAAATCTAAGCCTTAATTATCATTTAATTTATAATCTACATGATATATAGATCACCTTAAAAATATTTTTCTAATATTCTTCCACCTTACCCATATTACACCACCTTAAAAGTGATAATTTCTTTATATATATATATATATATATATATATATATATAGTAGGTGGAAACACTCACACTTAAATCAAGAATACAACATATGAATCATAGTAGTCATATTTTATAACCAAGTATTTCCATCTATGTATTACAATATATTGCATAAAAAAAACAAGTATTTAATGTGCAAATAAATTTTGTGAATGAACTTTCAATAAGTCTTCATGTCTAACTTTATATATCCCAATAAATATATAAATAACACTTTATGTTCATAAAAAAATCACTTTAGTCTCTAAGAATAACATATAAATATCTAGACAATCAATTAAAAAAAAGAGAGTTAAACATCAAATAGATTAACTAGACTTATATGATCCACATGATCTCTATATTGTTTTGCTAACAATGCTTTAATCATGAAATCCACAATCACTAGCTCAATGCTAGTATGCTAAAATACCACTTCATGTCTCTTCGATTTCTCTCACAATGTGATACCTTATTTTGATATGTTTGTTTTGGAATTCTTAAAAAAAGAAAGAAATATACGCTAGTAAGAATAGAAAAAGGGTTATTTTTTAACCAAATGATTAGGTGGGTGTTTGGCGCCGCGGTTCAACCTGTATTTGTGTTGAACCGCGGCTCCAAACACACTTGTTACCAAACGGGACCCCAGCTTTTGGTTGTGGGTCCCACGGAAAAAATGAAAATAACACCGCGACTGCAAAAGCAACCGAGAGCTGCTTTTGCAGCCGCGGTGTTAATGTGACAATACACTACGGTACACGTGATTTCCATAAAAATTCAACATCGAGTCCTCTAGTCTGCTTCTCCTCCCTCATCCTCAACTCTCTACAACGCCTCTCTCTGCAAATCCAACGCCTTCATCCTCTTTCTGCAAATCCAACTCCAACTCCTCTCCTCTCCTCTCTCCCTCCTCTCTCCCTCCTCTCTCTGCAAATCCCACCACCATCCTCTGGTCTATTATAATTTTCTTTTGAGCTCTCATCATTTTACTAGATTCAACAACACACCATGAATATCAAAATATTAGTGGCGCTGCTGCATTTTTCAAGGTCTTGAATCAAGACTCTACGGCAAAGCAGGTTGAAACTCAAAACTAAAGGGAAATCAATGAACTATATGTAACATGTAATATATTTGTTGGCATTTATGGGACCATGTTATTGATTTCTAACCCCAATGAGAAAAGAGATTTAAGAAAAGAAAAACTAACTGATGGCTGCAACTTTTATTATACGTAGGCTTGTGTTGAAAACTAAAGTTCTGCTTTGGTTGTGACTTCTTCTTCTGTTGCAATTTTCTTAATTGTTAGAGTTAATTATTAAAATTTAGGACTTGTGTTAGCACAATAAATAAATCAATTATTATAGTTTTAGAAATTATACAATATTCTTTATATTTTAAGAAATTATATATTGCAGACCCCATATTATCTTCCGATTTATTTTGTTCTTATTTTATTTCTAGAAGAACACATAAACTGGTAAAAAAAAAAATTTATTAGCACAATTCTGATCAGGAGATTGTTTATTTAATTATGATAACTTAGGAACTAATCAATTACAGCTTACAAACTACAGGGACTAAATTATAATTAATTGCAATTCTAATTATTCCAACAATATATATATATATATATATGTGTGTGTGTGTGTGTGTGTGTGTGTGTATTTTAAAGTAATTTCATAAGGTAACTGTAATATGAAAAACATGGTAACCAAACACATAAAACTGCTTTTCATTAAACTCAACCCCAACCATAGTTTTAACCAAACACTTAAATTTCAGTTACGAACCGCAGCTAAAAACACTTTCATAAAACTGCTTTTTTTCAACCTCAACCACAACAGCAACAGCTGTGCCAAACAGGCCCTAGGTTTGAGTGTATATGTACAAGGAGAGTTTTCTTGAATGTAGGAGATCTAAGTTGATACCAATAAGAGATGACTCATTCCAAATCCTTGAAAGAATAAATAATAATGCCTACAAAGTAGATCTATCTGGTAAACATGGTGTTAATGCTACTTTTAATATTTTCATCTCTCTTTATTTGATAAATGTGACAATTCAAGATTGAATACTTTTAAGAAGACAGAGGGTGATGCAACCCAAACTACACCAAATGATCAATTATAAGTTCTAATTGGACAAGTTACAAGATTAAGGGAAAATAAGCTTAAAGATGCATTCAATGAGTTTATTCAAAGTATCTTAGCCAATATGAATTTCAAGACGGTTATGTATTCAACAACTAATGATTAGACCTAAGTAAATTTAATTTATATATAATAGGGGCATGATTTATGTATTTCATAGGCTAATTAATTTTTTATTTATTAAAGGTGGTTTGTGACTTGTTTCTTCTAATGTATAATTTCACACTAACAAATATAATTTATGAACCAACCATTGAATCATGCCGATATTTTACTAGAAGTTTTTGGATATTTTTTTATATTTATTTAAAATTCAGGTTAATCGATTATCATGAAGGCCTTTCCAGAAGATCTAAAAGCTAGTATGCAAAAATTATATTAGTTTCCTAGTTGATTTTTTTTCTAAACGTGTTTGAGATGTTCTTACCTATTATAAATGAGGTTATTTAACTTGTCTTTAGGTGTTTTTCATAGACTTTAATTTTATAATAATAATAATCTTATTGTGAGAGAGGATTATCTTCTTTTGTTTAGAGAACTTTGACTTATCAAATAATTTAAAAAGCTTTATGGTGCTTTTCATGCTTCTTGTTCATGTCTTTTCATAGGTGTTAGGTGAGGGTTTATTTACTTATAATCTTGGTACCTCAATACAAGTTATCATTTTATCAAACTTAATCAATAAAATTATATATTGTAGTCATTAACACATAATATAACAAGTAAAGAACAACATGAACAAACATAAAACTTCACACTAAGGCCAAACAATCATACCTTGAATAAACTTGTTGTAACTCATCCTTCTAATTGTATTGTGGGATATTGATTCCAACCTTATTCTACCTCTAAAAACAAATCCTCAATGACTTTATTCTCCGGAGTTGCTACAATAACGTGGATCTTATAACTTCAAATATTTCACAATAATACACATAAAAATTAATAATACATTGAAAATTATTCAAATTTGCATTTTGGAATTAAAGACTAAACTTCAAGAGTAGTCAAAGTAAACCAAAAGCTATTGGAATTGGGCAAGAAACAATGATGACAATAAAGGTAGTGTTAACATATGGATCTATACACCACCACTTTTATTAGCGTGTGAGATCACGCGTCAGTTTTATCCTTACCTTTTCCTTTTTATATGACAATGGATTGCAATGTCACTTGAGGAGAGAGCGAAAGAGAGAGAGATGAGAAGTTTAGCCATTTTCTTTTCCCTCTACTGGTCATTGATCTTTTTTCTTTTTTTCGTGGGTTTGGTTGCTACTAGATTTGTTTTAAAAAGCTATTGCATATGAGTTTTTCTTCTATTAGTGGATGTTATGGTGATCGACAAGAGAAGGGTTACTCTCGGTGTTATTGGTTTGGTTTTGGTTTAGAGAAAAAAGAATGATTTTCAAGTAAAGAGAGAGACAAGGATTGAACTTATAAGGAGCATGATGGTCAAATTGGTTCCCATTAGTGTGAAGGATGGAAAAGACTATGCTAGATGAAGATGGTGGTGAGTGGATGACAAGAAAATGGTTGGGCAACCCCTTCTTCTCTTTTATGATGATCTATTTTGACTCAATACGTTCTTCTTCTTTATGTTTATACCAATTTTATCCCTCGTTGAGAATTAATTCTTTTGTTCTTCTTTTTTCTATGTTTCTTTCTCTCATTTTTTTACCCTAATTGTTATCTCTCATTTTCAATTTTCACCCCCCTTTCCATGGTATGGGTCAAGCTTTATTCATGCCCCTATCATTTTGTATTCCTTCTCTTCTATTTTACAATCTTCCACTCTTTTTTTTTTCTCTTTTTTTTCCTTATTTATTATTTTCTTTATTCTCTTATCTCCTAGGTATTGGAGAGGGAAGAATTTATGTTTATTTTGATCCTTCTCATTTTCCATGATTATTGCCATGCTCACTAATCTTTTTATTTTTTTAATTATTTATTTTTCTTTGATATTATTTTCTTTCCTATTTCTTTTTCATTTTTAGGAATTTGATTATATGAATATGACAAGTAAAATGGTGAAACATTATGAAATGGCCATAAATTAGCCAAATTTCATCAAGAATACATGTTTTGGAATTATTTTTTTATTTTTTTTGAAAATATATTAAAAAATTGTTGAAAAATAATTTTCAATAAAGTCTTTACCATATGAATAAGTGAAACAACACTTTTAATTTGGTATCAAATGTAAATTAACCATAGTCTTTAAACATATTCCTAACATTATCACCTTCTCTTTCATGCATTGTGTAGCTAAGAAGTCACCATTTACTATTTATGATTAAATCACTCGATATTATTTATTTATAAAGTTTTTTTAAATAAATAAAATATTTCTAAAATTGAGGCTGTATAATTTTTTTTACCTTGTATTTTTTTGTTAGACAAATAATTTTATAAACAATAAATATTAAACATCAAACATTTTATTATTATTTTTTATAAAAAAAAATTGAAAACAAGCAGAATCTTAATTTTTATATAAGAAAAAAGTGAAGTTGCAAATCTCTTAAAGTCATCTTAATATAGATATATTAATGAGAGGGAATGAAATGAATTTAGGGCTAAGGTCACAGTTCCGTACCGACCTTGTTATTGACCGTCAGCCGCGATATTTTAATTTTTTGAGCTTTTTTTATTGTTGAAGTAGGAATAGGGTGGTAGCAGATGCGAGATATGGATGACCATTTCATAAATAAAAGTAAATCAAGGGAGTTAGCTGCCGGGCTTAGTTCTTCACGTAAATAAATTATCGATAGTTGAGGCGTCTCCCTCTCTCCCTCTCTCTCTCTCCCTCTCCGAGTCACAACAGCGACGGCTTTCTGTCAATCTCCCGTCTAACTAGACGGTTTGACTTCTCATTTTCAGTTCTCCGGCTTTGCCATTACTCATTCACCGTAGCAGTGTGAACATAAATGAGAGGAGATGAGCCATCAACTCACCTCTAAAAACACAATTTCTCTCGTTTAGTTTTGACCATGAAAAGAACTCTATTCTGTTGTCGATAGATTTTATTCGGTGTGAGAAATTCCATTGAGGTATTCTTACCATCTCGTAGATCTAAACTCATAAAGTCTTTTGAATTCGACTTTGTTTTGTTTTTCGAGCACCATAAAATTGATAAATAGCAACAAAAATGCCACTGAAAAGAGTAAAGAGTGACAAAGGATAGATTTTATTTGTTGTCACTGTTCGATGTAAAGAGTGACAAAAGATTTCTATTAATAATTGCCATAAAATCTTTTTGTTAGTAATTCCCAACATGATAAAGAAAATTCCATCGGCAATTCTATCAGAAATATTACAAGCTATTGTTTTCCAACTAAATTACCAATGAACATTCCATAATAAAGATTTTATTCTCTTCTATTTCTTTCTGCCTCATCCCCCAATTCCTCGCAAATTCAATCACCCCAATAGGCCAGTGTCGACCCAAATCTATCGATAGCGTCAACATCCCTCTTTTGTTTCAATTTCCCGTGAAGTTTCGCTATACAAAGTCAGAAAACCTATTCATTCTTTTTTAACCCATTTATGTTCAAGGATAATTTATTGAAATGTTTTTTTTACTATTAGCAGTTTGGTTGTTGTATATTTAAGAGTTTTACAACTTTTTTTATACAAATTTTATTGTGTTAATTATGATTTATGTTAGGGTTTGTTTAGAATTGAGAGAAAATTAATTTTATTTTTCATTTGATGATGATTTTGTAACTTAGGTGTGTTATAATTGAAGAAATGATAGGTTATTTAATGGATACTAATTATATTTTATCAATTTTATTGATAAGTTGGAGATTTGAGAAAATTTGGTGAAAATGATTTTTTACAGAATCAATAATAAGTAGAACATATTAATTTTTTGTTGAATAAGTCTGAGTTGAACAAACTATGAATAATTAGTTGGTTATCAATTATTATTTTTGTTATTTTTACTGTTTAGTTCATATTTTGATGCAAAATTGGATTTGTGTAAAAATATTAATTAGTTATTGAATTGTGAATTCATTTTGAATAAAAAGTTTGATTTTGATTAAATATTAGTAAATATTTTCATCAATATCATATATTGATTGTATAATTAATTAATGATTTTGTTCTTAGATGTATCAAGATTATTCCAAGAGTTATACATGTAAGATTATTAGAAAGGGGTTATGGTTTAATTAATTTTTAAATTTTTTTAACTCAAATAATATTAGTGAGGTGAAATTATTTTATTAGTTTTGTTACCAGAATATTTACATGACAATTGACTAGTCTTCAAGCGAGACTAGGCCAATTTTATTTTATTTTCCATTTTTCAATGATGATGACATACAAAGTACTTGTACTTTATAATTTTTTCTATTTGAGTATCTATATTGAGTTTTTTTTTTTTCCTTTAGCATCTATGTTCCTGAATTATAATTAATACTTTCAAATATTTTGTTATAAAATAAATAGGATATCTATCTTCAGTACCATGTATTTGAAATAATCATTATTTTATTATTTTTCAACATTTTTGATTTCCTATTAGGAATTTAGAAAAATAGAATAATAACAATAAAACTAATTAATTAGGTGAGTTTATATTTATTTTGTCTACTTATTAGGTAGTGTTTAATGTTAAGTAACAATTAATAGAATCTTAAGAAATAAAAAACAAATCAAATTAATGAACCATTAAGATTTTAAAATATAAAAATATTACTTTTTCAATAACAATTTATATCTTGTGTAGGTCAAGGGACATGGTAGGGAATTGATTTTTTTTTTTATGAAAACATCTCATACACAATTACAAATGTATCTATATATTAATTATTTTTCGAATTATTAATAATAGCTTGAGCCATTTATCGAGAAAAATAGTGAAATAAAGATACTTTCAAATGTCATTTATGTCTATTAATTTCTAACAACTAGGATCATTTGACATAGAGATAACCAATATATTTATAAAAAAAATTAAGGTGCTGATTCATAAAATTATATGAGTAAAAAACAAATTAGTATATGTACACAAATTAAAAAAAAATTAAAGAACCAGTACTTTATATTTCATTATCCCTAAAATAAATAAAGAAATATTAAAATAATATCAACTAGGGCCTACTTGATAAAGAGTTAACTACCATGTGAATATTTCAATGACATAAATACTTGATTTATTTAATTTTATAAATATAATACTCAAATAGAAAAAAAAAACTTCAAGTACTTTTTTTCACTTATCTCACTTCTAATTCAATTACTTTTTATCATAACTTATTATTTATGAAAATAATATTTAAATTGTGATACAAATACAAAATCCATTTTTTTTTTATATAAATCATGTCAACATGTTGCTCCCATAAGTATTTTGGCTCAAAATACCAATTTGAGACGTTTAACCTAAACACTTATTTGTGTTTAAATTTTGATTGAAAAAAGTAAAACCAATTATAAATTTTGTAAGGGTAAATTATGTATAATATTCTCCTAAAATTACAAAGATTATCCAAAAGTTTAAAGACTTGATGGAAACCTTATTTATACCAAAATATCCTTATGAAAGAAAATAATAAGAATTAAAAAATTACTAATTGAAAAAAAAAACTCAAACAAAAATTACTTGAAATTAAACAATGAAACTAATATTACTCATTTACATTTGGTTAAACCTCCAAACTTTTCAATGGTTCTCTTAATTCGATGTTATCTCAAGATTTTTTTTAATTTACTCATTTTGATTTTACAAAATTTGACAACTTTTTATTTTTCTTAAGATAAAACAAGTTTTTCTGTTTTAAAATAAAACAAAAATGATATAAAACTATAATTAAATATATAACATGCTGTTGATTTATTGTGTCAATACACACAATTTGTTTGTTTATGCTGGATCTTTATTTATGCTTTTGTGTGCTTATGCTCTCCCCCCCCCCCCCCAGTGCATACTTAAACTTACATAACTATAATGCATAATTAAGCTTACATAACTACAAGTGTATAATAATGATAATATACCATATTGCATAAATAATGTAGGATGTGATATATATAGATTCGAAAAGGAAAACTTATTTATGAGATTTTATTTTTTTTATTCCTAGATCAATCACTTCAGTATCACTTCAATTACTAGAATCAAAGCAGTATTTCATAGTATAAATGTTTTTATAAATTTTGTCAAGTTAATGCAAATAATTGAGATGGAAAGAAAGAGAGAGAACTATGTTCTTTTAATTATGAAAATATATTCCTTTTCATAGTGAGTTATGTCCCTATTGATATAAGTAGAGTAGTGGTTACCTTAGTAGTTACCTTTTAGTAACTTTTATAGATATATGAATAAGGTTCATCCCTCATGGGCAAACTAAACTCAACCCAATAACTAAAATCTCCACTCGCCCACGAAAAACTAGATCTTACTAATACATTATATTTCAAACTTGCTCAGAAATTTTATATTTGACAAACGGACCGCGCGACTTAAAGCACATAGAAAGGAGCTCCAATATATATAAACTTAATATAGGTCATATACGAGACATCAACCTCATAATTAATTATTCCTTAGAATGTACTAATATACCCCAAGCATTTTTAGTTACACATGAATGAATATAATTGAATCCCTCAAGAATTTCATACTCAATCCATTATGACAATTAATGTATTCTAAATCATATCAAATTTATTCAAGTGATATGATCCCGACCTGTGAATACAAGTAACAAGTGTAGAACTAAAATTATGTTTTCTTTCACTCTTATATCACTTAGATATAAATTAACTCGCTTTCCTAAAAGTATTCCTTCAAGTTAAATCATTCCATGACCATAAGATATACTTTTAAAGTCACAAAGGGTAAGATTTTGAGATCTTAGATATGATCTAAGACTTACATAATAAAGAAGTAGAGATCCATTCTTTACTCCTGTAATGGTTGTCAACACATGTAGTATGAAATACATGTTATAGTGGAGAGTACTCTTTTCCTTTTCTGAAGACAAAGAGTGTATGTCGATGCTCTCCTTGTTAGAGGAAATACAATATACGAGTCTCAGTCTTGTTGTCAAAAACATAAACTTCAAATATGAAATTCTCATTTGCTTATTATCATTAGTGGCAAATGAATAATCTCATATTATGCTTCAATCATAATAGACACATGAATGGTGAGAATTCATTTATGTTGATTCTTTTATTTAAGAACTTAATCTTGGTGCCAACCAAGGTGACTTTTTAATAATTATTTTGAGTTAAAATTGCTTCCATTACAACCAAATCGCTTTATGAGCATTAAAACTCAATTATTCTCATCTCTACACACCTTATAAATGTTAGAGGCAATTACTCATGTGAGTGAGCCAATCTAAGTTTATCGACATACTTTAATTATTTGTACTATACAATACTCAATATATTCATAAACAAATAATGTATAAAATAATTATCAAATGCGTTTATTCATTACTTAATCATTGTATAATCCCTAAAAATGAATTTCACATGTCTAATAAATGCATCCCTTGTTACTGGTTTTGTGAGTGGATCTGCAACCAAAGAATTTGAAGAAATATGTTTTATGATCACATCATGGTCAGTAATCGCTTATCTGATGTAGTGATATCTCATCTTGATGTGTTTGGTCTTTCTATTTTATTTCGGATCTTTGGCCACAACTATTTCAGCAATGTTATCACAATAAATTGTCACTAGATTTGATGCTAATTTGATAATTTTTTATGGGACCAACCTAGAAACACCAGCAAGGACCCATTACATGTTCCAATGACCCGGTCTAAGACAAAGACATTGAAAGAGGCATTAAATGCATTGGTTTTGAAGGTTTTAACCAAGTTAAAATTGCAAGAACCATTGGAGTATCAAGAGGAGACCCTAGTACATCTTATCCATATGTAGGAGGAGTCCAATACAACCTTATTTGGGATATGAAGTGACGACAACAAAAGAAACAGAAGAATCCTACTACAACTTGGAAACAATATGGGTGGCTATCTTTTCTTTTTGTTTCTAGGATTAAGGGGCTGGATGGAAGGCTATAAATAAGCCTTGAATTAGCTCTATAATATTTTACTTCCATTCTTATCATGGTAGTTAATGGATTTAATATTATTGGCTTTATTTAATTTTATTAGCTATAGTCCAAAGCTTGTTTGAGCTTAATTAATATTTTGTTTTCAGCTAGGATCCAAGGCTTGTTTGGATTAAGTCATGGGCTTTCCAATTTAGGTTTTGGGTCAGTTTGAGTGAACCTCAATTAAGTCCACATAAGGGGTCCATTAGGGTTAGTTTTTAAAGAACTAGATAAACTCATATAAGCTAAATTTTGGCAGCCTTTGATGAATATTACTTCTGAATTTTTTAGTTTTAAAGTGTGAGAGTGATTCTGACATTCTTCAATTCTTGAATGAACTGGATTTGTCTTATAGAAGATTAGCTGACTTCGTGTCGTCATTCTACTCATTCCAATAATATCGGTGCCTTGGGGCAGATTTTCATTGTGTCACACTCCTATCAGACCTATTTCATCTTTCTGGGATTAGATCTTAGTCTTGATTATGCGTGACCACGTGATCATTAGGTTCACATCAATTTTCAAATGATATAAAAAAAAAATTAACCATACATTATCTTGTTTGCTGCGGAACAAGCTACATACTCAGTTTCCATGATAGATAAGGCTATACAGGATTGTTTCTTACTCCTCAATAGTATTGCAGTATCATTAAGCATGAAAGCACATTCTGAAGTTGATTTAGATTGGTCGACATCTCCTCCCCAATCAGCATCAGAGTAACCAATCAATCATAAATCTCTTTTTCCTTGGTAACATAACATGTAATTTGAAATTCCTTTTAGATATCATAGAATCCTTTTGACTGTAATCTAGTGTTTCTGACTATAATTTGACTGATATCGGCTAACCAATACAACAATAAAACATATATTAGGATGTGTGCACATCATTACATACATCAAACTACCCAGCACTGACATAAGGTACTCTGGAAATTTTCTCATTTTTCTTCTAGAGTCTTAGGACATATATCATTGCTTAGGCTTGAAATTTTATCAACATGGATGTCCATTGGTTTGCTATTTTGCATGTTATATCTCTAACATCGTTTTGATATAAGTCTCTTGAGTTAAACCCAAAAGTCTTTTAGCGCAATCTCTAATGATTTTCACACCAAGAAAAAAGTTGACCTCACCCATGTCTTTCATTTCAAAGTTTAATGATAACCACCTTTTGGTAATATCATTAATCTCTTTGTTGTTGTCAGCTATTAAGATATTGTCAATATATAAGGACAATATTACAAAACTATTGTTAGAACATTTTAAATACACACAATGATCTTTTTCCATCATTATAAAACCATCCTTGAGGATAGCTTGATGAAATATGATGTTCCATTGTCTAGAGTCTTGCTTAAAACCATATATGGATCTATTAAGCTTGGAAAATTTGTACTCTTATCCTTTAGTCTTGAATCCTAAAGGTTGATCCATATAAATCTCCTCATCTAGCTCTCCATTAAGAAACACAATTCTAGCATCCATTTGGTATAACTGTAGGTTTATTTATACGACTATAGCTAAAAGAAGACGAATTGCAGTAATTCTCACAATTGGTGAGAATGTATCTTCAAAATCAATTCCCTCTTCATGAGTGTGACCTTTCGCTACTAGTCTAGCCTTATAAGGTTCTATTGACCCATCTAACTTATATTTAATTTTAAAAACCTATTTATTTCTGATGAATCTTCGTGCTAACAGTAAATCAACTATGTTCCAGACTTGATTAGTTTTCATCGACTCCATTTTTTCTTCCATAACTTGAATCCATTCTTTGGCTTTAGGACTAAATAAAGCATGACTGAATGTTTTTGGCTTTTTATCATCTTGTGGAGCAATCATGAACGCTTCCCCTTCAATCTTAAATTGATAACGAGGAATTGGTTCACAAATGCTTTTACGAGGTTGAAATTGCTCATGATCTTGCTCCATGAGAGTAGGAATAAACGAAACATCACTCCCACTATTTCTAGGAGGATTAAAAGTTTCATTTAAATCCTTTACTAAATGGCTTGTTGTGCTATAATCTAGATTTTCTATTTCATATAATTAAAAATCCTGTTTAACCTCACTTGTTTATGGAAAAACCTCTTATAAGAATACAACATCACGCGATTCATTCTCTATCACTTTTCCATCAGTTTTTTCACCAATAAATACAAAGCCTTTGGAATGTTCAAAATATCATATAAAAATACATTTCTTCCCCTTAAGACCAAGTTTCCCATATTCATGAGAAGTATTGTGAATATAAGTTAGACACCCCCTTGGATAGAAATAACCTAGATTAGGTTTGATGTCATCCATAATTCATATAGGGTGGATGAGACACAGGATTAAGTATGTAAAAAGAAATTGGTTAGTTTGTTTGCGCCATGATTGACCTAACCATGTCAAATAGGGTTTTATTGCTCCTTTCTTCCACATCATTTTATTGTGGAGTATAAGGAATAGTTGGTTGTCTAGTTATACTTAAACTGTTTAGACAAATATTCATGTCCTCAATTTGTTCTTAAGGTTTTGATTTTAGTGCTTAGTTTATTCTCCACCATCTTTGTGTATTGAAGCAATTCAATGCTTCAGACTTATATGAGATCAAATAAACATGACAAAAGCATGTGAAATCATCTATAAATATGATTAAATAATTTCCTCTATGTCTTGCCCTCACATTCATTGGACAACTAATGTCCGAATGAATAAGTTGTGATGGACTACAAGTTCTTTTAGATTTTCCATATGGTAATCTAGTTACTTTTCCATCAAGACAATGCTCACAAACAGGCAATTCATTTTTGGTAAGTGATCCTAAAGACCAACTCGTGCTAATCAATGTAATCGATCTTCCCTAATTTATCCTAATCTAGCATGCCAATTTATGATATTATTATCTTTAATAGTGTTGAAGTTTTGAACAACATAAATTAAAGCACCATTATTAATAGATAAATTAACGGTGTCTAGCACTATAAAACCATTTGATACAAAGTTAGAACCATAAAAATATTATCCAAATATATTTTTACACAACAACCGACAAATAAAATATTAAATCCCAATTGGAGTAAAGCAATAACAAATACAAGATTCCGTCGAACTTCTAGAGCATAGAGTACATCATGAAGATAAAGTGTGCGACCGCCCTGCAAATCTAATTTGCAGGTACCGATCCCAAGCATTGAGCATTATTCCCCATGTATATGCATTTACTTCCCTTTGGAATTCGATGAAATTCCACAAAAGCAGCTTGATCCCTTGCTATGTGGTTGATTGTTCCTAAGTCTACAGTCCAGAAAGGAACAGATTCAATAAGCATTAAATAGCTGCTAAAATACAAGTTAGAGGGATGTTATGGTTAAATAATACCTTTGAAATAATATTTTCTTGTCTTTCTTATCGCCTTTTCCACACCTGTGTTTATGTCTACTATTACTTGCTTTTATTCATCTTTTGCCATATTTGGGGCCCTTAGCCTTACCCTTCTTATACTCAGAGCCACATGTTCCACGCATTTTAGTCTTAGATATAAAAGCCTCGTTTATAGGCTTCTCGACGTGAAGTTGATCTTCTTCAAGCTCAACATGACAAGCAACATCATCGAGTGTTTTGATGTTGTCATTGCGGGTAATGTTAACATGCATGTGTTTCCAATTGCTTGGCAAATAGAGGATAACTATTTAGACTTGTTGTTCATCAGTCATCTTATGCCCAACACCTCATAATTCATGAATCATGTTAGGCATGACTGTAAGATGCTGCCTCGTCGTTTTATTTTAACGCTTCTTGTAATCATCAAACTTCAGGGTTAACTGACGAAGTCTATTAGTAGAGGTTTCTCCATACTAGATCTTTACTATGTCCCAAATAGATTGAGCTGAACGATGTCTTTTAAAACACAACATTATATCATTTCGCATCTTGCTCGACATCAATATATGAGCTACACAATCCTTGCATTTATAGGTTTGATATGCTTCCATATCAAGCCTATGCTGAGCAATGTTTCTTTGTTCAAGTTCAGTTATTGGTTGTGTGATTATTTCCAGCATTTCTTGTTCTTCTAGGCAATATTCAATCTTACGATGTCAAACATCACAATTCTTTTCATTTAGGTTGTCTCCATGGTTCAAATCAGCAATAATACTCTTAGATGTAGTCATATTAAACGCTATTGACACCAATAACAAATATTAGTGTATAGTACAATTTAAATGATATATATTGTCACTCCATTCTAAATGAAACAAATAATAATTTAACACATACAACAAAAATAAAAAAAAATGTTAAACACTTAATCAATTCCCATTTGTATGGTATAATTATTATCGAAAATTTAAATGAGTGAAACATTATAATTATTAGTTTCAACTAACAACTAACAATTCCTACTGATCAGGTTGCGGATATTATCAATTAATTAATCTTAGTTCATTGTTAATATAATATTATCAAATACATGCATATAATGTAATTAAAACTTAAATTATATAATATATGTAGTTCAAAATAAACAACCAATTATCCTTTAAATTTTTTTTTTAAAATACAATATTAAGAATAATAAACTTTTTAGAATTATCTTATATTATAGGAACATAAGTGGGGTCTCCAATTACATCATCTTCTCCGAGTTTAGTTTGCTCAAACCATGGAATGAATTTAGTAGCAACATCCAAATGACTTGCGCTTCTTCTAGTGTGTTGTATACCCTTTTTGGTAAACTGACGTTCCCTCTCAAGCATCATTTCATTAGCGAGATTGTTGAAATCTAAGGATTTCAACCTACATTCCAATGATATTCGCATCGGCATTATTATTCAGGCAGAGAATTAAGAACGATCAACATTTGATATTCCATGTACAATTCATAAACACTGCTCATGGTTAGTCTACTCATTCAATGATACATATAATCAATGTGCTCTCAATTTTTATGAACAAGATTAATCACATAACTCAATAAATGATCAATTTGTTGTTGCTTCCACTACAACAAAATATTCTAAGAACTCATAAATATAATAATCAATATGTAATTAAGGCATGTATCATCATTTAAAAAAAAACATTGCCAATTAAATTAAGCAATTTATTTTAACAATGAATAAAAAATATCATAATTTAAATAATTTATACTAATAGCATTTCATGTTTTTTTTTAATTAACTGCCATTTGAATGTTGAATAATTATTAAATGGCATTGTCCATTATCAACCCACACGTTCCCCTGAAAGTATTTTTTTTTAAATTAACTTCTATTTGGCGGTTGAATAACTGTCAAATGACATTGCCTATTATCAAATCACACGTTCTCTTGAATGTTTTTTTTTTAAAAAAAAATTAACTACCATTTGGCATTTGGCTTTTATCATTTGGTATGTATATGCAGGCCACATTTCATTCTCCTAAATGCCAAATACTATTAATTCAATATGAATTCATTTGGCATATAAAAATGTTATGCTCACTACACATTTGGCTTTTGGCAATTAATTAATTTACACATGAAATATACATCATGCAAGAATTAAAGCTATTAATTACTGTTTTTGTTCTTACTTTACACAATTACAATATCATGTATTTTTTTCTAAGATTATTTTGTAATAATTGAACAAGCACAACAATAATTCATAGAAAAGAATTTTTAAATACATAACCGATAGTATTCAAATAATATTCATGTATATTTTTTTTGGTATAACCAAGGATATCCTGAACGCTGGCCCAGACTAATCCCTTTCGCACTGGGTGACAAGTGCTCTCCAAAGGGCCGACTGCAGACGAAGAGAGGGGTCGAACCCTAGATCTTGTAAGCGACGAGAGCGTGCCTAACCGCTCCGCCAGGACCCTATGGGTAAATAATATTCATGTATATACATGCATTTATTACATGACAATAGTTTTTATGAATGGATCATTTAATTATAAAAATATATGATCTAGGTTCTGATACCAATGTAGATTCGAAAAAGAAAACTTACTTATGAGATTTTATTTTTTTATTCATAGATCAATCACTTCAGTGTCACTTCAATTACTAAAATCAAAATGATATTTCATAATACGAATATTTGTGTAGATATTGTCAAGTTAATGCAAAGAATTGAAATGGAAGGAAGAAGAAAGAACTATGTTCGTTCAATTATAAAAACATATTTATTTTCATAGTGGGTTATGTCTCTATTTATATAAGTTGAGAAATTGTTACTTTAACGGTTATCTTTTAGTAATTTTTCTAAATATATAGACCAGATTCATTCCTTGTGAATGAACAGACCCATCCCAATAACCAACCACATATGTATTTTTGTTCACCAAAGCTTTTTATCAAATGTTCATTTTCATATAAAAACTAAGTTAATCCTAGTCAGCGAACAAAACCTACCCTCGGTTATTAACTTCACTAGAGTAAATTTGATGGATTATAGTACAATAGGATCCCGCCGCAGATCATGTGCATTACTCACGGATCAAGAGAGTACATTTTATGCTTATGTACCTTTTATATTCGTAAAGAAACAACCTTTCTAGCAATGCTGGTCAAAAAAAAAAAAAAAAAAAAAACGAAACAAGAAGCAACGACAGCAGAGATCTTCTCCATTCCTAATTGGCCCGGTAGTCATTTTCACTGAATTCTTACGTTGATTAATTAAGGTTGCTTTCTGAGATCTTGACCCAAATCTATACTTCATGATCCATAAAGCAGGCTAGAAGGACTTATTCGTCTTTTTATGTATGAATGGCTTTATGTAGTTGCTAGGCTCATAAATTCTCGGGCCCTGGTTGATACGATACGAAACATAGTTATTGATCTCGTTCCGTTCCGGCCGGAACGGCCGGAACGGCCCGTCCCAGTCGGAATTCCGGGACAAAACGGCGACGTTTTTGTCCCGGGTAGAATTCCGGACCGATCCGGCCGTTCCGGCCTAATTCCGGCCGGAACGCCCCGGTTTTGTACCGGTGGTCCCGTTCCGGTGTAATCCCAAACGACGTCGTTTACACTTGAATCAAAACGACGTCGTTTAGGAGTTAATAAACCCCCCCAGACCAGACCCAAAACCCATTCCCCCGATTTCAGAAATCCCTAAATCAATTCCCCCAATTCCCCGATTTCTTTTTACCCAAATCGTTGCCCTAATCTCAAATCAGCTCACAAATCCAGTAACCCATCAATTAAAAAGCTCAATTTGTAATTTCAATCCCTAATCTAGCTCAAATTCTGAATTCGTAAATTGAAAATAAAAATCACGGCGGCACAATTTGAACAGCACGGCGGCACAATTTGAACAGCACGGCGGCACAATCTCTTCCACACGGCGGCACAATTGACCTTGCTCGGTTCTTCTTCCTCAAATCTTCAGTGAAAGGTACACATTTGAGGCCCCTAATCCTTTAATTTTTTGAAAAAATGAAAGTGCCGAAACTTGGGATAATTGATTAATTGATTACATTTGTATGGAATGTTTAATTGGAAGATGTTCATTCATGTTGTGTTCCTAATTAAACTGAGCATTCTTGTTAATTGTGATTCTGTGAATGATTGTTGATGAATTTTCGGAAAGTGAGTTATTGTAAAAATTGAGTTTGATTGTCAATTTGAGATGGAATTGTATTGTACCGAAACTGGGCATAATGGTGTATAAACTGGGCATTCTTGTTAATTGTGTTTTTGTGAATGGTTGTTGATGAATTTCGGGAAGAGAGTGATTGTGAAATGTTGTTTGATAAACTGGCCAGTGCATAATGTTGTTTGATAATTTGATGCTGTTTTGAGGGAAATAATACCAAGAGGGTGTTGGAAGTAGTTGTTCCTGGGAGCAATTTGTAGAAGAGATATGGGTTTGTGAAAAATATTTCGAATTTCCAAATTAGTGATCGATTATAGGGGTTGATGATATGGGTTTCTGAATGAAAGAAAATAAATAAGAAAAAAAGATAAACATGGATTTTGTTGATTTAACTACTGTGTTTAATGTTTAGAATGTGGATGATTTTTGGTTAATAACTTTTTTTTTTATGATATAATGTCTTTTTTTTATCTATAATATTTGATTTATTCAAATTTTCTTATCTAGTTTTTTGGTGGGAGCAATTCGGCAATGATACTCCAGAACTTCAAAAGTTTGCAATTCGAGTTCTTAGTCAATGCTGTAGTGCAACTGGGTGCGAAAGAAATTGGAGTGTATTTGAATACATCCATTCAAAAAAACGAAATAGGCTTGAGCACAAGAGATTAAACGATCTAGTATTTGTTCGCTATAATCTAAAGATTCAACAGAGGTAAAATATCAATATTATTATATTAGTGATTATTTTCTATTACATTGCTATTAATTTTTTAATTTCTTTCGTGTTTATTCTTTTTAGGAATATGAGCAGAATAAGAGATGCTTTAGATCCCATTAGCCTTGACAACATTGATCTATTGAATGAATGGATTTGTGAAGAACCCGGTCTTCTTGATGGAGAGGACATAAGTTGGGAGAGTATCGAAGCACCTTTCGCTACTTTAAATTTAGATGATGAAGAGACATGTGTAAATGAGGAGAATGAGCTTGGTGGAAATGACCAACTATTGGAATGTCTTGTTGACGACTTTCCTTATGTTCCACCTCAAGATCAAGATCCTTATTTTTATATTAATGATGTAGAAGATGTTTGATGTATTTTTCTTTTATTTTAGAACATTTTACTTTCATGATATTTTGGAATTTTAAAGATATTTCTAATTTTTAGATTATGTTTGTATTGTATAATTTAAATTTCATTTATCTTGAATTTAAATTACACTTGTTAAATTAATATTTTATTTTTTTCATATATATAATTAAATAAATATGAACAGTACAAAACCGGAACGGAACGCCGGAATGCACCGAAACCGGAACGTTCCGTTCCAAACAAAAAACCGGAACGGTACCCGGAACGGATTTGATAACTATGATACGAAAGCTTTCGCTTTCTTTTTTTCTTCTCAGGCGACCACAGCCACATTCCACGCGTGTTTCCTGGTCACTGCTGAATCATGTGGGGCCCTGTTTCGTTATCACTGTTTAATATTTTACTTTCAAAGCTCGCAAGTCTTGCGCCGACCACGCTACGTGGCAACCTATGTGGGTACCTTGTTTCTTCTAATTTCATTCTGCACTTAAAAAAAACTGATATTTTTCATTTTTATATTATTTGATGGAACCGCATATCTTCTATCAGAAGAAAAAAGTTTTAGGGTCCAATCGGCAGAGCGGTTTGCCATGTTACGACATCGGATAAAAGGCTTACAATTTGTCATGCAGATTTTGTTTTTGAATGAACAAAGGAATTGTTTAAATTCCACTTATTCAACTGTCAGGGTGATTTTTTAAATCGTTTGAAGATTTTTGTTGTTGGAAAGTTGAAATATAAGGATGGAAATGGAATACATCTTAAATTTGTAGTGATTGAAACCTAACCTTTTTGGATGACACTATTGTGTTGTTTTGTGTTTTCTTTCCCTCAACCAGATGAAGTGTTCGTTTTGAAGTGTGATTGAGATTGTTTTTTAGAATATTTTTATTCAGAAATTCATCAAAATGATTTTTTTTATTTTAAAAAAATTATTTTTGACATCGGCAAATAAAAATGATTTAAAAACACACAAAAAAAGTTTAATTCAATATAAAAAATAAAAATAAATAATAATTTTTTTTCAAAAACACTTTTGAAACACAATATCAAACAGGACATAAGCCACGAGGAGACTTGCTTGACTACTGCTAAGCTTATAAACCTATACTTTTCATACATGAATCGCTCTTCATAATTTTATTTCAAACATTGTTGTTGTTGTTTATTTGTATGTAGAGTATGACAACATATAACATAGAGTTTTTTTATATATATAAATATATACATATATTGCACATATCTAAAGAGATCCTCCATAGTATCTATATTAGGAGTATTTTATATCTCTATGGTACATATATGGAGAATCTAACGAGGATATAAATTTTTCAAAACAAACAAGTTTTCACGTTAGAGATAAATGACTAATCATTCGTTAGAAAAATGATTGAGATATGGTTGTAAACTTGTAAAACAAGTCTTTTATATGGATTATAAAAACCTTTCACTGATTAAATCAGTTTCAAAACAAGATTTTTGGAATCAAGAAAAGCTTTATGTGCATGTGTTTACAAAAAATGTAAAAGAAAAGAGATGATTAGAGGTTGAAAAGAAAAGAAGATAAACTAAAAGTTTAAAACCATTTTACCTGATGACTCATGAGCATTATATAATCATGAGTCATGCGAACTTGAATAAAGACAATAGTAGAAAGGGGAGAACATTATGGTATGAACCATAAAAGTCATATTTGGAAAAGTGAATTGTATACTCTGTTTATTCATTGTGTTATTCATGTGATCAACAATCACTATTTATAGAAGTCTATAGTAGCTACATACACCATATAATAACTGTCTACATACTTTTCAGTACACATATTCATTTATACTGTATGTATACTCTAACATGTTAGAGAATAATATAAACCATATTCTGGAACCTTACCTAACAACTTAAGCTTTTAGGTGAGATAATTTCTTGACATGATATTAAAGTCTTGTTAACCTAGTGGTCACGAGTTCAAATCTCACCACCCTCATTCTATTTGATAAAAATCAAGCACAAGGTAATGTGGGTCTGTGCAAGTTTCAAGGCCAAAGGGCTTTCACTTGAGGGGATGTATTAGAGAATAATATAAATCATATTCTGTGACATTACCTAACAACTTAAACTTTTAGGTGAGAAGATTCTTTAATAGTGGAGATGGTTGGGTTGAGAATATGTTTGGCTTGAGAAAAAAAAAACTTGAACAGTGCAAAGTGAATTAATTCACTTTGCACTGTTCACATATTACGTGAACAATCAATGCCTGCTATGAAAGAGACAACGGTAGGAAGTCACCTGGCAGAGGCTATTGGTGACGGGGAAGGTCTGGCTGGTGTCTGGCTGAGAGCTGGACACAGAGTGGAGGTCGATGCTGGCTAGAGGAAAAAGAAACAATTATTATTGGTGGTGGTTGTCACTACGTGAAGAGGATGGTGAAACTGTCGATGATAAGGAAGACCTGCTAATGGTCGCTTACGGTGAGTTGCATGCTGTTACTAGTGCCCAGAAAAGCAGAATTGGCTGTTGGTGATGCCGAGAGGTGACTATTGGTCGATTACTAGGGAGGAGAAAACATGTTGTTGAAGCTTCCAGTTGTGAAGAAAAAGAAAATAGAGTCGTAATAGGAAACTATTGTCAGTCACTAGAGGAGCTTCCATCGCTGAGGAAGACGAAGCAGTTGTTGATGGTAAAGAACGTGACTGCCCATTGGAGTGTTAAGATTGTGGTTGTTGGTGCAAAAGATAAGGAACTGAAGCTGCCGAACAGAAGAGGATTGGGGTTGCTGGTGTTGAGGGATGAGGAGTCGATGTCCTGCCGGTGATGGTAGACTGATATTGTCACTATTTTTTCATTAGTTTCTCCCTTTTTATGTTCGTTTTTCTCTGTATTCCCCTTCCCTAGCATAATAAATGTAACATTGAGATTTGACATTTAGAGCCCATTTGATATTATGGCAGTGATTGCTTTTCAAATTATTTTTTTTGCTTAAAATATAATAAAATAATACATATTTTATTTATTTTTTAAAATATATTTTTAACATCATCACATCAAAACGATATGAAAACACAAAATAATTTTAAACAAGGAAAAAAATAATTTTATTTTCAAAAACACTTTTGAAACAAATAAGCTCTTACGATATATCCATGAAGGTGAATGATTAGATGCATGCATTCTATTTTTCTAAAAAATTATCAACATAATTTAAATACAAAATATGTATTGAATGAGTTTTATTTCCTAATAAAATCTTTAGCTTATTTAAAATACTGTTAATAGACTTTATTTGTTTCTATATTGTAGTATGTGTTTTGTCCTGATTATATATTTAATGTTTTAGTTGATTAATATACACCATATTTTTACATGGATTCCACTGGAATCTCTCTTAAAATTTTAATTAAGAAAAAACTATGATTTATAGTTTTTTATAAACTATTTTTTTTAAATTTCAATTATAAAAATTATCAGAATATCAAACATACACTTATGTTACTTTAATAAGTTATTGATATTATGGTTAAATTTCAAGAGAAGGAGAACTTGTAATTATCCACAAAGTTTGATTTTCTATATCTTGCTACATGAACTTATAAATTTTTTTTTGGAAAAAAGCTTGAATTAATTTCATAATCCCTTGATAAGTTTTGACAACTGTTTTATATTTTATAATTTATATCAACTGAAATATTTTAGAAAAAACACTTTGTATAATTCTAAAGTTTAGTTTAATCATATTCCTTACCATATGTTTGATATATGGATATACAGTGAAAAATCATCCTTGTAATATTCTTTATCCATGTATGATAAACAATTTAAATGAAATGGAAGTTTTAAAATGGTTAACATTTAATTAAAAAAAAAAGGTTAAATGTTAGTATGAGAAATGATGAGTAAAATAAGGAATAAAGGATTTTTGATGGAAAATGTTGGATTTTATGCATTTTCCTTTTTTCATAAAAATTAACTTTTCATTTATATTCTTTTTTAAGGACATTGTTAGCAATGTTAGGATATCTGAAAAAAGAGAATAATATTTTTCCTTTATATAACACGAAAATGATATATTTGTCCATCGACTATCATGAACTTCTCAAATGAAATATCTTTTCAATTAGGTTCTCATTTATTAATCAATTCTCAGTTATCTCTCTTCAAATTTGATGTGTTATCAACCCATAACATAAATATTTAAATAATAAAACAATGTAATTTTGGTACAAGTTTCAATTTTATAATCACCCTACTAGATATTTCACCTATTACATCATAATTAAATTTAATTTACCCCCATCTTCATTAAAAAAAAGAGAGAAGAAGAAGCAAGCCATTGTTTGTCTTGTTAAAAAAAAACTAATAATAGGAAGTCCACCGATAACAAAACCTATAACATCCATATTTTATTTTTAAATTTTTTTATTATTATATATAATATTGATATTATTTGAGTTTAACAAATTAAATAATTTCACATAATACAAAAATTATAAATCAGCCTCTATTTTTTGAACACCCTTGTGAAAATCAAAACCCAACAAGACCAATAAATTCTCCAAAAAATCAGTCAAGTATGGGCCCACCAAAAGTATAATTCTCTGCCGCTTGTTCAACATGGAAATCACTTGCACATCTGTATACAGTCCGGATATTCACACACAAGAAAATCTCCAAAGCCTCATACCGACCTTCGTTTCTTTCATGTCCATTTGCTGCAAGATCCATGTTCCTCTCTTCTAAATACCCAAACTGTCCCCATGTTCCTCCACATCGTTCGTCTTACAACGGCTATACAGAAAGGGTAAAATGTGGAACTAGATAAACCATAGAAAGCGACCCCACCCAGGGCCTCTTTTTATTCCCAACGCATTTCGCTGTCGGACATTTTCCAATATGTGTCCTCCCTCGTCTTTTCACAACATTAGCCCCCCCCATCTTCAAGCTTAGATTTCCCCCCCCCGGAGTTTTTTTCTTCTCTTTTCCTGCTCCTGCTTTTATTTTCCTAATCCTCTCTGTCTTAAACGAAGTCTCAGCTTCTTGAATGATTGTTAGCCAGAATATTGCAATTTTTATATTTCAAGGCGTTGAAGAGTTTCTTCCTCCTCATAAGGTAAGCTTTTTTTCAAGGTTGAAATCGGTTTTCGATCAAGTTTCCTTTGTTTTGTTTTGTTTCCTGCTTCCTCATATCTGATATGGTAGGTTCACAGTCAGTATTTAGTTGCTTCTGTTTTGGAAAGAAAGGGCTGGTGCTTTTGATAGTTTCCGTTGGTTTTATCGTGGGATCACCGGAAGTCTCTGAACTTGTTTTGTGTTTGTTTCAAGCTTGTCTATCTTTCATTTTTTTGTTGATTTTCTTTTCTTTTTTCCTATTTAAAATCATTGTTTTTGGCCTTTGATGCATCTCTCCCTCTCTCCCCGTTTTATCATTCTTCGAGCTCAAGGTATTGCTGCTGTCTAAACTCTTTTTTTCTTTCTTTTTGTTTTCTCTGATGACATCTCTGGACGGCTGTATATATTTATTTATTGTCAATTTTTGAGGCATTTTTTGCCCCCCTCTTCCTAATAACGTGTCTTTATATTTTTTTTTTATATATATCCGGGGTTTAATTGCAGGGTTTAGTCTCTTTAGACGTTGAAGGGGTCGGTGTCCCTAGTGTTTTCTTGAGGCATACGTCCCTATGAAGAGAATTTGACAAAGTCTCGCACGATTCTTAAGGTATATCGTAATTTCTCGTGATACTTTCATCAGGGCTTTGTAGCTGTATAGTATTTATTCCGTTATGATTGACCCAAACAGGCTTTAACTTTGAGTTATGATATTGTTTTCCTTGTTAAGCTAAGGCAAGTGCACGTGCTTTGTGATTTCTGGTGTTCGTGTACACGTGCTTGCCACGTTGATAGCATCACTGATCATGCACGTGCCTCGCATATCCGTTTGTTTATCATGCACTCTTGTCTCTTGTGTGAAGGGGGGAATAATTAGATACAACGGTGTCGTATTTGTCTCTCTTACAAGAACAATAAATCCTACACCAAAATTAATTTTTGTGTCCCACCCTTTTTGTGTCAGAGGGAGGAGTACATCTCGGACATTCTGAATAACCACTCTTTGATCAAATAGCATGTTTTTTCATGGTTTCCACTCCTGCTGCAACTCATAGGTCTCAATGCATTCATGGAACTTTGTATATATGTTGCAGAAAATTATAGTTTGCAGCTGGTTATTTAAGTGATTGATCTTGCGATAATTAAGATATTTAATTTACTGATATTTATCTGGGGTTGCGGCAATGTCTAGCTAGCAGTCATTTTGCATTATTTGGAGAGCCATCGTAATTCCCAAAACACACAAATATCAATTCTGATTTTTTGAAAAATCAAATAAATCCAAAGATACATGATATAAAAGCTGGTTATATTTACGAAATCCGAGGGGAAAATGAGAGCATTAGAGGATGTTGTTTTTTGTTGCCACAAATGTTGTGGGGTAAAGAAGCATCTAGTTTTTCATTTGAAAAAAGGAGCTCCAATATGCACTGTAACTTTTCTTAGATTAATAGAAAAGTGGATGAAAAATGATCCGAGGGGAAAATGAGAGCATTAGAGGATGTTGTTTTTTGTTGCCACAAATGTTGTGGGGTAAAGAAGCATCTAGTTTTTCATTTGAAAAAAGGAGCTCCAATATGCACTGTAACTTTTCTTGGATTAGTAGAAAAGTGGATGAACAATGATCCATTGTTTGTCCTCTATTTATTAACTTTTTTGTCGATTTAAGATTTAGTCCCGCAGGTTTAGGGGCTTCCCAGAACCAGAAATTACTCGAGACATTTGGGGCCTGGATGCAGGTGCTAGGACTTGAGAAACCCTTAGCATAGCTAATATTTGAGATACCCTCGTTTTGAACAATACTTGCCTGTCCTACCTTATCATAGCTATTAATTTCTTACCTTATCATAGCTATTAATTTCATGAAATTGGAAAAATAAATGACCCAAAATTCTGGATTTTGGGTCAGAAATGTAATACCTTATACTGTCAAACAATAATGATCCTCATATCACATAAGCCAAACGAAACGGATGTGTATTTCGTGTAAGATCTTAAGGACTATGACTACTATGTAATGGATTGCACACCCACTTTGTCATAAACTTGATCATTTGCGACTCTAACTTCACTGTTATGGAGCCAATCGATGGTAATATTAAAGGAGAGTTCACTTTTGCTGATTTGACATGTCTTTGAATCATAAAAATTTGTTGGATTATATCCACTGATGCAATGGTTCTATGTGATGTAAAGGTGTGCTTCATTGGCAAAATTAATACTCATATATCATTTACAAATTAGCTTTATTGATAGGTAAATATTTCTGGTGTATTATGGTTGTCAATGAGTTGGTAATTGATCCATTTATTGACAATACTTGCTTGTCTTACCATTGAGAAGGAAATTCATTCATTTTTTTTTTCCAATTCTTACAAAAACAAAATATTGCTTGTTCTGTTTATATTATCAAAGGCTTTCTAGTTAAGCCAAAAGTATCTCATGCTGTGGTTCTTAATTCATCAATTCGTTTTTAGGGGATTTTGCTTGTGCATCTGCACTTAATTTGCATGCTGGAAAAAGACTGATGGACCTTTACTGGGTAAATGAAATTGTACAAAGTCATTATTGTCTATGCAAAATAAATTATTTTGCGGTGATTTCATGAACATGGAGTTCAATGGATGAAATCTGAAAGTAGTTTGGCGTGTACATGAAATAACTCCCAAAGCTCGTAAATTTACCATTTGCTAGCATTTTTGTGATTGTGAATTTCAATGTTCTGCTGCTATTACTTGGAAGAACAGCTCCGTCCGTTCTTCTTAGACATCGCAGTTGCTTTTTATCAGTGGATTGGTATAGCAGTCTGATATCTTTTTGTTTCGAATGAAGACATGATTGTTCCAAGTGTAGCCTAAACAAATGCCGTGTGATACGATCCAAAGGGTCTAGTGCCAATTGGAGGAGGATAGGATTCCAAGATATTTTGAAAGGATTAATTGTATTATAATAGTTTAAGAAAATGGTTATCGCGCCCATGTTGAATTGAATAGTAGGTGTCACCTGACCTGAATAAGAAAAGAAATGGAATAACCACAAAATTACGAAGAACATGGGAAAGTGCCATCAATTTGTTAATTCCCCATATGCTCTCTCTCTCAACTAGATTCCTTGTGCATAAATTATCCTTTCCTGCCGAGATGTCTGGTTTACAAATAGACAAGCATGTAAAGCTTTCAACTTGTCTTTTTGAGCGAGTCCTTGAATTGGCTGCTGCTTCTGCTCTCCTCTCCACCAGCTTTTTTTTTTCCCGCGTTAAAAGTCTGACTCCTTTATTCTTTCAATACGAAAGCAGAGTGGAAACTCTTAAAGGTAAAAGAAGAAACAAAATGAAATTCTATCCTCTCCATTAATGGCCTCGATATAGGTGCCGAAGTATTTGCTTCAACCTACTTCAACACACTTATCTTCACCTTCATCATCCCATATCTTTTTTGCACTCAACATTTTTTCCCGTTTGATCTGTAATCGCTTAATTTCCATTATTTGATCTTCTTACCATCATTGCAATTGTCATTATTTTTGATAATTTCTGCAGATGGATTCAGTGAAACCATCCGCCGTGACTCCAAAGAAGAGTAAATTTGCACGCACTGTAGCCAAAGTTCTTCATCTTCGATCAGCAAGTGGGATTGCTCCTGTTGACGGCGTTCAGAAAGTTGTGGCCCAAGATAAGGTCAAGGATGATAAGCATCGCCGTAGAAGCGCAGCTAGCCGGCCTCAACCATACGACATTAATGATAACGATGAACATAAAAAAAGCTTGGCCTTGGAAGTACACGTTGCCAAACTGTTTGCTAGCTTATCATCTGTAAAAGCTGCATATGCCCAGTTACAGCATGCCCAGTCTCCTTATGATGCTGATGGGATTCAAGGAGCTGACCAATTGGTGGTTTCTGAGTTGAAGAATCTGTCTGATTTGAAGCAGTGCTACATAAAAAAACAGTTTGATCCTTCTCCTGATACCGCTCTGGTTTTGGCTGACATTCAGGAGCAGAAGAGTCTTTCGAAGATCTACGAGATAATGGGGAAAAAATTGGAGTCTCAGTTGAGGCTCAAGGAGTCGGAGATCATGTATCTGAGAGAAAAAATGGAAGAATCTAATAGGCAAAACCGATTACTCGAGAAAAGGTTAAATCAAAGTGGACATTTATCTATGCCTGACAATCTACGGCAATCAGGCTTAAATCCCACCCATTTCATTACAGTTCTACGACATACAGACAAGTCCATTCGAAGCTTTGTCAGGTTGATGATTGATGGGATGAAATCTGCTGGTTGGGATCTAGATGCCGCTGCCAAATCTATTGTATCCGATGTGGCCTACTGGAGACCAGATGACAAATGTTTTGCCTTCGAAAGCTTTGTTAGCAGAGAGATGTTCGATGGTTTCCATTTGCCTAATTTCTCCCTCCTGGAAGAATCTCTACGAGAGAAAAAGAATCAGCAACAGCTGTTTTTCAGGAGATTCACTGAAATGAAATCAGCGAAAGCAACTGAATACATTACCCACAAGCCCAAATCACCATTTGCAAGCTTTTGTCGTGCCAAGTATTTGCAACTCATTCATCCCCAGATGGAAACGTCCTTTCTAGGCAATCTGGGCCATAGAAGCCTCGTGAATTCAGGTGAATTTCCCGACACTAGTTTTTTTGCCACATTTGTTGAAATGGCTAGGCGGGTCTGGCTTCTACACTGCCTGGCCTTTTCTTTCGACCCAGAAGCCTCAATCTTTCAAGTCCGTAGAGGGTGTCGTTTCTCTGAAGTTTACATGGAATGTGTTGCCGAAGATGCGCTTCTTTCCTCAGAAAATGTACCGGAAGCTGATCCACCAGTAGCATTCACTGTAGTTCCTGGGTTTAGGATTGGTAAAACTGTTATACAGTGCCAGGTCTACCTCTCCCAGCTCCAAACCAAGGTGAACCGTTGATTGAAACTTAAGCACGGACCCACAACATCGAAGAATGAACTGGGGCAGGCCACTATCATGATTATTTTGAGTAAAAATCTGAAGATTCCCTCCTTGCCGCGGGTTTGTCGTGGTGGGGGTCTTGGAATGGATGCATAGTCTCTCATGGGCGTTTGAATGGACAAAGCGCGTGGACCTTAGTTAGGAAAGAACCTTTGGATCTCTTATTTCAATCGTCGAAACAATTTTGTTAATATTAGGCCATTGACAGAAGGGTTGTTTAGCTGTGTTTCTCCCTATGTTCTTGATGCTTTCAATGTACATGGTAATATTTAAGAATAATATAAATGTGGATTTTATATTGCTTGCAAGTCTTTTTCTAGTTCTTCACTAGAAAATTGGCAATTTCAACAACGAAAAGAGTTGGGGTGGAGGAGGAAATTCGTTTATACTCAGATCTCTTGATCTGTTATGTAGCTCAAACCTGTTATGTAGCTCAACGGGTCATACGCTCCTATTTTGTTTTTTTAAGGAGGTGACATGTTGCCCGTAGTGAAAAGAATCTGTCCACCACTTTGCTGATCAAAACATAGGAGGAGGGTTTTTTTGTTTGTCAAAATACTCATTTTCATTAAAAAACACATCAAAAACATGAAAGCCTTCATAAATCGATTTTTACACGCATGTTTAGAGCAAAAAACCCCATCAAACTTTTTCGAGTCAAATGGAACCCATTGACACGAGAGTAATAAGTTCATTGATGAAAAATGATTATTCAACGGCTTTCCATCTCCTTTGCTATTTTCAAAGGACTTTCTCTTTCTTTTATCAAGTGAGAGCAAGAAAACAGGAAGTAGGTGGACTCTAGAAAACATTTCTCATCGAATTTGAGATGAGTCATAAAATTTCTTTTTATTTTATACTCTTTCCCTCTATTGCTGAATATTTTGTTTTTTATTTTCTTTTAAATAAATGGATTATGAAATTAAATATAAATTGCTATAAATTGAGAATGAAATGAAAATAAATAAATAGTGAGTGGATACAATGATTTTCCTAGCTTTTTAGAAGTGCTTAGAGAGTTACAGAGATTGCTTTTCAAAATAATTTTTACTTAGAAAAAATATATTTTTATTTTTTACAAATTATTTTTAACATCAATATATTAAAATGATCCAAGAACATTAAAAAAAATAATTTGAATCAAAAGAAAAAACAAATATTTTATATTTTTTTAAAATTGCTTTTAAGATAGAAAACAAAGAGTAGGTGGTGTATTAATTACTATATTGTATAGTTAGAATTGTAATGTAGCTTTGGATGCCTTGGATAAAGTAGCTTTTTGTCAGCTTCTTCTAGTAGTGACCTTTTTCTCTAGAAGTTACTATGTTTGCCTCGATTGCAAATTCTCCATTCTCCCACGATTACCTTGAATCTTTCAAGGTTGTCTTTACCTTTTTTTCCTTGTTGGATGCATGCAAAATGAGAATTGAAACTCTCCTCTGGAGAAGGGCAATAAAGTAACCTCAAATGTAAACTTCGAAGTGCACAACCTTAATTGGATTGTGTATCATCGACAGGACGGTTTGTTTGTCGAGAAATTGTTTGGGTCCCCAACAACAAATATTTGTTAATGATGTGGCCCGTTCATCTTCTCACACAATCCACGGGTAGAGAAGGATGGAAGACATCGGCATTCGTGTTAGGTAGTATTAACAATCCACAGAAACCGCTGAGGGTCCATATTTTTGTCTCCACAGTACTGTACCACGTGAATTTGTTGAATAAATCTGTTGGCAGGCTTGGAATTAGGGTTAGATTCATATTTTGATCAATGGAAATGGAATTGTTTGGTGGGCAAATTCATCATTGAAATTACTCATTATAGTTTGGTGCTGCTCCTTTCAAAGCAAAACAGAAGAGGTGTCAAATTCAAGCCTTATCTTTGTCAATTCGTTGCTGATAATCTCAAAATTTCCAGCACTGAAAAGCCCCATCATTTCACATGCATCAAATGAGAGCTTCTTACTTTTTAAAGTTGGCTGTAAATATTTGTGATGCAAGGGGAAAACCCCCTTTGAAAAACAAAATCACCCACAAAATGGTACTCAGGCTAGAGATGTTTTGAGGATAATTTTCACACATTTTTCTATTAGTAAGGAAAATCAGTATAGAACAAGTTGAACTCATTACAGGAATAGTGTCTGGATTTGCATTCTCAAACGTACAGTAGAGGAACAAGTTTATAGGAGCCTTCGAACTCCCCCCCACTTGCTTCTTTTGCCATGCAAAGCTTGTCTGTAACATATATCCGCACGTGGCATACTCACGAGAGACATCTGAAACAATTGTCTCTGGTGGGTTTTTTCTTGAGTTATACTTCCAATAAGTTCTGCTGGCTTTAATATCTTCACAAACATCCCAGATTGACATGCTTGGCTAGCAGTCAATTTCCAAGGACATTCTTTTGCCGTGCACTTCGTCCTTGTATAATTAGCATCCTATTTTTTTTATATTAAATTATTTTTTTGTGTTTTAGATCATTTTCATGGATTACTAATGTCAAAAATAATTTTTAGAAAAATAAATAATATTATTTTAACACATTTTTAAATAAAAAAATACTTTAAAAAACAACCTTAAATACACTTCTAAAAATAGACATCTCTACCAAAAATTTATTCCTCGGATTCAATCATAGATCGATTTCAATAAAGTGGAGACAAGTGGCATGGAAGGAGTAGAATTGCTTGAGCCAACCAAGGTACTGGTTAGGTTTGTTTTCATTAATTTTTTTATTAGAGGTGATCATATTTGGTTCCGTTTGGTTTTTATTTCTAGAAACAACCAAATCAAAATTATAATTAATAATAAAAAAATCACCGAAACCGAGTCGATTCCAGTTCTTTTTATGCTGCTGTTGTATTTATACAAGTTAGAGGATATTGCTGTAATTGACTAATTGTTTTTATATGTCGATGAATTTTAGGCAAAGGAATGTCAAATAAGAGTCAAGAGTAGTGTATGCATGGCAATGAAGCTATCTAGACCGTATACATTTGCATATGTACATAATGAATAGATAAATCTTAGTTTTATGGTGATGGTCCAACGACCCAAAGCCACAAAAACTAAGCGGGAGTTGGGCCACGGCCCTTTTCTGTGAAGTCAATAAGATGGGCTGGAGGCCCAAAACCTAGCTCTGGGCAGATTGTTTTCAAGTCGAAAGATTGGACCAAAAGACCCAACCAACTAAATTAAAAAAATAAAAAGAGACGAAGAGACGGAGACGGAAAAAGAGAAAGGAAGAATAGACCATTTGACTCTAATCAGACCACACGCCGAGACAAATTCAATGCTAGTAAATAAAAATTATACCTTTAATGGTTTTTTTTAATGTTTTGTATGGGCTTTTTTACAGGCTTTTAATGGGCTTGTAATTGATGTTACTATTGTTTGATTTTCTTATAAGATTACAATGTATTTTTAATTTTTTTGTCACTAAATATTCATTTATATTAAATTGTTAGTATCAATCTTGTGTGTATTAAGTTTATTTTTTTTTTTGTCTTCCTAATAGTATTATTTTGTTTTGTTTGAATAAACAAGAGTTACAAGAGTTTAATTACAACGATCAATGAGTTAAAATTTAAACTACAAAGCATTGTCTTCAAGAGGTTTAAAAAGAAACAAGTGACATTGTCATAAAAAACTCCAAGTTGAAAAAACAAATCTTTATTCTGCATATCATCTCAATCAATAAGAACATCAAGAACATTGCACTATGATTCCTTAATACTATTGATATCAAAACATGAAATTCAAAGTATAGAATTATAACAGTATAAATTAAATTAGATGTAAATATAAAAGAAATATTATTTTTACCATTCATTTTCAATAAATACCCTGAATTTTGAATTAATTATCATCCGTTACTAGATGTACCTTTCCATCTAATTCTACAAAATAAAAAATTAGACATATTAGATTGAAAATACATTAATTAATAAATCATAAAATAAAAGATGTAAGTTTTTAAGAAAAATTACCCGATTCAAGGTTTTTGTAGGTTTTATAATCATTTATCAACGTTCTAATGTCGATTAGAATTGGTCCATGATGTAACTAATCTTGACAACAAATAAGTGTTTAAACTATTGTTGGAGATAAAAAAAAACTTCAAAATTGGTCGAATATATGACCGTTTGTGCTAAAAGCTGATTTAGAAGTCACTGTAGATATATGAATAACTAGAACTTGTTGTGCAACCTTTGAAAGTATCTTATATTTTGAAGCATTACTCTTCCACTAATCTAAAATATCTAATTTATCATCATTAGGATCCTCATAACCATCAAACAAATACCTCTCAACCTCATTTCTATTTTCCACACTATTTTTCTCTTGTAAATGCTTTTGAATTGAGTTGGAGTATTAACATCTACCTCCATGTCATCAATAATATTAACATTATGTTTATACATATTATCATTCATCAACTTTCAAAATAAAACTCATACAAGCTTACCAATTTCTCTCACCTTATTTGTTTTTTTCATTATCATATAACTCACCAAAATAAATTTTCACATATTTTAACTTGAGACGTGGATCTAAATCATTAGCAACACACAAAAATAACTCTGATTTACTTCACAACCTCAATACTTCTCAAACTTTAACATCATGTTCATCGTCATTCCACTTTAATGATTATCTTTACTTTTACACAATTGCAACAAGTTTGTATGTATGTAAATCAATTCATTGAAGAAGAAATTTGAAAGTCACATGCAATGAGTTAGAAAATCTCAATGTAATCATATAAAAGATTTTTAAGAACTTTATTAGAGCTCTACCATTTTTCCAATCCTCCAAACTTGGTGACCCTATATTTTTTTTTATTTTCCCTTTGAAGCAGCCTCTAAAAAGTAACTTATATACCTAGGCTAACTTTCACCCAACTTCACAATCACCTTTTCAAACTTTTTGAATCAACCTCCAAAAAGTAACTTATATACTTAGGCTAACTTTCACCTAACTTCACAATCACCTTTTCAAACTTTTCAACAACTTTAACATAAGATTAGTTGAATTCCATCGAGTTGCAACATCCAAACATGATGATTTTTTACATTCTATATACAACTTCTCTGCACACTTCTTAAATGTAAGTTATCTAGAAGGTGAAGCTTGAATCTTAACAACCGAAACAATAACTTATTTAAAGCCATCACCCATAATAATATTTATAATTGTGCACAACATCTAACATGTTAATGGTCATTTAACAATATATTAGTTAGCCAATCTAACATCACATTTTTCTAATATAAAGTAGTCATATTATTAGAGCTTGCATTATCTACTATAGTAGTCAAAAGTTTATCAATCCCCCAATCCAACAAACAATTCTCAATAACTTGACTAATTATCTCACCCTTATGATCGAAAACTTGACAAAAAAATAAGAATTCTTTTATGCAAATTCCACTCATTATCAATCCCATGATCAATTAAGAACATGTAGTTAATATTTTGGATTGAAGTCCATGTATCTGTTGCAATTATAAATGTTATCCCTTAAGAGTTGTCTTTAATCTTTCTTTCTCTTCAACAAACAGTTTAAACAATCTCTCATAACAGTGAAACGATAAGGAATGTCAAATCTAGGTTGCAAGGTCCTAGAAAATAATTTAAATCTCTTACCCTATACAAAATTAAAAGGCAACTCATTAATTATATATATTTTTTGCTAGTGTTTCTTTATATTTATTATAATTATAACCTCTTGCCTTAAGAGTGCCTATTTTCTGGTCTCCCATTCATCCTCCTTTTTTTTATGTTCTAATACCAGAAATTTTTACTTTTTATCAACCATAAAAGGAATTTTTTTGCATAATCTTAAACGACTCACATATTACTTGTTCCATTAAGAACGATATGGCATACATAATCCTTTCCACAATAACTACATCAGCTCTAAGAGTTTTTGGACCACAATCAAGTTTTGTAAAGTGATCCCAAATTTGTGACTTTTTTCTATCATTACTATTTCTTTTTCTTAATGTAAGGATTTAGGGTTGTTTACCTTTGTCATTTGTGGCAGATCCTGTAGTTAATAATGGGTTAGTGTTTGAAGTTGGGACAATAGTTGATGAATAATTTTTTTTATTTGTAAGGTATTCCATTTGTAATTACCAAATAAAAAATAATAATAATAATAATAATAATAATAATAATAATAATAATAATAATAATAATAATTTATATGAGATTTAAATAGAAAAAAGAAGAAAAGCCATATTCTTCACTGTGCATTGCATTTTCATCCCTCCTTTTCCATCCATCTTTTTAATATCAAAAGTATAATTACAAAATCACTTAATCTCAAATCACTTATAGAAATGAAATCAAATAATCTAAGGTAGAAATAAATAATTGGGTTAGAAAAGACCTATAAAAGTGAAAACCCCAAATGCATTTTAGAATCAATCACTTGTTCTAGCATATTATAAGCCATTACGTGAGGGTAAGCTTTTTACTTGGTCTCAAAGGTCTATGATCTGTCCAATGACCGCTTTAGGTGAAGGTAGTATAGAGGTTTACAAGAAATAGTCGGGGCACGATGTGACCGCCATTATCGAGTAAACACTCAGTTCATAGTTGGATGTTTCATGAATCTAAACCTCGACTCAAAGTCATGAGGCACACCGCTACTCCCCACCTAATCTAGAATTGAGTTTATTTGTGAAATTAAAATGCATGATACATTAATTCATACCCGATGCCATGCGTGAACTGGAAGTAAAAATACATGCTAAAGCAATAAAAATACATGTAAAAACTGAAAAATAAACAATCAAACAAATAAAACCCAGTCTAGCAATATCCTTAGCGGAGTCGCCATTTGTCACGAAAATGTTTTTTTCGAGCCATTGATATAAAACAAAAGCGCTTCCTAGAAGACAACCCAACAAAAGAAAAAATCACATTTGCTTTCTTTTTCCTTATCTTTTATTTTTTGCATTTTTTTCTTATTCTCCTATATTCTTTTTCTTTTATTTCAACATTAAGGACAATGTTGTGTTTAAAGTGTGGAGGTATTGAGAGAATTTTTGTTTTCTATATTTATTTTCCTAAAAATAAATATATCCATATTTAATCTTTTGAATTCCCATTGGCTTATAAGAATATGAGTATTATGCATGAGAATTAGTTGAGAGAGATAAAAATATAAATTGAATGAAAGAGTGTGCATACAAGTTTTAACTTTTAATTCGTTTAGGGATTGACTTTGAGAATATGTCATGTTGACTTTATAGTGTTATACTAATGTAAATTTTTGAGCCTTCAACATTATATTCTTTAATTGTGTATTCTTTCAATGATACTATCTCTAGAACTGACTTGATATTTGGTTGAGATTATATTCACATTATATATGTATATGAAGATGGTAAAGGCATTAGAAATTTTAACTACCTAAAGCAAAAAGCCAACCTAATGTATATTATCCTTAATGAGCCTCCTTCGAACTTGTTTATCTTTTCTTTGCGTTATCCATGTGCAAGCCTTAACTTTTTATATGTTTTCCTTTTCCCATGATCAAGGGTTTGTAGAGCATATAATTGTTGATATCTCATGGGATAATGGTTGGAAATTATATGAAAGAGAAAAAAAACAAAGTGATGCTTGATGAAAAGATAGAAAAAGTTGTCAAAGGTAAAAAAAAGAGAAAAAAAAGATAATAAAAGTGTTCTTTTATGCTCTTAAAAGTTTATGTCAATGAAGCTTGAAGTTGAAAGGAGTTAAGCATGATGATTAAAGATGATTTTTTTTTCTATGATGGATATCTTGTTTCAAAAGATTAAATTTTCTCACCTTAACCTTAACCTCAACCTCATTACAATAAAAAAAAAAGATATTTTTATTCATACATTGCTTGTAATGTGTTAGTAATGAAGATGAGTTTGAAAAGAAAGTTTCTAGTAGAAAATATTCATTGATTGAATTTGAGAGATTTATACACATAAGACATAAATATGTTGGAATGTATTGATCACTTTTCTATGACATAGATTTCATTTAAATCCTAACCATCAATTAGTCACTATTTTGTGGAGAGCTTAAGTTATAGAGATTGAAATGAAGTGATTCCACTGGAATTAGAACGCTAGGTCTATACCTTTTTGGGAATCAATAAGATATCTTTAGCTATTCCATAAACATCATAAATTTCTCGCATAAATCTTTATCAGTATAGTATCTTTGCTTCAGGGTTTATATTCAACGAGCTATTAGCTTGCACTCCGCTACAATGATACATTTTTTTTTGTCTCGTTTTAATATATGTAATTTTAGTATTGTATTTTGATCTTTATTCTTTTATTTTTTGGTTTAGTTTTGATCCCTTTATTTTTTTGATCCTTTTGAGATAGTTCTTAATTTTTTTTGTATTTATGTATCCATAGTCTTAGTTTTGACTTTGAACTCGTTGAATTAAATGCAGCTTGCATTAAAAATAGAGTAAGTTTAGTTTTGGTTATGTGAAATGAGAGTGAAACTCTCTCTTATGCATGATAGTGAATCTTCTGCTGTTAGTGATTTGTTATCTTTGTTTTTTTTGTATTTATTTTGTCTATGTGTGGCTTGGTATATTTTTAGTTTTAAGTGATTTTTATTTTAAAAAAATGTTTTTTTTAAATATTCTTCATATTATTAAATTGTTTATTTCAGTTATTATTCTCATTGTTATTATCATGATTATTAAATTATCATAATTATTATAGTTGCTATTATAATCATTATTGTAAATAATTATTATTCTAATTATTATTGACAATATTATCGTTGTCACCATCATTATTATTATAAAAGAAATTAAATTATTTTTTATTTTTTAAGATTTATTCTTCATATTATTATAGTAAAATTATTTCAAAACATTGAGATTAAATTAATTTGAGATTGAAAACAAAAAATTAGTACATTTTTTTTTATATTTTCAGGTGTAAATATTAAACAAATATCAAAATATATAATTAACCTCATATATTTTTAAACACCTTATTTAGAATCATTATTATTATTTTAAACGTCTTATCCATAATAAAATGAATATATAAAAAAACTAAATAATTGAAAGTTTTGTAGATTGATTATTTCGCTCAGATGTATTATGACATTTGAGTGAATTATTTTTGCTGTCATTTTACATCTGGGAAATGCGTTCTTATATCACAATTGTTACCTCAACGATGCTTAATTTGCTACACAATGTTAAAGTTTTATAATCAGTTGCCTGAGTTTTGACATTTTTTTAATGGCAGGGCCAAAGCAGCATGGCAATCATGCCAATTACTTGCAATTGGTTTGGACCTGTGTTTGCTCCATGCCTCAAAATCCCCAGTTTGATGCTGCACGTGTAGCCAGGTAATCGTGCTTTGCAGAGTCCTGTTCTGTTTTGCAGTCCTGTTTTGCATAGTATTCGACAGAAATAATGATAATAATAAAATATGAAATTACCTATATGCAAATCTTGAATTTTATCTTTTGGATTTTGGTGCAGGTCGAGTTGTTGCAGTAATTGGTTTATTTTCCCCCCAATATACGGAATCTACTTTACAGCTAGAATGATGTTTAGGAGCCCAGTCTTTCGATTGCGCATTACGAAGATGTTGTACTCCATTGATTGATTGATCATGCGATGCATTTGCAAGGACGGGCAGGACCTCGGGATTTCCCCCCTTCTCATTTCAAAGGTAGATCAGATAAAACTCAGAATGCGTAACATAATAAAATAAAGAGTAAAGTTGTGTTCGGTATTAGTTTTGTTTCTGTGGTTTAACTTAAAAAAAAACAGTTTTGTGAAAAGTATTTTTAGCTGCGATTTAAAATAATTTTTGAAGTGTTTTGTTAAAACTGTTGTTAAATTTAAGGTTAATAAATAGTAGTTTCAAGTGTTTGGTTACCAAACTTTTCATATTTCATAATGTAATGAATAATTTAAGTAAATTGGACATTTCTTTTTATTCTCCCATCAAACTACTTGTAATTCCATCACGAACTAAATCCATACGTGAAGGCCTCTGCGATCCTTGACTATTTGATCGAGGAATAACATCTAGTAAAATATCATCTAAAACAAAATTAGGAATACGAAATAAAAGTTATATTATGATATCCTTTTAATATATTTATTTATATTTTAATTAAGTGTTTAGATTTTTACATTATTTTAATAATAAAAAATATAATAAGTAATATATTCCACTCCCCCCCTCTCCAGAACAACGCCACCTCCTTTTTCCAGACCCCTGCCCCGCCTCCCCTCTTTTTCCAGACCTAATCCCCTAGGACGAGAGCAGTGAGGGAGCGGAGGGATGGTAGTTGTGGGTCTGTTTCAGAGGAGAGAAAAATGAGGGGCGGGAGGGAGGTGCAAATGAGAGGGGATATTGATGGTGAGGACGTTTTAGGGCTTTTATTTTCAACGGTATTTTTTGTATTTGAAACACACTCGAAATGAGAAATCTGTGTAATATAGCAAAAGCAGAGGAATTGAAAAGCAGATCAATTGTGTGGGATCCATGGCAAAACCTCTGCTTCTCAAAGTTAACCAAACGCTGAGTCACTCAACTTATTTTCAACCTCTGATCCCACCATACTACCAAACACCTTCTAAGTCATAAGTAAACCCAATTATTTTATAAATTAGTTATAGAAGTAAAACGAATTTCCTTGCCCACGCGCTGCGCTGAGCTTTTTCATAGTAATAAATTGATTGATTATTGTGTGTGTTATTATTGATTAACTAAAATTTTAACTAGTTAAATGATCATCGATAAAATCTATTCCAAATAGGTTATTTGTTTTGTGCATCGAAGTTATTGAATGTTGTTACTATTTAAAATATTTGGATAATTATTTAATCGGTAGATTGTCTATGTGCATCGAAGCATAGGGCAAGTGATTCGTATATTTTTTAATTGTCAATAATCTGGCCCAAATTTCCCAATCATTTTGTCTATATATAACTTCGTATATTTTTTTTACATGATATTAAATCTGAAATATCATACATGAAATGTCATAAAAGTTAATTTTGAAAAAAAAATCGACTAATGAATTATTGTGATTATTATTATTTTTTAATCATTATGATTATTAAATTATCATAATTATTATAGGTGCTGTTATAATCATTATTGTAAATAATTAATATTCTAATTATTACTGTCAATATTGTTATAATGGTTGTCATTATTACGACAATAATCATCATGATAATCAACATCATTGTTTTTATTAATATTATTTATATTATAATTAGTATTATTATCATTATTATAATTGGTTTGTCATTATTGATATTTTTATATTATTTTATAAGTTATTGTTATTATTACCATCAAAACCATAATTAGTTACATCATAAGCACTATAACTATTACAATAAAATATAATCGCTATTACCGTGATACTTTATAATGTCAATATTATTATCAAGATCATAACACCTTAAACTATTATTATTAGTACTGTTAAAATAATAAAAATTACTAACTTACTCCGAGGAATAAAAAAACTCAAAATCTTTAACAAAAGAGTAAGCAAGAAAAAACACATCTCAAATTATTATTATTATTGCATATATAATGAAGAAACAAAATTACCTCGAATAATAAAAAATACTAAAGATTATAACAAAAGAGTAAACAAAAAAATACAAAAGAAAAATGAATATTATTGGCCTTAAGAAAATAATTTGAAAAAAACATCTAAAATGATTATTGTTATTATTGCATAAATAATGAAAAAAACAAAATTACCTCGAAGAATAAAAGAAATAAAAATAGTAATTTCACACGTTGGAAAATACCACATGCGCCGTCTGAAATACGCATGAGTGCAGAAATTAATGGCGCGTCAAGCGAAGCGCAAACAGTACCGCGATAGAAAATATAATTTTAAAATGGTAAATAACCGGCACACCTCTACATCCAACTCTTGGATTTTATCTTATATGAGGGTATATTCGTATTTTTACATTTAAAAATTGTGCAATGACCTTACTAACCCCGACGTTAATTGTTATGTTTTATCTTATATAGGGGTATATTTGTATTTATACATAAAAAATATGCAATAACCTTAGTACCCTTGACCAAAACTGTTGATTTTTATCTTATATGAGGGTATTATGGTTATTTAATTGTTCCCAGATATGCGAAAAATAAAAAATACCCCCAAGTTAAAGGCTAAAATCAATGTGCATGGAGGCATAAAATAATAATTTCACTATCATAATCTACAGTAATCTGAGTCTAGAGCTACAATAATTTTGCTACAGTAATCTACAGTAAAATAACAACCATAACGACCTCATTTATCTTATAGCGAGATGCTTTACCCATGCGTTGCAGTGAGTTTTTTTATATGACAAACTAATTGAATGTTGTGTGTTTATCATTGGTTAGCTAAATATTTAATCAGTAAAATTGTAATCAATAAAATCCATCAAAATGAGTTATTTTCCTTTTGCATTGAAGTGATTGAATATTGTATGTTTTATCTATTTGGTGAATTATTTCACCAGCAAATCGTAAAATTGCAATAGATTAAATGTAGCATAGATGAGTGATTTGCTTTTTGCAACAAACAATTTGATTGTTGGTTGTGTTTTAACTGTTTACGTAATGATTGCAATCAAATAAATTAATTAAATATTAGCCTGAACAATGATGATTGAAAAACAAATACAAAACAATTAGCATGCGTGGTATCAAAAGATCACCTACGAGACTGTTATGTTCATGTCAATTGTATCTAAATACAAACATCGTAAGTGGCTAATATTATTTATAATTTTAGAAAAATATATTTTTTCTAGATTAAATGATTTTTTTGTGTTTAAAAAAACTATGGTTCCGGTCGCGACAAAGCGCAGGTAAGTGGCTAGTGTTATTTATAATTTTAAAAAATTATTTCTTGCATGTGGAGCAAAACAATTAGCATGAACAGTATAAAAGAACACCTAAGAGATTGCTCATGCTAATTGTATCGAAATACAAACATTCTTGGAAAAAAAATTGCATGCGCAATAAAACAATTAGCATGAGCAATATCAAAAGAACACCTAGGCGATTGTTCATGGTAATTGTATGAAAATAACACATAAGAGGGCGTGAAATGCACTGTTATAGTCCATAGTAAAATGAGTGTGGTTGAACAGTGATTTCACAACTTCATTTAGCTGTATTTTTTTTGGATCAAATGATTTTTTTGCGTTGAAACAAATATGGTTCTGACCGCAACAAAACACGACTAGTTTTATTTATAATTTACAAAACATATCTTTTTTTGGGATGAAATGATTTTTTTGCGTTGGAAAAATATGGTTCCTATCGCGAAAAAGCATGGGTACTTTGGCTAGTATTATTTATATTTTTTTGAAACAATTTCTTGCACGCATAGAAAACCAATTAGTTATTTATAATTTTAAAAAATTATCTTTTTTTGGATCAAATAATTTTTTTGCGTTTAAAAAAATATGATTTTGGTCGCGACAAAGCGCAGGTAAGTGGCTAGTATTATATATAATTTAAAAATTCCTGAAAAAACTATTTGCTGTATTTAAATTAATTATAAAATAAAATTTTCTTTGTCATGTCTTGGAAAAGAAAGATGAGACATTCAATATATTTTTTTTATGATAAACCAAGATTTTTCAGGAATTTTCATATTGACTTTATGGCTCTTTAGCTTATTGGTTTTTTGTCTCCTTGGCTTCTTAGCTCTATGATTCTATAGCTCTATGACTTTGTTGCTCTTTAGCTCTATAACTCTATGACTTATTGGCTTTAGTTTGTTGGTTGTGGTTTCGTGATCATACTCAACTTTCATAAGGCGATTACCTTAGCATACCTAAATCTTAAGAGCCTAACACCTTAACCAAACACCATGGGATTGACAGCCTATCAAGCTCCACCTTTAGGAAGACTCGCGCCTTGTCAGACTTAGTTTAGATTATTGTTTGGGCTTGAACTTATGACCTAAGCCTAATATCAAACCCTTAGGATTTTTACTAAGCCCAAGCTCTATGCCTAACAACCTTCTCATGTTGCCTTACACCCATCTCCCAAGACATTTAGCTTGTATCCTATTTCACTCACACTATTAGGTGCATAAAAATCTCTCATGACTTACCATTTCTCTATCTTTTAAATGTATAAATTTAGTAAAACAAGGTGTGGTTATGGTGTCTTTGGCAGGTTGAGTGGAATACATCTCACGATTCAAAATTAATTTATAAGGGTGAAATGGCTTTTCAATCATTTTACTCGAACTATAGAACAATTTTATTTTTAGTGAATTTCTATAGAAAACAAATATGAAGCTCAATTTTCAACAACTACAAAGGTGAATAATGAAATTGAACAAAAGTCAATTAGAAAAAGAGGCAAAAACAAATTGAACCTAGTCAACTTAGGTTAACTTGTCAAACTCGTGACTTAGTTCATGAAATCGTGATAAATTCACAAAAAGTAAAATTAATTAATTTTTAGCCTCACTTCCAACATATATAACATTGAAAGTTGAAATTAAGAAAAAAAAAAGAACTAAGATTGACATGTAACAGACAAAAGAAAAAGTATTATACAATTATTAAAACAACTTAATATTTAAGACTAAATTAAAATTAAAAAAAGAAGACTAAACACTATTATAATTAACAGTGTTTTATAGGTATGTTTAAAGTGTTTTAGCTACATCTTTTAATAATTTATAAATAATAATGTAAGATTCTCATAAGAAAAAGAAAATAAAATCTTCCAAAGTTGGACTATATATGTAGATGACAAAATAAAATCTACTATGCATAGAATTTGTCAACGTACTTAAAGGTTAATTGGATAGCTTTCATCTACCAATTGCCACTTTTCTATTTTATATGGTGTATTTAATCTACAACATGAATAAAATATTCTATGTTGTCTGCTCTATCATAACCCATTTCTGGGTTATTTCCAGAATTTAATCGAAATAAAAAAAAAGAAAAATAAAATAAAATAAAGAAATTGGTGTGGTGGAAAAATGAAGTTCAAAATTTGAACAGATTCGAGAGCCTGATCGTACCTCTATTATGCTCAAAAATGAAGAAAAATGAAGATTCAAGGATAAAATAAATGATTATCAAATAAATCTACATAAAAATTAAGTCGAAAGGCATAATATTTTTAATAGGGAAATTTGATTTAATCATGGGCCAAATTAAAGTTAATTATGTTTAGGATTTAATATAGGATCCAATTAAAGGATTGAATTAAGTGCAAGGACTTAATTATATTTTAAATTGGTCAAATTAATTTTATTAAGGCTTTAATTAGTGAAAACTTAAGTTTGAGAGCCTATTTCAGGTTAAATTTAGAAGATTAGAACTTTTGAAGACCAAATTTAATATTTACCATGTCAATTGGTTGAAATTGGAGGTTAAATACAAGAAAAACAAAGTTTGTGGGTCAATTAGGAACAAAATTGAAGAAATATGAGATTTAGGGGCTGTATTGAAGTTTGACTGGGGATAAAGTAGAACAATCACAAGATAAAGGACCAAATTGAACTGTGTCTTGTCACTATTAATTTTCTTCCCCAAAATTCTGCCAAAAATCCTATTTTAGGACCAACTTTATAGGTGCATTTAATGCCTCCATCGTTCATTAAATTTGACAAAACATGACGAAAGTACTCATGTGATTCTTTATATACCAGGGTATGGACCTTTATGGATGGTTAACACCACACATGCAGTGGTTCGTCCCCAAAGTTGACAACTTAGGCAGCTTGCTGCAGTTATTAAATTTGACAGTTAATGACATCTACTTTAAGCCAATGGTTGGGATGGTTCTGATTTGAATCAATGACTGAATTTAACTGATGTATGGAAAAGATTATCCTCTTCCACCAGTTATAAATAGAGGTGAAATCTAAGGCATGAAGAGGGGAGAAATTGGAAGCCAAAATTCAGAAAAAACCAACCCTTTTGCTTTTTTCGGCCACCACTACCACTAACACATCCCATAGCCACCAAAAAAATATCCTTTACATTGCAGAGCAACCTAAGACCGATCATCTTCTCCCTTTACTCCCTTCTCTTCCTCCCCCGTGACTGCAATTGTCACAATTTCTTGGATTTTCTGGTCAACTCTAGCCACTAGAGAGTGAATGAATTCACTCTGCATTGTTCACTTGATTGCTTTTTTTTTGTTTTTTCCCAAGGAAAAATAGAAAACTTAATAAATAAATTATATTTCAAGATTTTTTTGAGTTTACTCTATGTTTTTCTATCATATTTGCTCAATATTAGTTTATAGATCTACATTTAAGTATACAGACTTGGTATAAAAATATGAGTTTTCTTTGAAATTTTTGAAAAAATCTTATTTGATAAATATAAAAAATATGTTTTCTTTTCATGCATACGACCGAATCCTAAAATTTTCTACACATATTTTCACAAAAAATAAAAATGTATTTTTTTCTCATATTTTAAAATGCAAACAGATATCCTAATCGATTTATGATTATCCGTTAGAATTCAACTAAAATATTCAAAATCTTTCACCCATCAACAATTTTATTAATTTTTTTTAGTTGTACACTTTAATATTTGTGGTTAAAAACAAGATTGTAAAGTAGACCATTAGATATTAAAGTACAATAAATGCAGTGCTAAAATTTAAACTTTAGAGCGGTTAGGTTTTCGACCCAATGGTGCCTAGATTGCTTTGAGTTTGATTGATTGCTAAACTTAAATATTTTGGGCTTGATATATGCACTAAACCTAGATTGCTTTGGATTTGGTTGATTGCCAAACTCAAGTGTTTTATGTTAAAAGTTTGTTAGACCTATATTGCTTTAGGCTTGAATCATTGTCAAACCCAAGTGTTTTAGGTCTAAAACATTCGCCAAACCTATATTCCCTTTATATGGATGTGTTTTGTGATGGAACTTGTCAACCCATCATGCCCAAAAAAGCAGAGAAATTATACTAATATATTTTGGTAAACATATATAAAGATATACTAAAATTTTAGTTAATTAGTAGCCCCCCAATCTTTGCAATACACTAATATCCGAAGACTTTATTTAATTTTCCAATTTGAGTTAAGTGGTGAGTTTTGTCATATAAAAAGGGGTGTAAGTTGGAAAAATGCAAAATAAATAAAAATATGCTTATTGACCAAAATAAACTCATTAAAGAAAAATACCAAAGAATACCATACCCATAATTTATATAAAAAAAAAAATCCTAAGTGGCTTTGTGGAATCCAAGAAGAGTGAATCTATTTTTAGAAATTTTAAAGTGGTTATAAGTTATTTGCAAATTGGGAGCTTGAGGCTTTCCCATCATTATCATGGGATAAAAATAACCATTACCATAGGGCTTAAAAGCCATCTAATGAAGAGTGGTTCTCATGATTTTTTTATGGGGCATGAGAAGCATTCACTAAAGAGTGGTGGTTAAATGATACTGCCATATGGCCTTGTGTTTGGTGAACATGTCATAATATAGTTTCGGTAAATATGTTAGATCCAAAACCATTAGACTTGACTATTACCCAAACCTAAGGTGATTTGTATCTAACGAATGAGCCAGACCCATAACATTTGGGTTTGACAATTAACAAAACCAAAGCGATATAGGTCTAAAAAATATGTTAGACCAAAAACACTTTGGTTCTACCATTATGTCGGATCCTAGATCACCTAGATTAAAAGTACTATAGACATGATAAACAATCATAACTCTTCATCTATAACAATTACATTGATATTTATATTAGAGATAATGATCTTCCTACATTCATAAATGTGTAGAAGATGCCTTAAATGACCCACCATACTTATCATCTTATTAGTGATATGTAACAAATATTTGTCCCTTATTAATATAATCAAGAATAAAGAACTTTTAATCATCTAGTAGGTGACCTAGTTGTAAGAGTTTAAAATTAAGGGGTTTGCTCCTCTTATGGTTTTAGGTTCGAGCCTTGTAGTTGCTAATATGATAGCCATTGAAGGCTTACATGGTTATTAACTTCAGAGCTCGTGGGATTAGTCGATGTACATACAAGTTGACCCGGACATCCACAATAATAATAAAAAGAACAAAGAACTTTCCAATCATTTATTTTCCTAAAAAAATGTTTAAGGGTTATAAATACTCCTTGAACCACTGAAGTTAAAAATTCAGAAATTCTTCTATACTAAATAATTTGCATATATTTCATAGATTTAAAATCTTATATTTTTTTAAAAAATATTTTTGTTCATTGAATTTAAAGTTTTTTTAAGTTGTTTACTGTTTTTCCTATGAAAATATTAACTTTATCATTAAAATTTTTCAATTAGAACTATTTTTTTTGTAGGTATTAAAGCTTGTGTAACCATGTGTAAAACCTTCGGGCGAAAAATCATAAATTGACTAGTTTTATGTAAAACAAAAAAATTCGTAACTCTTGATTGAGTTATCAAAAAATTCTGAAATTTTGCGTGAAGACTTGTAATATGATACCTTAGCTTGGTTTAAAATTTCAGAATTTTTAGAGAAATTCGAAAATTTGACGAAAAATCACAATTCGACTAGTTTTATGTTATTAGATGTAATTTTCAATCCGACCATCGGATTGATCTGAAATTTTCTGAGAAACCTTAAAATATATTGAATAAAATCTGGTTAAAATTTTAAGATGAATGGAGCTCGGTAGTGCTAGAAAAAATAATTCATTAAGGGTATAATAGAAATTTGCCATTGAAAAACAAAACATATAAGCTCTCATTCTCTTCCATTAACTGCCGAATGGGCAGAAACAAAAAAAATGAAAAGGGAAATAGAGCAACGTGAGAGAAGAGAGAAAAGTAAGGAAAAAAAATAAGGAATTGAGAAAATACCTTTATAAGCTTGCAAGTTCAACCTATAAAACACTAAAGCAAGTGAAGGAAGGAGGATTTGAGAAGGGGAATTCAGCTAACTTTGGAAGAGAAGAGAAGTTGGAAGAAAAGCAATAGGTAAGCATGAGAAGTTTGGATTTCATGTTTGATTTAGATGTGTTCTTAAGCTTATTTGATTAAGTTGGGAAGTAATTTCATGGAATTTTACCTTAGTTTCCCTTAAATCCTAGATTTTTGAACTTAGGGTTCTTATGTGAATTTGGGGGAAATAGGAGGGGAAGAAAAATGATGAAATTGAAGTGGAATAGAGTGAAAATAAATTGAAATAACAAGTAAATGAAGAAAAATTTGGGGGAGGAAAAAGAAACACCACATTTGGCCAAATGAAGGAAAAAGTGGGAGAATGAGTTTTGATGTTAATGTTTAGAAACAAACCATGTTTAATCATGATAATTGAAAATGTAAGAAAGACTAAATGAAGAGATAGCATTTAAATGAGGTTGTATGTAAAATAATGATGTTATATTTGAGAATGAATTTTTATTAGAATAAATTACAAATAAAAATATTACGTGCTTTGTGTTTCGGCACGTAAGAAAAATATTGATGGACTAATGATATAATGACACTTGATTGATTTAGGAGTTGTGTCTGGAGCTGATTATTAGACAGGAGGAGCTGGGTCATCCCGAGCAGAAGGTAGGTGATTCGTCACCTTATATTATAATTTTTAGTTTCCCTAATAATCTATGTTTCTTAATTAATTGATATTAAACGAATGGAGCAAATGAATAAATTGAGTTATGATTATGTGAATTACCGGTAAATTATGTGAAAGTACCGGTTTTGTTGGTTAACAAAGAGGTTAACCGGATATAGGGTAATTCGTATGGAAGTATCGGATTGTTTGGCTAATATAAGAGGTTAGCCGGATGCTGGGTAATTCAAATGGAATTACCGGATTGATTGACTAATAAAAGAGGTTAGCCGGATGCTGGGTAATTCAAATGGAATTACCAGATTGATTGACTAACAAAAGAGGTTAGCCGGATGATGAGGAATTCGAATGGAAATACTGGATCTATTGGTGATTGAGGAAGGAAACGAAATTTCTGAGTAATTATATGGAAATGTTAGATGTATTTGATAATCAAGATGAGTTAACTGGATTTGTAAATTGTGAAAAGATTATGTAAATTAAGGGATTAAGTTAGATTGAAGTAGAAGTATTAAATTTCAAAGGTTAAGAGTAATTAATTAATATTAGAATAATATAGTGAGTAAGTTACTTAATATTGTTATTGTTGAAACAGGTACACCACGAGGTGATGCAAATCATTAGATGTAGGAATACTCCTATTTATGAATTACTATTTTGGAATGTAATATTCATGTCTTTACTTTTAGTGTAAATCCTTTTGTGTTGTAAAAATTAAGTAGAAGGTGTAATATGTAGTGGATGTATTATATATATGTATAATTGTTATATGACCAAATCATTTTTAAAATAATAAATATAATATGACTCTTAATCTTAATGTTGTATTTATGTAGTTTAAAGGCTTATATGTAGTTAGTTAGTATTTAGTACGTTTAATGATGAATTTGTTTATCTTTTGAGTTGTTTTAGTAGTACATTTATGTTGATTTACTAATTGATATTATAAGACTTGCATATATTGATAAGTATGAATATTGAGTTATTGTTTGATGAATGGAATGTGATCCAGGATGATTGGATCAAGATGGAAGTCGTAATGAATGTGATCCAGGATGATTGGATCAAGATGGAAGTCGTAATGACATATAATAGAAGTGTTGTCGATAACTTGGTACCAACAAAAATAGAGGAAACTCTGCTAAAATTTCAAAAAAAAAATCCCATAATTTTAGACATATTACCCAGTACTTGACATTGGTAAAGAAATGTTAGGAGATTTCATGATACTATAATTTGAGGGTGTTACACCATGCCTATTAAAAATTTATCTGAAATGGGAAAAACATGCTTCAATAACTAGTAAGAATCTAAAAAACTATATAGATATTGAAAGCCATCTAATCTGAACCACAACCTCTCTTTTCTCTCCTACTTCCAGCCTCAAGAAAATACCATACTAAAATAATTAACGCAAACTGGCTAGAATAATATCATACTAAAATAAAAGCAAAATGGTTGGATATTAAAGCGTCATGTATATATATAACAATCAATTTAGAAAAGCTCGTAATGGCAGCAGTAAACACAAAACAATTAACGTAATCTTGCTAGAATAATATCGAAGTAAAATAAGAGCAAAATGGTTGGTATTTAAAGTGTTATTTATATATATAACAACCAAATGAGAGAAGCTCGCAACGACAACAACAAATCAATTAGCACAACAACAACAACAAAATAATTAGCACAATCTTGACAGAATAATACCACGTTAAAAAAGAAGAAGAATTATTGGAATTTCAACTATCATGCATATATATAACAATCAATTTAGAAAAGCTTGCAATTGCAGCAGCCACAATAAAACATTTAGCGGAGAACCAAACACAAAACAATAAACGCAATCTTGCCAGAATAATATCACAGTGAAATAAAAGTGAAATGGTTGGAATTTGAAGCGTAATGTATATATATAAAATTATCTAAGAGAAACTCGCAATAACAACAACAACGGTAAAACAATTAATGCAGCAGCAACAACAAAACAATTAACGCAACAACAACAACAAAACAATTAACGCAATCGTGGCCGAATAATGTAATTTCAAACTAAAAGCAAAATGGTTGGAATATCAAGCGTCATGTATATATATAACAATCAATTTAGAAAAGCTCTGGACATTAGCGACATCAATTAAAAAATTAATGCAGCAGGAACAACAAAACAATTAACACGATCTTGCTAGAGCAATACCACGGCAAAATAAAAGCAAAATCTTTGTAATTTGAAGCACCATGTATATATATAACAATCAATTTCCAGAAGCTCACAATGGCAATAGCAACAGTAAAACAAATAACGCAGCAGCAACTATAAAGCAATCAACTCAATCTTGCAAGAATAATATAACGTTAAAATAGAAGCAAAATATTTGTAATTTCAAGCCTCATGTATATATATATAACATTCATTTTAGAAAATCTCGTAAAGGCAGCAATAACAATAAAAAATTATGCAACAACAACAACAAAAGAATTAACACAATGTTGTCAGAATAATATAACGGCAAGGAAAACTACATGCTTGGAATCTAAAGCATCGTGTATATATATATATATATAAATCATTTAAAGAAGCTCACAACGACATCAGAAAAAGAAAACAATTAACGCAACAACAACAACAAAACAATTAACGCAACCTTGGTAGAATAACATTACAGTGAAATAAACACGAACGAGGTAGTGTAATTAGCGTAAAAGGTGATTTTGATGGTAGTGTAATTAGCGTAAGAGGTGATTTTGATGGTAGCGTAATCAACTGAAATATTTTAAAAAAACCCAAGCAAGAGAAACAGATATAGTGATACTGCATATCATAATTTTTTTGCACATACCAAGAAAGCAAGCAGAGCGAAATTGAACCTAGACAGAATTCAAACTAGCAAGAATGGCAACATCAGTTGACAATGCAGTAACAACAAAATAAAAGTGCAATTCAAATCAACATAATTTTTTTTGATGATAGTGTAAGCAGTTAAAAACCAATCACACATTGCAAAGGAAAAAAAATAAACTTAAGAGTTCAAGAAATTGGCAAGAGACAAAGAAAGTAAATTGAGCAAACCTTAATTCCAACAAAGTAGCAACCCAACATAACCAACCAAGAAATAAGCAACACTAAGCAGAAACTGATGATGAATAAATGATCTGTCATAAGAACACGAAGCAAAACCAAGACAAAGACATAAGAATAAACGTCGCACTGAATGCAGCAGCAACAACAAAACAATTAACACAATCTTGTTAGGATAATATAAAAGTAGAATAAAAGCAAAATGGTTGGATTTTCAAGTGTCATGTATATATATAACAATCATTTTAGAGAAGCTCGCAATGACAACAACAACAATAAAATAATTAACGCAACAGCAACATCAAAATAATTAACGCAAACTGGCTAGAATAATATCATAATAAAATAAAAGCAAAACGATTGGATTTTAAAGCATCATGTATATATATAACAATCAATTTTGAAAAGCTTGCAGAGGCAGCAGCAACAACAAAACAAATTAATTTAATCTTGCTAGAATAATATTGAGGTAAAAATAGAGCAAAATGGTTGAATTTAAAGCATCATTTATATATATAACTATCAATTGAGATACCACATTAAAAAAGAAGCAGAATCGTTGGAATTTCAATTGTGATGCATATATATAATATTCAATTGAGAAAAGCTCGCAATGCTAGCAATCACAATAAAACATTTAACGCCAAAACCAAAAACAAAACAATCAACACAATCTTGCCAGAATAATATCACAGTGAAATAAAAGTGAAATGGTTGGAATTTGAAGCGTAATGTATATATATAAAAATTATCTAAGAGAAACTCGCAATGGTAGCAACAACAGTAAAACAATTAATGCAGCAACAACAAAACAACTAACATAACAGCAACAACAAAAAAATTAACGCAATCGTGACAGAACAATGTAATTTGAAACTAAAAGCAAAATTGTTGGAATATCAAGCGTCATGTATATATATAACAATCAATTTAGAAAAGCTCGGGATGTTAGTGGCAATAATTTTTTTTTATATATATATATAGCAACAACGAAACAATCAATGTAATCTTGCTAGAATAATACTACTACAAAATTAAAGCAAAATGGTTGGAAATTCAAGTGTCATGAATATATAGCAATCAATTTAGAGAAGCTCAGGATGGCAGCGACAACAATAAAATAATTAACGCATCGCAACATTGAAATAATAAACGCAATCCTGCCAGAGCAATACGACAGCAATATAAAAGAAAAATATTTGTAATTTGAAGCGCCATGTATATATATCAATCAATTTCCAGAAGCTCGCAACGACAACAACAACAGTAAAACAATTGACACAGTAGCAACCTTAAAAAAATTAATGCAATCTTGCCAGAGTAATATAACGTTCAAATATTTGGAATTTCAAGCCTCATGTATATATACAACAATAATTTAAGAAAATCTCACAAAGGCAACAACAACAACAAAAAATTAACGCAACAATAACAACAAAACAATTTATCCAATGTTGCCAGAATAATATAACGACAAGAAAAACTAAATGCTTGGAATCTAAAGTGACATATATATATATATATAACAATCATTTAAAAAAGCTCGCAACGGCATCGAAACAATAAAACAATTAACGTAGAAACAACAATAAAATAATTAACGCAATCTTGACAGAATAACATTATAGTGAAATAAAAGTGAAATTGTTGGCATTTAAAGTGTCATGTATATATATATATATATATCAATCAATTAAGAAAAAAACTCAATGGAAACAACAACTAAACAATTCATGCAACAACAACAAAACAATTAACACAATCTTGATAGATAATAATACAGTCAAATAAAAGCAAAATGCATGGAATTTCATGCGCTATGTATATAGATAACAATCAGTTTAAAAAAGCTAGCAACAACAACACTAAAAATAAATGAATGAACACAGTAGCAACAACAACAACTGGAGGTGACAATACCATAGGGGGCAACGACAATAGCAATAGTAAAACAATTAACAAACCAAAGCAACAATCATTTAAGTAATAGCCACAACAGCAACAACAAAACTATAACTGCATCAGCAATAATAACTAGAACCAAAACCAACAAACAAAAAAGGAAGCAACTGCCTTGGAGTTACAAAACATCAAGAACATTTGTGACGTGCATGTATAGAATATGCAAATATGACATTTCTGATTTTTGTGGCTTAGACTTTAAAGTTTTGGAAGATTATGTCAATCGCAGGGCAAAATTGATTATTTAAGTTAACAATCCAGAATTTCCCTGCAACCCTTTGTTCCAACAATATCACAGCAGAACATAAAAGAAATGGTTGGATTTTAACACCATGCATATATAAACAACAACTAATTTGAGGAATTGAAAAAAACAACAGCAATGAAAGAACTACAATCGGCAGAATGACAGTGAACCAAAGGACAAAGCTTAAGGAGGTAGACAGTCAATCATCGAATTGAAAATGCAGAGGTGAAGCAAATAGAGAGTAGAAAAGAAAACCTGAAAGCAAAGGCACAAAATGAATTGTGAAGAAAAATAATTGTGAGGACAAAAAGATGAGTAATTAGTGAGTTCCCTTGATACTGAACAACCTTCACCTTTTACAAAAATGAATGTGAAGCATTTGGATGACCTTTTGTTTTTTGATAAAGCCATTGCAACGTCGATTTCATGACAACAAGGCTTCTAAATTGGCACCCCATCCTGCGTAGGATTTTGATTCAACAAAGGTTCGTAAATTATTGCAAGAGATATTCCCAATTATAGCAGGGTGGATTTGCGGCCATAGGATGACAAAACCCTTTAATCATATGCAAGACTGCATTAATTAGACGCAGATGTTGAATTGTTTTTTGGGGAGTTCTGGTCACGTGACTGTAGCAGTGCGTGATGATGATGAGGGCATTTAGCAGGCTTTAAGTTGTGTTATCCTAATTAGATGGCAGATGGCATGAACAGTGAGGGTGACTTACTGATTTCTCATATGGGCAGCAACCACCGTCAACATTTCGGGCAGAGCAAATGAGGTTACAACCATGTTCTCCTTTAGCTTTTCTGATAAAATCAACCTCTACAGTGCAATGGGCACAGTCAAAACATTGTTAATGCTAGCGAGGAGAGAAGGAAGGAGCGAGAGATAGATGCAATGTGGTTGATGGACCTTTGCAAATGCTGGTTTTCGTTAATGGAAATTGTTTTGCCCTCTCTGTAGTTGTTTTCCCTTGCATTAATGGAAACCGTAAGTGAAAATGGTGAAACGCACAGCTATAGAGGCTGATTTGTCTTCGGGCAGCAGATGCCCATCAGCATATCTGGCTGCTTCTGGCAGTGTGAAGCCAAATGCTCTTGGACGGGCAACGGGCAGTTGAATAGAGAGAGAAATCTATTTCGGGCAGCTTCTGACAGTGCGAAAATGCAATGAAAGATAATGAGGTAATGACTGCACTGTTCCAGTACACAGTGCACTGAGTGTGAGTGAACAGTGCAGCCATGACCTCCTTTAGCTTTTAGGATAATAGACATCACTCTATAAATCCTACCTTAATTATATTATTGTTTGTTTTTAATGATAAAGAGTGTATCATATGCTTTCCTCTTAAAGTTTGTGTAAATCAATATGTAATATTTATTTATTTACTTTTCCAAAAAAACATTATCTGAAACGAGGAAAGCATGCTTCAATAACTAGTAAGAATCTAAAATACTCCAAACACGGCTACGTATAGATATTGAATGCCACGGCAACTGTCACTACCGATAAAAATATCATGAATTTGATATTTCTCAATACATTTAACCAAAATTAAGCCTATATATAATACAAGCAAGTACTTCTCATTGGCCATATAAAATCTAATCCGAACCACAGCCTCTCTTTTCTCTCCTACTTCCAGCCTCACTGTAATGTCTACGTTATCTTTCGGTCTCTTTTTTCCAAAACCACAGCAAGTTACCAAAATCAAAAGGCTGAATCCGCCATACGTCCCTAGGGTTTCCTGCAAAGCAACAGATGATACACAAAAGCCTGCCACGAGAAGAGACGTCCTCATTGGTCTAGGAGGCCTATATAGTGCAACCAATGTTACTGACCGAACTGCCAATGCTAAGCCAATCTCCCCTCCAGACTTGACCAATTGTGAGTTAGTGGATTTTCCAAACCTCGAAAATCCAACAAACTGTTGCCCTCCATTATCCAAAAAGATCATAGACTTCAGACCCCCTTCTCCATTCTCCCCGCTACGCACTAGACGTGCGGCCCATTTAGTTGATGAAGACTACGTAGCTAAATATGCTGAAGCCATTTCCTTAATGAAAAGTCTCCCCGAAGATGATCCACGTAGCTTCTCTCAACAAGCTAATGTACATTGTGCCTATTGCGATGATGCCTACGAACAAGTGGGGTTTCCAAAATTAGAACTTGATGTTCATTTCTGTTGGCTCTTCTTTCCATGGCACAGATACTATCTTTACTTCTATGAGAGAATCTTGGGAAAACTGATTAATGACCCAACTTTTGCTCTGCCTTTCTGGAACTGGGATTCCCCAAGTGGTATGCAAATGCCTTACATCTTCACCGACCCTAAATCTCCACTCTATGACCAGTTCCGCGACCAGAATCACCAACCTCCTACATTGCTTGATCTTGATTATGCAGCGGGAGACCCGAACCCCACAAACGCAAATCAAATATACTCTAGTAATCTTAGAGTAATGTACAGGCAAATGGTGTCTGGGGCAGCAAAACCAACACTCTTTTTTGGAAAACCATACCGTGCTGGTGACGATTCTCATCCTGGAGCTGGGACGATCGAGAGCTCCCCTCACAATAATATTCACAGATGGACCGGTGATCCAACTCAAGAAAATACCGAAGACATGGGCAATTTTTACTCAGCTGCGAGAGATCCAATATTTTTTTGTCATCACTCAAATGTTGACCGGATGTGGACGATATGGAAGACTATACCTGGAGGAATTAGGAGGGATATCAGCGATCGTGATTGGCTTAATTCAGAGTTTCTATTCTACAATGAGAATGCAGAGCTTGTTCGTTGTAAGGTTAGAGATTGTCTTGACAATAGAAGGCTGAGGTATACTTATCAAAATGTTGAAATTCCTTGGCTAAAATCAAGACCAGTTCCAAGAAGGTTGGGAAAGAAAGCAGCTGAAACAAAAACTGCAATAACACCGATCACTGCATTCCCTTTAGTCTTAGACAAAACCATAGTTACTATAGTTTCAAGACCACAGAAATCAAGAAGCAAGAAAGAGAAAGAAGAGGAAGATGAAGTTTTAGTGATAGAAGGGATAGAATACGACAGAGGACAATTCGTGAAGTTTGACGTGTTCATAAATGATGACCTTGAGATACCTTCTAAACCAGAAAATACAGAGTTTGCTGGGAGCTTTGTTAATGTATCTCATAAGCATGCGAAGAAGTCCAAGACAAGATTGATATTGGGGATTACAGAATTGTTGGAAGACATAGAAACTGATGGTGATGATAGCATTGTGGTGGCTTTGGTGCCCAGGTCTAATAGTGTTAGTGATCCTGTTGTCATCGCTGACGTTAAGATTGAGTTTGTTAAAGAATAATGATTATGAGGGACATCTTTTTTTACTTTTCCTTCAGGAGATCGATGTATGTTCTTCAGTGTTTGTCTAGTTGACTTGCTGCTTAATATCATGCGCGTTTAAGTCAACTCAGTACCTTTTTGTTTAACAATCTACAATTTAAGTCATGGCAGATGATTAATTTCTTTTTAAAAATATTCATCTCTAGATCATCAATGTTGTTGTTTATCAAAGAATTGTTATTTATGAAATCATAAAAAATTCAAATTGGAATTGTGTGTCCCACTAAGTCTTATGATGAGGTGTCTAGGTTTTACCACTTCATGGTCTCCAACAAAAACAAGTCCCCTGTCATTATACGATCCCTCCGATATTTAAGTCAACAAATTACAGGAGAGAAGAAAAGTATTATCTAATATACTAAAAGAGATCAGGGTCAGTTACTGTAGCATGTCAGGAGAATTACTGTGGATTACAATAGTATTGCTCAGTTTTCGGGTTGGCTCGGTTCGTTTGGTTTGCCGGTTCACTGATTTTTTTTGTTTTTCGCAGTAAAATAACGATTTTGTCCCTCGAAAAAGACAAAAACAGGTGTTGGCTGGAGAGGTGCCACTATAATTGTATATTTTTGGTCTGGTTCATGTAACCAGTTTATTGAATTTTTTATATTTCTTTGCACAGTAAAATAACCTTTCTGTCCCTCGAAAAAGACAAAAATCAGCTCTTTCCGGGAGGGATGCCACAGGGGTTTCACATTTTTTTTAAATGGATAAATATGGATATGGCCCCCAATAAGACAAAATTGAAGAGTTGGTTGTAGGAGTGTTGAGGTAATTGACCATATTTGTTTATTATTTTTCTCAAATTACCATTAGCGCCTGTAGACCACGCGACCGACAGCATCCGGCCTCACGCCCTCTTCGGGAGGCGTGTGCGGCGTCATTCGGTGTCTGAAATTGGCCATCTGGCATCTTCATGCATGCGACGTTGTGTTCTCTTCCTGATGGTGTGGCGCATGTCATACAAAGATGGCCGATGACGAGCTAGTGAGCAGTTGAACGTGTTTCCCCCTTTGCTCTCTCCTTCAGCCTAAACTACACGTCAGCCCCCCAGTTTTATTGTTTTTTCATTTCGGTCCCTTCTCTTTGAATTGTGTTGTATGGTCCTTAATTCTATTATGTATGTTTTGATTTGTTTCAATAGTGTTCTTCGATTGAAATTAATTATATATTAAATGTGCATTTTAGTCCTTATTCTTTTAATTTTTGGATTGCTTTTAAATCCCTTAATATTTTCAGTACAAAAGATTTTATTTTTTCAATTTTGTCCTTCAATTGAAATTGATAATATATTTGGTTTTTATTTCAACCTTTATATTTTTTATTTTTTATTTTAATTCCTTTATTTTTTTAATATTTCTTAAATAGTCCCTATTTTTGTCCATGTTTATATATATATGTGCTTTTAACTTTGGTTTTTAATTTCTCTTATTTTCTCTTTTGTTGAGGTAACATTTGTTTGAAAAAATTTGTTCTTAAATTTTAGTTTGTGTTTGTGATCATTTGAAAATTGATATTTCTGTTTTTTTCCCATTGTTCTTTCTTTTGGTTGTTTTTTATTTTATTTTCACGTCAAATGATTTTTTTAGCTAATAATTTTATTTTATTTTTTTTCATTTTTTGTTTTCTCTTTTGTTAAAGTTATTGGTTTTTTTTCTTTGATTGATTTCCCCCCCCCCATTATTAATGCAATAATAATAATAATTTTAGTTTTTTTTTCTTGTTTCCTCTTTTGTTAATGTTTTTGATTTTTTTTCTCGGAGTAATTTAATAATTTTTATTTTTTTAGCTGTAATAGTAATGATATTTTTAGATGTTAAGCCTTCTATGTTGCTATTGTTATAATAAGATGTGTTAATGTGTTTCATTATATCAAACCATGCATGTATAGATGTTATATTTTATTTTTGAATTAGCAAAATCTATTAATTGTTTCAATCCCAACAATTATAAAAATTATTTACTCAACCCGCAAAGTCGTGCGGGCAATTAACTAGTAATAACTAGAAGAAGAACATTGGAGAGTATGGTCATGTGTGTGTTGTTTTATGATATTGTATGACCTTGTTTTGCCTTTTGTAAACATGTGTCTTGTTAACTTGTGACCTGAGCTATTTATACACCTTGAACATGTAAAATCACTTCATAGAACATGGAGTTGTAGACATATAGGAAGGTTAGGCGTCATAACTATTAAACAAGAAAGTTGGCACCCGTAAATGATCAACAAGGAAGGTTGGCGTCGTACTCATAAGATATTTATCATACTATGCACCATACTTAGTTATTATCAAGAAAACTAGATCCAAACTTACTTATGACATGTTGCAATATTATATTATGGTGTGTGCCAATGTTGGGCTCATTAGGAAGTTACGCAAGATCGGGACTCGACCTAAGGTTTATTATTGAGTCAATGCCATTAGTTAAGTAGATAGGAAGTCCACTTGGGAGAAGGACCATTAATGGATAGGGCACTCAACTTGGGAGATTGAACATCAGTAGATAGGGATTCCAACTAAGTGAAGGCCTTTTAACGGACAAGACAATGTGTAATGTAAAAAGGTTGTTTAAATGAATAGGTTTATCCTTTTTATGTTGGCATTATCATTTGTCATCCCCACCCCAATAATAATAATAATAATAATAATAATAATATGATGATGATGATGATGTTTTAAGCTTTTATGTATGAATGATTAACCAATAGGTTGTTTAGGGAAAGAAAACACTTATTGTATTATGCATGTTATGTTGCTTCTCGTGGCTTTTATTTCCCTGTCTACATATCCTCACTCTTTTTATTAATGAGTTATACATGAGAGATGAGAGTTATATCATGCTAGGGAGGTTGAGTTATTTGTTCCTATCAGGGTAAAAATCATTTTCAGTTGAGGTGAAGATGCTTTATGATCATGAAAACACTATTATAAAGGAAAAATTATGCCAATGGAATGGAGGATTAATGCAGAAATTGCCACGATGAATGTTTAAAGAGTTTTTATTTGGATAATTTGTTGGGAATATAAAGATTTTGTATGAAGATTTCATTGGAGACATGAATATTTTTGTTTTAAATTTTTTATTTTAGAGATACAGAGATACAAAATACCATGGAAAAGAACATATTGAGACTTCTTTGATAGATAATATACATTAAAAGTTAAAGAAGTCTCTTAGATAAGTGGAGATACAATCCTTGGAAACTATATTATCCTAGACAATGTATTGTGGGATGTGTTGATTTCGTTCTCTTTTTGTTCAAGTTATATTTTTGTCCTTACAAACTATTTGATATAACTCCTGACAATCAATCTTTATATCTTATATTTTAGAGTATAATTGTCTTTGATGTCATGCTCGTTAACATGTTCAAAGAAACAAGATTTATTGGGTTTTTTTTTTTATGTTTGTATTGCTCTCTATAAGTGAGGGATATTGCATGAATTCTTTTTCCTTAATTCTTTATGGATCCCTTATTTTCTTTTTAGACATGCTAGAATGCTAGAAGATCAATGGTGTTTGAGAGATTTTACTTTTTGTTTCTAGAACAAGGGTGTTTTTGCTTGGTCATACTCACTTCTTTTACTTGAATGTGGGTTTTCATCACTTATTTCACTTTGAGGAGTATAAGCGAGGAGAGTATACAATCATTTCCACATAGAATAGTTATAAAGTCCACTAATCAAGTTTTTAGTAGAAATAGGTTCAAATACTTTCCACATCAAAGATTTTCTATTTAATCCTTTGGTGTTATGCTTTAGTGATTTTACTTTCTTAGTATTTGATTCCTAAAAGCTCAATTATATTTTTGTTAGTTAGTATACTTATGATAAAGCAAGAGATAAGTTTGGAACAAAGAGTACAAACTTTAAGGTTGAAGTCAATAACCAAACTATATCTAAGCATATTTGTATGTGATACAAGCTCCAAATTGCTTTGTAAGTTTACTCTTGCGTCTAAAGCAATCAGTATACCTATGGTGGGGAGGTTAGTTACCCTCTCATGTCTTTTGTTTATAAGTAGTTAGGAAAAAAAAACTTGTAAATGATGTGTGAAGCGGGAATGAACTAGATGTTTATTTGGTATTCCATAAACAACATTAGTAGAGTAATAAGAACTTCCAATTGGATAACATAAACATGTATTAGGATAAGGTATCTAAGTTTGGTTATTCCATATTCCATTATATCAAACAAGTCCTTATCATGATAAGGGACCTGTAATGCTTAAATTAGTAGGCTCTAAGAGGGAAAGAAAATATAATAACAAGAATAGGAATGTACAAGAGTCTATATAATTAATATATGTTGTGTTGTTTCATGGTCTTGTTTGTCTTTTTCTACCTTGTCTAGATATGTGTTAATTATCTAATGACCTGAGGTATTTATAGACCTCTATCATATGAAATAACCATATAAAGTGTAATGTTGTAAATATACATAAAAGTTTGTCACTATGACTTTTGGTGGGATAGGTTAGTTACCCTACCATGTCCTAGTGTTTCTATGTTATTAGAATAAAAAGAACTTTTTGGTGATATATAAAAAAACAATGAGTTATACTTTTATTTTATTTTCCATAAATAGTGTCATTAAAGTCATAAGAACTTTATGTTGGATTTAAGCTTTCCATGGATGCATCTTAGGCTGAGGTATTTAGGTTAAGCCATTCTATATTCCCTTAAAAAAACAAGTCCCTAATGTTGTTTTACCTTGTGTTGACATGTGTTTTGTTATCTAATGATTTCAGGTTCGTATACACCTTAATCATATAAAATCACCTTATGGAGCATAGAGTTGTAGATATATAATAAGGTTCATCACCATAACCATTGGTGCAAAAGGTTTGTTACCCTCCCATATCCTAGTGTTTCTAAGATTTTAGCATAAAAATAACTTTTGGATGATGTTTGAAACAAGAATGAACTAGATTTTTGTTTGATTTCTCCCGAACAACATTATTGAAGTTGTAAAATTTAGGCCTTCCATGATTCATCTTAAACTAAAGTATTTAGGCTTGGCAATTCCACTTTCCAATATAGAAATAAGTCCATATTTGTATAAGAAACCCTCCAATATTGAAGTTAGTAAATGTTAGGAAGGAAGAAAAGTATAATAAAAAGAATGAGAATGTAAAAAGGAGTATGTGATTGTTATGTTTTGTTTTATTTTGTGGTCTTTCATGGTCATTTTTTTCTTTATATAGAGATGTATTTTGCTATTTGATGACTCAAGGTATTTATACATCTCGATTGCATAAAATCTCTTCATAGAGCATGGGGTTGTAGTTATACAATAAGGTTTGGCATCATAACTATTGGTGGAAAAAGGTGGTGCACGCAAGTGATTGACGAGAAAGCTTAGCATTTTACTAATAAGATGTACAACATACTTATATAGATATTGGCTAGAAAGCTAGCTACCACAACAAAGTCTAGGATGTTGCAACATTACATTATGGTATGGGCCAACGATATGCATTAGAAATTTGTGTTGAATTGAAACTCAACTCATGGTTTATTATTTGGCTAAGGCCAATAACTTTGTGGACAAATGGTTAGTTTAGGTGAAGACTCGTTAGTAGATAAAGTGATATGTAGAAGAGGTCATTTAAAGAAAAGTGTGATCTGTTTAGGTGAAGGACTATTGGTAAATCATATTGTCGTTAACAAACATGGGCTTTAAAATACAAAACCAACCTTTTTTCTTGGTCTTGGCACAATTAGACAACTCCATCCTTTTTTTTTATTGGCATTACCAGTTTCTATCCAAAATTGATATTTCACTAGGATGATTTTTCTACATTGGATAATAAAAAATTAGCTTGATTTTGCAGCATATATTTTATATATCACTCACTTTTCATTGGGAAATCAAAACGTAATAAGGATAATATCAAATATTGTTCCAATAAATGTTTTTTGGTAAAATAATTTTTTATCATGTAATTTTATTTGTTTTCCTATTTTTTTCCTATTTTTTATTATTATAATGATTTTCTATTTTTTTTCCAATTTGAAGGGAATGCTTATTTTCTTTTTCCTATTCAATATTTCTAGGGTTTTCTTGTTCTTTCTATATAAAAGGTTGTAAAAGAATTTTGGCAAGTGTGACATTAATGTATAAAATTAAATATTTCAAAAGTCTCCCATAGGTATAATGTTTTTAGTTGTTAAAGGTTTTGACTAAAATAAACCCCATTACCCTTCACTCTTATTTATTTTAGTTGGTATCAAAGCTCAACAATTCATGATGGTTAGTTGTTTTGTGTTGTTCAATAACCATGATTAGAAGAGGTGATTGTAGAATAGAACATGTTTAACTAGGAAGAGATGAAAAGGTTCTTATAAGAAAAATAATATGTAAGAACTACTTTGTTGTTTCCATCTACTTTAGTTATTGTTAGTGGAAATTATAGTGGTGGGACCCACGATGTAGCAACTTGCATAATGGTATTTTGTCGAGGACCTCTGATGGGGTGATACACATGAAAAAATATTCATTATAGAAGGTAGTTTATGATTGAGGTCTAAACTTAGAGACAAACTCCTACCAATACAAGGGACACTACAAGAGTTTTTTTGAAAAATAAATATTTTTTTAATTAATTTTTATTTTTCTATTTTTATTTTTCTATTCTGTATTATTTGAATGATGATATAAAGATCCAAAAACTCATAGTCAAATCAACTATTTTCAAGAAATCTAAATTCAAGATTATAATTGAGCTTGACACAATGATTACTTATACCAAGACTATAAAAACCAAACATCCACACAACACCTATGAAGTGATATTAATTAGTATGTAAGATACAATAAAGCTTGATTCATTATTTGATAAGTCAAAGTAGTTCAATGAAGAACCAAAACAAGGGAATATCCTCTCACATACATAATGAATATGCAACAACAATATATTCAACTTTTTAAAAATAATGTCTTACAATATAATATTTACACTTGAAAAAAAAAAACCTAGTTTACCTAATTGGATAATATTAAGATAAATTAAAATAAAGTCCAAAGTATTTGAAATAAGGCCTAAAACATGAATAATAATAATAATAATAATTCTTAAAATTAATTCCATTTTTTGCATATGATAAAATAAGAAGAAACAAATGTTGAATGAAATCCTTAAAAAGGATTCTTGGTCGAATAGGCCATGGTGCTCTAAAACAAATAAAATAATAATTATTCCTTAGCCTTATATGTTTCCGCACATGAGAAGGAATCCTCTTATAGCTCGGAGTTTGTAAAATATATGGAAAGAATCAAGTCTTTTATTAATAAAATTATTAGCCCATGAAATAGATTGATCAAGGCGTTCTTATACATATATTAAATTCACTAAGGTGTTATCATCACTTGTTAAACTGTAGCCTTCTCAAAACTCAACTTGGCCAAAAAACTCTAAATAAATCTAATGAAAACATCTTTAAGCTTAGTTTTTGTTGATCTTGTAATTGGCCCAACTGGAACTTCTAATGAATGTTTTGGTATAGTTTGGATAACATCTTCCCTTGTCTTATAAAAAATATTTGACTTCGAATCATCATTTACATTAGATACAAAGAGATCTAAAATATTAAAAGTAGCACTAACATTATACTCTTTTAATAGATCTACTTTGTATGTGTTGTCATCAGTTCTTTCAAGGATTTGGATGGATCATCTCCTATCAGCACCATCTTATATCTTCTTCCTTTAAGAAACATCTCATTGCATATATGGACCTAAACTCAATCACTTAATTCAAAGAAAACTCTTTTACTTCATTACATTGTTAGAAAAAACTCTTTTTCTTTCCTTGTTAGCTTTGTATGCATATTAATTAAATTCCAAATTCTCACATGCTTTGGAAACTTGGCTGAAATCAATATTAATATGATACAAGTTTTTCACATACTCAAATTATAAAAACATATTATTCAGAGTTTTAAAAAATACATTTCATGGTAGTGCATCAACCACTATTTCTTCCTTATATTGCTTATATTTTATCATACATGACAATGTTTTTATGAACTTAACCCATTTGGCATGCCAATGATTCCAAAACTTTAGCTCTTCAGATGTTTCGATTATTTATGATTTAAATGAATCATGAATTCTTTAGAACAAAACATAGTGTCACGTCTTTAATGCCCTCACTAAAGTGTAAAGCTCCTTATCATAAGTTCAATAATTCATTGTTACATCACTATGTTTTTTGTTAAAATAAGCAATGAGTCATTTTAATTTCTACATTGAAGCAACTCCAATACCTATCCTTAAGACATCACTTTTCCTTGATCTCAAGAGTTTCTATAAAGTAAAGTAATGATAATAATAATATAGTTGAAACCAACTTTTCCTTTCATAAATTAAATGTATAATCTTGTTTTTTACCCCCATTCAAATCATGGACTTCTTAATAATTTAAGTTGAACATAGAGTGTTGAAATCTTTTATAGGTAGAATTCAAAAATTTGGTAATTGACTAACTTGCCTATTTAAATTCTTGTTATAGATCATAATATCATCAAAATAAACCATAAAAAATATACCTATAAAATTGCATAAATATGGTTCATTAATCTCATAAGAATTTTAGGAGTCTTAGTAAGCTAAAAAAATAATTTGATGTTTAGTTCCCCTAATAAGTGACGCACTGGAAATTTCATCAAGGAAAATTTTTATAATCTTGCAATAAAGAAACATAATACTGGGAATACAAGGACTAAGTTTGTTAATATTTAAATATCCCTCCTTTTACACAAGTAAATTCACAGGCATGTTGGAAAAATAAGTATTCTTAATGTTATTTCTTTTTGTATAAAATTAGTTTCTTTATTTTTATTTTTCAACTTTTTTTCTATCCTTTATTTTTCCCCTCATCTTCTCTTCTTACTTCTCAATTGAAACCTTTTTTCTCTTCATCTAGACCAGATATTTATTTCAATGTTCCTATTATCTTCATTATTCCTCACATGGTTATTCTAAACTTTCAACTTCAAGTTTCTTTTTAGCTTCAATTCATCATTATAAATTTGTGTAAAAGTCTTTTTTATCCTTTTCAGGAAACTATAAGTGCTTAAATCCATCATGTTTGTCCTTCCTATCAAATTTCCAAAGACACCCCAACAATAAATGAGTAGAATATATAAGAACCGCATCACAGAAAACCTCATCCTTATACTTTCCTACTAAAAAAGAAATAAAACCTATTTAGTAAATATTACTTCATCATTTAAGTTTATAAGGTCTTTCATTCTTAATGGTGTTTCAATTAAAGCTTCTAATAACTATAGCAATAACAAAATTAGTTAACCTTCAACTATTAATAATCATATTAAATACCTTATTATGGCATGTAGTATGAAATATGTATCCAATTTTTTGCTCTATATTATCATCGATCTGAACATTAAGTAATACTCAAATCACCAAAGCCTCAACATCAACTAGACAATTAACATTACTATAATATTTAAGTGGTAGAATATCTTCCATTTTTAATATGTCACTTTCAAAGACAATCTCCCCATGTTCTCTTATAACCATAACCATTTTGTCTAGACATTGTGAAGTTATATCTCCATTAGTCAAACACTGAACTTAAAACATTTGTTTTTTCAAACCTTGAATGAGCACATTTTGGGTTTTTTTTACCTTTTTTTAGTTTTTTTATTACATGTTTTTATTAATATTATTTCAATTATTAATTTAGTTAATAACCTTGATCTTAATTTTTTAAAATATTTTTTTATACTAAACAAAAGTTTACCAGCCCAAAGTGACCCGTCGAGACAAATCTATGTATACTAATATAAAGAAGAAGAATTGATTACCTTAAACAAAGAAATAGTTTTTCAACCCTAGTCACTAGGATGACCTAAAAGAGAGAGAGTAAAGTATGATTTTTTATGTGTAAAATAAGAGAATTGTTATAAAAAAAGAAATAATTAACATATAAAAGCATAAACATTCAAAATGTAATTAAAATAGACAAGAGAGAATTACCTTTCTTATTATGAATTCTTCTATTTTTTCAAGTTCTTAGAATACAAGAAAAATGGATTTATAGGAGAAGGAAATGAACTCAAAGGTTATGAAAATCCAATAGACTAAACTTAAGGGTCATAGACATTCAATACATATAATTATGGATTTATAACACTTCCTCTTGAATGATCATGTACGTTAAAATTCAATAAAGAGCTTTAAGATCCATATATGAATACTTCAGGATTCATCAAAACAATGTCAAATTGCCTCACTAAAACCTTGCAAAGGAAAACATAGTGGGGAAAAACCTAAGCGAATGAAAAAGAGTAATAACAAATCCAAATATTGTTTTCTTAATAAAAATACATGAAGAAATCTCATCATTCTTAAGCCACCCATTTTTAAGAGGTGTTTATTAAGACGATAATACCATATCCAACCGGATTGTTTCAACACATATTTTTTTTTTAGTTTAATGGAATAAATATTTATGGGTTCATTACAAAAGGTTTTAAACATTGTAAATTCTTCAGGGATTTTCATATGGATGTCTTTATCTAATAATCCATATAAATATATTCCAACTACATCCATTAAATGCATATCTAGAATTTCTTACACTGCTAAACCAATTAAAAATATGAAAGTGATTTTATCCATAACTAGAGAATAAGTTTTCTCATAATCAATGTCAACTCTTTATGAGAAACCTTATGCAACAAGTCTTGCCTTATATCGCACAATTTCATTGTTGTCATATTTTTTCTAATAAAAACCCATTTATATTCAATGGGTATTACACCTTTATGTGTATGAACTACATGTCCAAATACTTCATGTTTTACAAGTGAGTTTACTCTATTTGGATTGCTTATTTCCATATTGGCCAATCATTTCTATGTTGACATTCTTCAACAGTTTGTGGTTCAAATTCATCATCATTTTTAGTGATGCCAAAAGCAACGTTAAATGCAAATACATTATTTATGATAATTTTATATTGTTCCAAAATCTCTCCTGTATGAACATAGTTTATGGAGATTTAATTATTTCCAGGTATCTGGTTCTCTTTAGGAGGCCCCTCTTCAGGGATCAATATTAGAAGATTATTTGGGCTCATGATTTGATGTTTGTTTTATGGGTAAGGACTCTCTAACAGTATCACCATCTATTCGATGGAGTTTTTGTTTTCTAGAATTTTTTATCTTTAGTCAATAGGTCTTTTGCGCTTCAGGCGAGTATAGATTCATTTGCTTCTATGATGACTTTTTTCCTTTAGGGATTTCAATTCTAGATAGAGCATTTGTAGTAGGAATATGGGATTTATCTATCTTTTCACTACTAGTGAAAACATCTGGTAATTGAGTGACTCAATATTGAAGAAAAAAAAGTGGAGTGAAAAACATCTGGAATTTTACAAAGAAAAAACACTGAAGATGAGTAGTTCACCCAATATTGAGATCATCTTTAGAAAAAAAATACAGTGAAAAACTGAAGATAAGCAAGTCACCTGATCTTGAGCCTATTTTTTTCATAAGCGATGAGTTTTTCTATTAAAATTTTTTAAGATCGGCTACACACCAGATATTGAGACAATTTCAAAAAAAACATGGAGTTTTTCTAAAAACAATACTGAAGATAAACAAGTCTCCCGATCTTGAGACTACTTTTTGAAAAATCATGGAGTTTTTCTAACAAAACCTTAAACTAAGCAGGTTACCCGATAGTGAGATCATTTTTATGAAAAAACATGAAGTTTTAAAAAAAACACCGAAGATGAACATTTCACTCTATATTGAGATCATCTTTAGAAAAAAAAAGTGGAATTTTTCTATAAACAATATTGAAGATAAGCAAGTCACCCGATATTGAGACCATTTTTTGAAAAAAGCGTGGAGTTTTTCTAAAAATACCTTAAAATGAGCAGGTCACTTGATATTGAGATCAATTTTAGAAAAAAACATTGAATTTTCAAAGAAAAAACACTGTTAATGAGCATTTCACCCGGTATTGAGATCATCTTTAGAAAAAAAGTGGAGATTTTCGAAAAACAATACTGAAGTCTGATAATTGGAGTTTCCTTGGATCAAAATGAGATAACTCTGTGTTATTCCAAGTAATTTCTTGACGTGCTTCAGGTACTGATTTTTCTTTCCCTAATGATGGGAAAATGTTCTCATCAAAATGGCAGTCTTCAAAACTTATCTTAAAAACATGATCAGTCAAAGGTTCAAGAAATCTAATAATAGAGTGAGAATCAAAACCAATTTAATTTCTTATTTTTCATTATGGACCCATTTTAGTCCTTTGTAGGGGTGCTACAGGCATATATACCGCACAACCAAAAATGCGTGGATGAAAAATATTTGGTTGTATACCATAAACAAGTCGTAAAGGAAAATAATTATAGTAAGCACTTGATCTAATTCTAACTAGCAATGCAGCATGTAATATAATATGTCCCAAGATAGATGTAGGCAATTTTGATTTCATAAGTAATGGTCTTGCAATTAATTGAAGTCGCTTTATAAATGATTATGCTAGACCATTTTGAGTATGTACATGAGCAATAGGGTGTTCCACATCAATTCCAATAGAAGTGCAAAAACTATCAAATGCTTGAGAAGTAAACTCACCAGCATTGTTCAATCGAATTTTCTTGAAAGGATAATTAGGAAATTGCGCTCATAGTCTTATAATTTGTGTTATTAATCTAGCAAATGCAATATTTCAACTAGAAAGCAAACAAACATGTGACCATTTACTTAATGCATCAATCAATACCATAAAATATCTAAAAGGTCCACATGGTGGATGAATAGGCCCACATATATCTACTTGAATTCTTTCAAGAAAAGATGGTGATTCTATAAGAACCTTTGATGAAGATGGTTTGGTAATTAATTTACCTTAAGAACATGCAGCACATGGATTTTCACTTGGTAAAAAAATCTTCAAGTTCTTTAAAGGATGCCTATATGAATTCTCAATAATTTGTCTCATCATTATTGATCCTAGATGTCCAAGTCGATCATGTCAATGCATAAATTATTTTGAGTCGGAACACTTCTGGTGTATCACAATGTTTGATTCAATAGATTTCATGATCATATAATAAATTCCAGAGGTTCTCAAGAACAAGCTTCTAACCTGAAATACGTGTAGTAATATAAAGATAGTTTTTTCTATCTTCATTTGTTGTTTCAATATGATAACCATTAACATGTATATCCTTAAAACTGAGTAAATTTCTTCTAAACTCAGGTGAATATAATGCATCTTTGATGCTCAATCTTGTGTTATTTGATAACACAATAATAGCTTTTCTAGAGCCTTTAATCATGTCTATTAGACCTGATATTGTAGTACCATTAATTTTGGTTAATATCAAATACTCAAAGTATTTATTTTTCTTAAGAATTGTGTGCGTTGTTGTACTGTCTGCGAGACATAAATCTCTATCATGAAAAGTCATGTCACTATTCAAAATATAATCAAAGTTTATTATTTAACTTGAGCCAAACTAATAATGTTTATTGAAAATATAATAACATAAATATTTTAATACAAGTAAAAACTATTAATCATCTCTAATGATTCTGCCACTAAGCATGTTTTCTGTCTTATTTGAGTTTTCAAAGAAATCAGAAACATCAAGATAAGTATTAACATCAAGATAAGCATTATGATTTTCAGAATCATCTTTATGAATAAAATTAGTCTCAACTGTATTTTGTTTCAGAGAGATTTGATATAAATATGTAAGATTTATGGTGTATGAGAGGTACGCGACCAATGACAATGCATACCATACCTATGACACTTATCTTCATGTTTATATAGATTTTTGACCTTTTCTTGTATGAGTTCATTGTGTCTCCATTCCTAGTGGTATGATGTGTTGCTTTTAGAAAGATTATCTCTTCTCCTTTTTCCATTTATTATTTCCATACTTATATCCTTAGTTCTTTCTTGTCTTTTAGAAAAATGTTCCATTCAGTCCATTCAATTCAGGGAATGGCTTAAAACTTGTGGGATGAGATTGATGATTTTTCATCAAAAGCTCATTATTTTGTTCAGCCACAAGAAGACATTAGATTAGTTCTAAGTATATTTTGAAATTACACTCTCTATATTGTTATTGTAGGATAATGTTTGAGTCATGAAAAGTAGATAATGTTTTCTCTAACATGAAGACATGAAATTAGTCCCGAGTACCTTTTGAAATTACACTATTTATATTGTTGTCATAGGACAGTGTTTGAGGCATGAAAAGTAGAGAATATTTTCTCTAACATTTGGTCTTCTGTGATATCTTCACTACACAATTTCAATTGTGAGCTGATTTAAAAAAAATATATAATTATATTCACTAATCAATTTAAAATCTTGCAATCTTAGTTGCAACCACTCATAACAAGCTTAAGGAAGTATGGTAAATTTTTGGCGGTCATATCTTTCATTTACATTTTACCATGTATTATTTCCTTCTTTAATGGTATCTCCAAGATTCATAGCTTCTAGATGAATCTCGGTGTCAATGATCCATGACAAATAATTATGTCTAAAGATATCAACAACAATAAATTCAAATTTCATCATATTTAACACTATCTTTATTTATAAAAACAAGAAATAACTTATTAAATAAAACCATGGATATAAAAGAAGAAAAATCAGTCCTTTAAGACTTTTATTTATTTAGCTTTAGAAATACTAGTTCTTCAGGAACTGTATTTAATTTATTTAATTCTTCAAGAACTTGTAATACTCATTCTTCAAGAACTATAAATCTCTTTCTATGTAAGAAAATTGAAAAATAAATTGCCAAAAATTACAATAATAAAAAGCAAAAATATTAAAATTGATATAAGTCACATAATAATCGTGTTGATAACGTGTTATAAAAAGAAAAAATAATTAATATATAAAAGTATAGACATTCAAAATATAATTAGAAAAACAAGAGATAAATATCTTTTCTATTATAGATTTTTTATGTTTCCAAATTCTTAGAATACAAGTAAAGAAGGAAACCCAAAGGTCACTGTCAACCCTGTGTGTTTTTTGTTTATTTATGCCTTGTCTTGTTTGTACCGTCCACTTGAAAAAACAATGAAGAACGAATATATATAGTAACGTCAATTTCGTTGATTGATATTTTGGAAAGAACAAACAAAAAGAAAAAAAACAAACTCATTATTTTATTCCCTGTTCTCATGCGTGCACAATACTTGCACGTGGATCTTTTTTCGTTAAAAAAAAATGTGTCCAAGTTTTTGCAGTTCGGTGATACGAACACCAAAGATTTTTATTAATAAAATAAGAAAATAAAATATTTCAAAGATGGGTGGTATTGGGATATACTAGTACATTATACAGTGCTCTGACGTAGGCTAGATCATTTTTAAAAAAAAACTTTATAAATAACATTTTTTTGACAATGTTATTAAATCTATATAGGCAAATATGAGTTTCAACCAAACAATACAAGAGTTAACACGATGTAATGAATTAAAAAAAAAAAAACTGAATAACCAGCAAAAACATAGATTAACTTATAAAAAAAAAGAAGAATTTTTTAAGATAATATTGAGACGGTGATATAGTGGATGAATCTGATCACATGTGACTTTGTTCATAAATTTGATAGGGTTTAATATTTTTTTTAAAAATAACAAGTTTTACTTAATTATATGATAGAAATTAGATGCTCGCAAAATTAAGCATTAATTATAAAATATATGTTCGTTTAAGACCAAGATTACTCTAAATAAAGCATGGAAAAAACCTTTGACGAAGTCTATTCGCCAACCAATTAAGCATGGATGGATGAAACAAGAAAAAACAATAACTTAACTCTACAAAAATGAATAAAAAATACAGTAGTAACTTTGATCAATTGAGGACTTAAATAAAGGACTGAAATGAAAATAGCAACAACATTGAGGACTTACGAACATTTTTTGCCTGTAGGAGAGAGAGAGAAGGGGGAAATAAATTTTGACCAGCAACCAGGGGAAGCAACGCACCACACCATAAGGTGTAGGACATGGACACGTGTCCAGTGAGACGCCGGATGCACATTTTTAGCCGCCTCACTAGGCCGCACGCACATCCCGAAGGGGGCGTGAGGCTGTAAATCATCGGCACGTCCTGCGGACACGTCTGCTATAACTGACTTAAATTAATAATATAAAAATAGTCAATTACCAACACACTCCTACAGCCAACTCTTGTATTTTATCTTTTATGGAGGCACATCAGTATTTGGACATTTTTTAAAAATGTGAAAATGTGAACGGGCCGAATGACCTTGCAGGCAATTCATCTATTTTGTCTTTTATAGGGGCATATCAGTATTTGTACAAATTTAAAAAATGTTAATGGACTAAAAGCCCCTCACAGGTAATTCATCTTTTTTGTTTTATTTGAGGGTAAAAGAGTTAATGCACTATTTGCTCAAAATCAGCAATTACTGTGACACCCTGTAAGAAACTCTTGGTTTTTGTCTTATTTAAGGGTATGATAGTTATTTTACTGTGCACAGAAATATAAAAAATAAAAAATACTCCTGATTCAAAGATAAAACTGAGAAAAAATGAGAAGTTAAAAAATAATTGCACTATTATAATGAATAGTAATATGTTTCTGGTGCTACAGTGCAAGTCGAAGCTCTTTTATTGGGCCATATCAGTATTTACACATATTTAAAAAATGTTAATCGACTAAAAGCCCCTCACAGGTAATTCATCTTTTTTGTTTTATTTGAAGGTAAAAGAGTTAATGCATTGTTCGCTAAAAATCTGCAATTATTGTGACATCCAGTAAGAAACTCTTGGTTTTTATCTTATTTGGGGGTGATGATCGTTATTTTACTGTGTACAAAAATATAAAAAATAAAAACATTCCTGATTCAAAAGATAAAACTGAGACAAAATGAGAGATTAAAAAATAATTGCACTATTACAATGAATAGTAATATGCTCGCGCGCTGTGCTAGGTTTTTTTCCATGTAGAAAAATGATTGTTTTTATACGTGTTATAATTGGTTATTTTAATTTTTAATTAATAAAATTATAATTGATAAAATCTATTAGAAAAGGGTTTTTTTCCGTCTAAAAGTGATTGAATGTTGCAACTGTCAAAACTCTTTTGATAATTATTTAATCAGTAAATTGTACAATTGGAATCGAAAGAATTCTGTTAAAATGAGTCATGTGCTCCATGTAACATACTAATTGATTGTTGTTTATGTTTTATTTGTTTCATTAATTATTTCATTAGTAAATAGTTAAATTACAATAGTTGAATTTTAGCACAGATGAGTGATTTGTTTTACGCAACAAACAATTTAATTGGTGGTTTCATTTTAACTACTTTGATAATAATTTGATTGGTAGATAGCAAAACCGCAATTGATTAAATTGACTAAAAATGTATTATTTGTTATCTGCAACATATTAATGGTTTGTTGACCATGTTTTAACTATTTTTACCGGCCTCTTATAAGACCGTCAAAGCTTATCGACTTTTACTGGACAACCTTCATTAATTCCATTCACAGAAATCATTAATGTCAAACACAAATTTAAGTGGGTATCAAAGATTTGCAGATTTTTATCCAAAAGCCACTGTCAAACCTCTGTGTGTGGGAGAGTTTTTTGTTTATTTATGCCTTGTCTTATTTGTACTGTCCACTTGAAAAAACAATGAAGAACGAATATATATAGTAACGTCAAATTTTGTTGATTGATACTTTGGAAAGAACAAACAAAAAGAAAAGAAAAAAATACTTCCCTTCCTGTCCGCTCTCTTGACTTGGATCTTTTTTCGTAGAAAAAAAAATGTGTCCAAGTCTTGAAGATTTTGCTTATTAGTTATGTGATACGAACACCAAATATTTTAAAAAAATAAGAAAATAAAATATTTAAAAAATATTTCAAAGATGGTTTGTATTGGGATATACTAGTATATTATACTGAGCTCAGTCGTAGGCTAGATCAGTTTTAAAAAAAAACTTTATAAATAACACTAAGACCTTGTAGATTTGTTTGACAATGTTACTAAATCTATGTAGGCAAATATGAGCTTTCAACCAAACAATACAAGAGTTAACCCGATGTAATGAATTAAAAAAATTTGGATAACCAGTAAAAACATATATCAACTTATAAGAAAACAAAGAAGATTTTTTTAAGATAATATTGAGACGGTGATATAGTGTGTCGCGATGGTAATTTTTTTTACCCGTTTCGCACCCTGCCATTCCCCCTGATTAGGGGAGACAACGGCGCGCGGTGAAAATGGAGGTGTGCTATATAGCCGTAAGAATTACGACTATAATTATTAGGAGTCGCCACATAGTATTAAGGTTACTAAAAAGCTATTGGTCTGCGAGAGTCCAGGTAAGGGGATTTGTTGTGCAAGGGGAAGAGACATCACCCCCAGTGCACTCTACCTCGGGTAAGCTGTATTGTTGTTTGATTGCTCTTCTAAGTTAAACTTTTTTACACTGCATTTTCAAAAACCATTTTTTTTCTGCGGGTGTACTTTACAATGTAATTTTACACCGCAGTTACAAACCTTTTTTTATCTCCGGATGTACTTTACAATGTAAATTTACACTCTAATAGATAAAACAAAAATAGTTATAATTATTTTTGATATTTTGACCAAATTCCAACAGATAATCATAAACCGGTTACGATATCCAATTTTTGTTTAAAACATGAGGAAGATGCAAAATATTTTTTTTATGAAAAATATGATGGAAAAATTTTTGGAATCCGGCCATATACACGAAAACAAAACATTTTTTTTATTTTTATAAATGCATTTTTTTTGTTTTTTTAAATAAAATAAAATAAAAAATTTGGGTCGGGTCGGACCCCACCAAATGGGTCGGCTCAGCCAAGTGGGCCAAGGGCCCAACTATGATAGACTTAGGCTGGACTGTCCAGCCCTGATGGGCCAAAAGGCCCATCAACTTTGGCAGTTGAGCCAGGAACTGAACCCGGCCCAAATGACCCAACAGGGGAGTGAATTAATTCACTCCCCCCAGCGTGAGGAAGAAGGCAATGAACACTAAAATGGTCGACCACGACAAGAGGCTTACCTGCTAACATCGTCGGGTAGAGGAGACCGAGGTGGTTCTCCTCGTCGTGGTGGCGTCAAAAATGGTGGCCTGTGGTGGCCGGGGGAGGCTTCTGAAGTGGCGGTCTGTGCTGGAGTTGTTGCCGCTCCTTGTCGCTGCTGTGTCACCAGAGCTGGAGAAGGAAGACTGTGGCTGGCGACGGAGCTGAGGGAGACCAGATGGTGGTCGTCAGTTGCGTTGGTGGAGGAGAGGGCTGCTTGACGTGCTGGTTTTTAGAGAGAGAGGATGATGTCGGGGAGAGAGAAAGGAGTTGCGATGGGGAAGATGGAGGAGCTGCGACAGGGTTGAGAGGTGGTATTGTTGTGTGATATTTCCTTGTTTTTGATTGTTTTTCTTTGCCTAAAATTCTCTGCAAAATCCTTCATAATTTCTCGTTCCTCTCCCCTGTTTTTCTCTCTATTTCCCCTGTTTTTCCTTCTTTTTTCTCTGTAAAATCTTCTTTACTCTCTCTGCGTAAAACTCTTATTTTTTCCTTCATTTCCAAGTGTTATGCCAATCTCCCCCTCTGCTCCCTCCTCTGCATGCATTTTCATGCATGTATTTATAGGTAGGAGGCAACCCTACGGCTGCCCATTGCGTGCAGCGATGGGTTGCCTCTTCACCTGCACCTGCAGTGGGCAGTGGCGTGCTGCAATTTTCAGTTGAATTGAACAGTGCAGTCACGTCATGTCTGTGATGATTTTGGAAGAGGGTGAAAATACGATTTGATCCCTCAATTTTTAATTGGTTCAATCGCACCCCAATTGGTTTTAAACTTTTAATTTTATGCAATTGTATCCCCGTCAAAATTTCAACAGCAACCTTAGATTTGCGCGCCTTTTTTTATTTTGGTCATTGGTTTCCGATTTATGCGATTCGACCCTTAATTAACCATTAAATTCTTGATGTCTTCAATTTGGCCCCTAACTTCGCACAATTGGATTGAAAAAAATTTAATTCAGTCTCCGAAAACTCCAAACTTCTCAATTGAAGCCAAATTACACTCAAGAACTAGATTTTTCATCAATTAAGCCCTTAATAAAATTAATTTGACCAACTTAAAGTATAATTAATTCCTAGCACTTAATTAAATCCTTCAATTGGACCCTAAATTAATTTCCAATCATAATTATACTTTTAAATTGGTCGATGATTGGCCCATAAAAATATAATTATGTCTCTCGACTTAATTTTTACACAGATTTATCCAATGATAAATTATTTTTGCCTTAAATTTATACTTTCCTCTATTTTTGGGGACAAAAAAGATACGATCGGACTCACGGAAACAACCAAAATTTTCATATTGATTTTTCTACCAACGCTGACCTCTTTTATTTTATTTTATTTTTGTTATTTTTGGGTGGATATTGGGGAGTAACCCAGAAATTGGGTTATGACATAGTGGATGAATCTATCATATGTGACTTTGTTCATAAATTTAATAGGGTTTAATATTAATATTTTAAAAAAAAAACAAGTTTTTACTTAATTTTATGATAGAAATTAGAAGCTCACAAAATTAAGTATTGATCATAAAATATATGTTTGATTAAGACCATGATAATGATTATGTCTTCATGTTTAGCATACTGTCATTAACAATTCAAAATTAATAAATACATAAATAAAAAGTTGTCAACCCATTGCACAATAAGTCAACGAACACAAACATGGATGCTTCCAACAATTTATGAAGGGAGAAGTGGACAAAGAACAGTTTAGCTCAAAGACATTCCTAAAATTATAGAAGGTGCAAGAATAAAAAATAGTTGAAGGAACATAACAGATACCTTTCCATCAAGCTCATTTATAGTTAACTCTTGTGCTTCTGATTCCAAGTATAATATAAATTATATTATGGGACCTTACCTAATATCTTAAGTTTTTAGGTGGGATGATTCTTTAACATGGTATCAGAGCCTAGTTGACTCAGCGGTCACGAGTTCGAATCTCACCACCCCTATTCTATTTGATAAAAATCAAGCATAAGGTAATATTGATTTGTGCAAGTTTCAAGTCCAAAAGGTTTTTCACTTGAGGGGGTGTGCTAGAAAATAATATAAATCATATTCTGAAGTCTCGCCTACCAGCTTAAGCTTTTAGGTGAGATGATTTCTTAACAATTGTCAATACTATCAAAAAGAGAGAGGGGGTGGGGGAGCTAGCAGAAAAAAGATCTTAGATACAGTTAGGTTTCAAAAGTATTCCACACTATGCAATAATCCAGGACGATAAACATGTTGGACTTTTGATTTGAACAATAACTGTTTAGAACAATTACTGTTGAGATTAAAAATATGGAAAAACAAGAAATCTTTAAGAACTCGAAAATCACAAATATTGGAATGAATCACACTCAATTTATTCAATTGAAACTTGTCTATTTATAGGCTTACAAGAACTAGAAATTGAAATAAACTAGAACTCTCAATAGACTAGGAAAGGTTATTGGATAAATAATAGATTTGTTGATAAAACCTATTATGAATAGTAATTTCAACTAAATTAAAAGACTACAACTAAATCTTCTTATCTTCAAAGCTAATCTCATTAAAATCTAACAAAACAAGGGATCCAGATGTCCTGGTGCAAGCATATAAACAAGGGATCCAGATGTCCTGCTGCAAGCATGATTTTTAGTAACAAATAATCACATTTGATCAGGATAAACATAAACAGTATCCAACTGAAGGTAGCATGGATTATTCAATGAAGGAACTGGTGAATAACATGTTGTTCTTAAAATTCAAATTGATAGCTATCACGGGAGAAAAAACATTTTCATAAGAGTGGGCACTAGTCAGACCAGAAGAGGCACAATCAGAAGCATTTGAAAAGGAGGAGAGTGCAACTTTCAGATGATGTGGGAGAAACACAGTTGAAATGTTTTGGTCAGCCATGTTAGTGGAGGATACAGAGAAGTGATACGGTGGATACTAACTACACAGCATGAATAGGTAACAAAAAGGATTTGAATTGACATCAACAATAGACATGGTTATATGTGCATCGTAACTGATATGGTTGAAACATAAATCTTAAAGAAGTAAATTTCAAGCGACAAAAGCTTATGGTAATTTTTCGTGATAATAATTCAAAATTAGACTCTTTAAAAATCTATTTTTGTATGAAAAGCAAGCATCTTGACAAAAAGGCACACTTCTTAAGAGATCTCACAAAGACTGAAACGATTCAGATAAATCATTTGAGAGGGTGTTGATATATTTATCAAGTCTCTTCAATTGAAGCTCAGGAGATTATTTTGTGTTTACACTCAACAAGACCTTGTTTAAAGTTGAGTTCCCCGTCGTTAAACTAAGTGTTTAAGAATACAAGTTCAAGAGCGTGGTTGTTGAAGTTGAAAAAGGATTTGCTTAATTGAGTTAGGAAAAGATTCCGTGGTGTAAATGGATTTTTCTTGCAGTGTTTTCATCATAGGTTTGGCAAAATGTATGAAGTGGTCTTAAATAAAAAGGCATCACTTATTTTTATTATGACGTGTGCTAAACACAAAATCGATTAAAAGCCTTTGACATCTATGAATTTGTTATGTTTTGCTTATTTTTTATTCTAAAGTGGTCAAATATTGATAGTTGTAAAATGGTATATTTTTATCTACTTAAAGAAAGTAGGGCAATTGTTGATGGGAAAAAGAAAATGATTGTTCTGTACACCATGTGTTACCCATTGTATTTGACTTGATATCGGAAGATTTTGAGAAGAAACTAGAGGTCCATCAAATAACTATTTCTAAGGAGAGGAGAATCACCTCGTACTATATTCAATAACTATTTTTATTTTCATGTTAAGGCAATTTACAAAAGGAAAGGATTTGATTAGGTTTGTTTCTATTTGATTTGCTATTGCATACTTGACTCTTAGATGTTTGAGTGATTGTAAGATACAATTAATGATAATGTTTAATTCCATCTAATAGAGGTCATATAGGTTTTCAAAAACAGATGAAAGAAAGTGAATTTAAATTTGTGTTTTGGACAACAAGTTTTGGCATGGTATCACTATATGTATTAAGGCAACATATTCTCTTATTAAAGTTCTTTGATTAGTTGATTCAAATGAGAAACCAGTTATGAGTTTTATATATGAAGCAATGAATCAAGTAAAAGAGAAGATACAGGTGATTTTTTGTTTTGTGAAAAAAGGTACCAGATATTTATCCTACTAATTATTTATTTAATACAATCAGTTGATGCATAATATTTATTTCACTTTTATATTATTTAATTTAATATTGATGTTAATATTCTTATTTTTATTTTGTAGTTATATACCTACAAGGAATATTATTGATACTAGATAGAAACTTCAACTTTATAGACTTTTATATGCAACAACTTATTATTTGAATCCTCATTATCATTATAATTCTATTTTATAGTTAATGTCAACAACAAAATTGGATTATATCAATGCTTAGAAAGGATGATGTCTAATGCAAATGAAGTATAAATTTGACTTACAACTTACTCACTCAAGGATGCAAAGGGGTTGTTTGATATTGAGGTTGTCAAGACAGAAAGGGATTAAAAACATTGTAGCTAAATGATGGGATTTTTATGGGGATGAATGTCCAAAGCTACAAAAAAATTCAATTCGAGTTCTAAATGTGACTTGTAGTTCATCTAGATGTGAGTGTAATTGGAATGCATTTAAGATGGTAATTTTTTTAAAAAAAATAATGTTTTTATATTTGATAAGAATCTTATATGTTATCAATTTGAATTGTTTACAAAGGTTCATATGAAACGCAGAAAAAAAAAATGAATGACTTGGTATTTGTAATGTGTAAGCTGAAAGTGAATGATAACTATGTCAAAAATCAAAATAATGATTTTGGTGAAGTTTTAGATGATCTCTCATCTGATTATGATTGGATAACTGAAAGAGAAAAACTTGATGGTTCATCAAACTTTGATTTGCTTAGTGATAGTGCAACATAAAAAAAAAATGGTAAAAAAGATGAAAGTGATGATGAAGATTTTTTTAATTCTGAAATGTAATCATGGGATTGAAGATGATTTAGAGATTAAAAACTATATCAATCAAGATAATTAAAAGAGTTTGAAGTTAAACATTGTTGATAATATTGGTGTTGGTGTTGATACTAGCAATAACTAATCTATACAATATCGATGTTAGTACTAGTAGCAGCAGTAATAATCCTTTAGATGATAATGATTTTAATGAATGTTTTAGAAATATAGAGGAAGATGAAGGCAATGAGATTGGTTCTAGTTTACATGACACCAACATATTGTTTCTTTTAGATTTGTTAATCTTTAGTTAATGAAATTCTATAGATATAATTGTATTATATTATTTTAAGTTATTTAAACCATATAAGAAGTTTTGTTTGAACTATGTAGTTTAAGCTTTTTGGACTTTTTTTATTGTTTATTTCACTTTTATTTTAATTATGTTATATTGTTATTTACTACTTGACTGTAATTGCTAATATATAACTGGGTAAAATATTTTACTTATAATATTACAATTCGATATATTATAGTTTTTGTGTCATATCAAAAATACATTTTTAACAACCTTGGTTAGCTGGCTTGATTACTAATTAGGGTTGAGTAAAGCTTCTATTTATACTTTTTATTTTAGGCAATACAAATTTAGTAAAACTCAGTCGGTTTAACTTTCTCAAACCGAAACCAAACCAGACCAAGCAATTTTTATAGTTTTTAAATCGATATAATCGGTTTTTCTAAAAAGTATCTTCTGCTCTCAGAACTTACCCTGCTGGAAGTGGGCTGGTCATGCATTTTTATACCAGTCTTGTTCATGCGGTAAAAGGCTGGCTAGAAGTATCGTAGTCAGTAGAATTAGTAATATGAACAAGACAGTGAGTGCCCAGTAACAATATCACAGCTAAAAAAAGTTGAAATTGAAAAATCCAAGTTACAAGCTTTAAACGATACAGGTAATAAATATTGCCTGCCTGGCTCTAAAATGAATCAATCCATTCCAGGACTCGTAGTTCATATTCCACATACATTACAACAAGAACAAAAGGAATATAAACGGTATCATTTCATCGAAATTCAATTTTGGGGTCAATGCCTCGACGACCTTCATCTACGAGTGCCAGACTCAGCATTTCAGTGCAAAATTGATCATCCGGTTTCAGCCATAAAGCCTGATTGAGAAGTAATATGATTAAGACCAGATCTTAGGGAATTTTTATGACAAAGAAGATAGAGGTGGGGGAAGCAGTAAAATTGTCTTTGAAATTATACACTACTCCAGATTACTTACCTTGTGGTAGTACGTAATTGCAGCAGTGAAGTTATCCTGCAGAAAAAGGGGACGAAGAAGAGGCAACACTAAGATGGCTTTAAAATCATGACAGTATCAAATTGTAACATTTCCCAAATTTAGAAAGTGGTCAAAATTTCAAGCAATCTAAAGACTACTCATCATATCAAGCATTAAAGATTAGTTCATTCTTCCAAGTCCGAGTCACACAAAAGGTGATTTGCAGCCAGTCACTTTGGGAAACACTCTATCATTTGAAAATAAAGGAAAATATGATTTTCGCTTCCAGTGAATACAGGATGTTGTTGGATCACTTGAATAATAGCAAAAGGTTGTCAAACAATCAACATGAGAAACTGAACTGTGGTCCCATGCTAGTTTGTGTTTGTGTTCATCTTCATTTGATGTGAATATTGTTTGAGTTATCGAACCCTTGCACAAAAGTAAACAGAAACTTAAAATGGCCGAGATATCATAATGTGATAGCTTTCCATGACATTTTCAACTTTCACAACCACGTTCATTATTTGCACTAGCACGCTTCAATATCTCTCCCACTTCTAGTACTCCTTATTCTCTCTGGATAATATTTACCTTTCTCAAACTATTGCTTTCAACTACAACAGCCAAATGATGTCATTTTAACATACTTAAATTAAAATGAAAAGAACTCAATTTACCTGCAAATGATAAGTGTATGCAAGACCAGCATAAGTACTCAAGCTTCTAGTTGATAATGCAAGTGCTCTCTCATAGCATGAAATTGCTTCATGGTAAATCCTGAAATAATAGTTTGACGTTATTAAGCTGAACAGTAATATGCCATATCATTCATTTATACAATTAATAAGAGAACAATCTATTTCTACAATAATGACTGCAAGAAATGGATGAGGAGAACAAAACTCCTCAAACATGTAATAAAGTCAAACCATGAGTCCTAATGTCTTACTTGCTCTCGATATCAATCATGCAATAAATGAATAGTTGACCACACAAGCATTAAAGGATTCATGAGAATTCTCTCCATATTATTCTTGAATTTTGAGTGTTACGAAGAGCCAAGCTTATCCTCCTTTCATCCTATCAATGGATTTTGAAAAGTATTTTCTATTGCATGATATTATTATCTGTTGTATTTCACGAAGTGCACCAAAAAAGCTCCCAACTTGATCCTTAAAAACACTTTCACAAAAAGATACAGGAAAAGAGAGAAACTAACATGTCTATAGGAAAATGCTAACAACTACAAAGATGACCAAAGCTTTCCATATATAAAAACTGTATCAAAAAAGTACTCATCAATATAGGTTTGCTCAGTTAACTAATTGAAATTAATGGTTATGCAATTCATCAGAACAAAAAAAAAATAGTGTGAATGTAGGGTTAAACTACTTCTTTCTTTTGACAAAGACCTCAGCAAGTATGTATTGAATAACAAATGCAGAACATATACTAATCATCCCTACAACGATGTGAAAATAAAAAGACACTAAACAGAAAAACAATTTTCAAATTGAGAATGTGAGATCATTCATTTCAAGTATGAGGAAAATTCTAGAAAAAAACAGACCAATCATAAAAAAAAAGGAGTATAACAGCTGATTCAATTATATTTTAAAACGTACTTTAACTTTCTGTAGGCATGAGCAAGATTAACGACAGTTGGTTCCCACAATTGACTCAACGAAGGAATGTGCTTCAAAGTCTTCTCAAACCATAACACAGACTTATTGTACCTGAAAGTGTTTGAGAAACAAAATTATGAAGGTCAAATAGCTTGACTGGCATCAAAAAATTGACAGCAAATGGCTTTTAGGAAAGAATGAATGCTGTTTGCAAAATTGATTATTTGATTCTTCAAAGAAATGCCATAAACATTAACAATGCAAAAGAGCCCTGCAAGTAAACTTTCAGGTCAATCTTCAACAAAATTATGAGAGCAATGAAATATTCTTACTCCTTCATATTATAAGCAACAACACCAAGTTCATTGTATACAAGTGGATCTGAAGGGCAAATTGTCTTTGCCTGCATGAAAAACTGCAAAAAAGATGACAAATCAGAATGTTGACAAACCATTACAAGAAATACAATGAAGAGTCAAAAAGGAAAGAGGATTTCATATGACAAACAAGTAAAGTGCAATATTATGATTTAACTGTCCATTCGATTTATGTTCAGTTTGCAAAAAAACTACAAATAATACCCCAAAAGGAGAAAGGAAATCATTTTTTTAGATTACAACTATGAAATTGAAGTCAACTAAAAATGTGGGTTCGAAGCTAGCATTCTTGAACAGAAACATGACAAAACAAAAGCCCTTCATTTTTCATTTTTATTGAAAACAAAGGCAGAGTTTTCTCAAGCATCAGGGAAGAATGATGCTGCTCCACTTAAAACACCAGGGGCTAATTGTGCTATTAAAACACAATTTATCAAATAACCAAACACAATAGCAATTGGCCAATATTCAGAAGATAAAACATCACCTGCTCAGCAAGCTTATAGCTGTGAGTTCGCATGTATTCCATCCCAATATACAAAGTTGGTAAATGGCACCTGGAATAACAGAATATCAAGATTCAACCTGTAAAAAGACAATTGATAAGTAATAAGAGGACTTCAACAATTCATAGCCCTGGGACCAAAAAATCAGACTAATTTCAAATCATTATATTAGGAGCTTTGGGTCAACTTAAACTACCTTATGGAGATTTTGAGACAGGGGAAAATCAACCACCACTTTTCTGGTTTAAACTAATAAATCCAAACCTAAAAGACCCTTTAGCCAGCTAGCCAGCCACCAAGCTAGCTCATCACCCGAAAAAAAATAATTACAGCAAAGCAATCAAGACAAACTACCTAGCAACACTATAACATTCTCATATAAAAATCTCTACCTCAACTTATTATAAAGGAAGTACTAGTAATTACACTCAGAAAACCAAAGGGAACAACAGCAACGAGAAAACACATTACACAATGGAAGGCACAGGTTAACAACAAAAACACTAGGATTTCTTCTAAACGGTACATAGTTAAAATGATAGCCCATAATAGTTAAGATCAGGCAAACTATAAGCAGAAGTGGGACATGTACAAAATTTTATATATTCAATATTTTCATAAATCTGAAGTTTTGAATCAATGTAGGCAAGGAAAAGAGAATAAAAAAATATGGTGAGGAAAGAAAAACTTTTTTCGTTCTAAATAAGGCTAAAAGCTTATATGAAAGGAAAGAAAGATGAATGCCGCATACAGATTATGGTGAGCTTTTTCAATTCTTACAAGTAGCAGGAAATACTAAAAGACAGTAATACTTTGAAAAGGTGGCAGTGGCAGTGGCAATGGCAATACAGGTCTGCATGTACCCGCACAAGTAGTGGCTGGCATGGAGGAAACCCATTTGGCTCCAAACCCACACATTTATTTAAATAAGTTTTATCTTAAGGACTTTGCCATGTATTTCTCTTAATATTTTTTTAGAGGACATGGAATACTTCAATTTTTGTATACTGCTTGCAACCAATTCAATGCACATTTTCTTTTTTATATTTTAAATTTTAATTTTGGCTTCTTATTGATTATAAATAATAATATATGGTCCTCCCTTCGAATCTGTCAAGGAGTCCTCAAATCAGTTCCTAAAGTTATTGATGCAGAGGAATTCAAGTGTGCAGGAAAATGCTAAAATATTTTCTTAGAACAAAGGCAGCCTAACAAAAGCACATAATGCTCCAAAAACATGTACCTTTCAATTCAAATAGTGTAAAAATATTAAATTATTTTCAACTTGAAGAGGTTAATGAGGTTCTAGTCCAAATTACCCTGGGAATAAACGAGCAGCAGTGCGATATGCTGACATTGCTTGATCACCCTCTTCCTGAGCAGCATAAGCATTCCCAAAGCCAATCCAAGCAGGTGCAAAGGTTCCATCTAGACTCGTAGCCTTGCTGTATTGTAGAAAAAAAGAGAAGGAGAATCAGATTTGTTCTATATGGCCAAAAAGAGCACAGTAGGTACACGTTATATTGAGCTTCAGGAAACAGTTACCTGAAATAACGTCGTGATTGATCATACTTCTTGATACAGTAGTAGTAGCAGCCAACAGCAAACCATGAGAGAGTCCTAAATGATGAGAAGACCTAATAAGTAAACATGATGTTTAATTACATATTATTTAATGGGAATGCTAGTTACATAATATCTAATGGAAACTTGTATTCATGCTTAAGCTGAAGTGAAGTCTATGAGAAAGAAACAAAATCTCTCTTCTCCATCTCTTATTTTTTTCCTTTTTCTCTTCAAATTTTTGTAATTACTAATTCAAAACCATTTGAGAATGAAATTTAGATGAGAGTCCACAAGATATCATTCAAGCACAATTTCAAGCAGGACATGACAGAACATCAAGAGAAATGAAAGAAAGCCAATGGAAGAAAGCACTCATTTTTTCCATGTTTTTTAACAACCCTGAAACCATTTTAACTTCCAACTTACCATTTTTTTTATCAATTTAAAATCTTCTGCACCAGTAGATTTCACTTTCCATGATTTTAGTGTTGACGATTTGAGGAACTGAAAAATAGGCCACTTTCAAATACCAGGTGGGAAAGTTTTTTCACATAGTCAGAGGATTCTAATAGGTCCACCATTACATTACTTCATACAATTTACAATCTTTCCATGCATGATGGTAGACATGTATGAATGTGAAAACTGCTGCAGCCAATTATAAATCAGGGGAAACTTAGCTTTGTTGAAGAGAAAGTGACAGCCCTGATGGATGAGAAGTCCAATAACCACAAAAAATGAATACTACTCTTTAGTACCTTTTATTAGACTATACAAATAATCACAGGCAAACTACGCACATATTTCCCATGTTACTCATGAATGGTATTCCGGGTGTAGTAGATACATGTTTTCCAAGAGTTCTTACTTCCTTCTCTTTAACTTCTTATTTGTGTTAATAAGTCAAGCTGTTACTGGGAAAACAAATCATTTGGATAACCGCCATGCTCCAATTGATCAATGATGACAAACAAATTATTCAGTGCCTTGACCACACCTAGAGAGCAAACAATGGAAGCAAAAAAGGGAAAATAGATAACTCAATCTAAGCATAATCCTTCACAGTGAAAGGGAATTAAGGAAGCTGTTCCTGAGAGTAATCCATCAACTCCAAAGAGCACTAGTCATATGAGCATATCATAAAAGTAGAGGCAGGTATATAAACTCACTTTTGAGGATAATCCTTCACCAAGTTAGATGCCATGAGATAGAGCTCATTTGAATTTCCAAGCTCCACAGCAGCTGCTAAATGTACCAATGTACATTTCAAATGAAAAGGGTCCTTCTCAAGCAGACTGCAAAAGAAAAGATAAAGCTCGGGTCAACTCCCGCTCCTGAGGTGTTGTTATCTGTATTCTGTTTGAACCAAGTTAGGAACTCACTCTGAAGTTAGTTCAAAGCATTTCTGATATTCACCACACTGATTGAAGTACTCTGCTTTACAGGCCAAAAGATCAGTGTTGTTTTTTAGTGTATGCATGAAAGATGGGCTAGAAGGATTACTATTGGTGCTTTCTTTTTCAACTTCTCTGAATTTGGCTTCTATGACACACTCTTTGTCGTACTGTGACAAGGGTCTGAGATTAGTTTAGGAGAAGCACACAGATTTATTAAAGCAAATAGATTATCTGGAAATAGTTGTTTGGATCATATTGACTAGTATACAATTTAGTTGTGTGTGCTCACCTTTTTTATCAAGCAAGAGTAGAATGAAGAGAGCCACCTATCTTCAGGACCAAATTGCAAGGAGGAAAGTAGACTTGTTTCTGCAATACAGTAGCAAATACAAGTCATTTGAGTAGTAAATGACATTTTTATTTCGAGCAATGTGGAGCAGTTAAAATTCTTTCAGTTAATGAAGTGAATGCTAGAATGGACTGAATAGAGAAATTCTCGACAATCACCACTTAAGTAGTAAATACTACAAAATCAGATAACAATATTCTTCACATGACGCAAATGAGGTTTGGAGAATTGTTACCTTCTTCAAATGTAAGCATGTGATTTTCAGTAAGGCATTCCAAAGCCTGGGAAACAATGCAGATACAACCATCATTCATACTTCCAACCAAAATAAATAAGAGACATGAGCAAAACTAGAAAGAAATCAAGTTATTTCCAGAAAACAAAGGGAAAAAATTGCAGTTGGATCTATCAAGAAAACTATTTAATCTTTATCAACATCTTTATATGGATCTTTGAAGCTTTGCACAGAAAGCTATGTTAATTCCTTTTGCATGCACAAATACAAATAATGCAAGAAACTCTCTTATGGAACCTACAAAGTAAAACAGAAAGCAAAGGTAAAACAAGTGCAATAGCTACCTCATAACATAAAGGATCAGCCTTGATAGCAGCTTTGTACCTTAAATCATCACAAAAGAGTAAATTATTCATTATAGACCAAAGACACAGTAAACTTTCTAGAAAAATGAGATGGCAAAGAAAAGCTAACCAATGTCGAGCTAGAGCACGATTTTCCAATGCTTCATAAGCCCTGCCTCTTAGAAAACATATTGCTGAGGAAATCTATCCCAAAACAGGAAAATAGCATTTCACTAACCAAAATCCAAAGTCATAAATACAAGTATAATCTATGTATACTCAAATACATAATCCACATCTTTATCACAATCAACTAATATAAAGCACCAAAAATAAATCTTCAAAAATTCATAAGCGAATTGTGAATAACAGAGAACAAGACTAGAAATATTCAAAAGAAAATCTCAATTGCCAATTAAAAATAGCATAAAAAAACTCACATTGATCTCGCGATCTTCACTATCCTTATCTAAGTACATAACATTACAGTCTTTAGTATCATATACATTTCCATGTTCATCAACTTTTGCATCACCAAGCATTAACAAACACTGGTCCCACTCTCTCAATTCCTCCTGGTCACAATTTTAAAAGAAAGAATTAAAAGTTAACCCTAAAAAACCCTAAAGTTAAAAAAGTGTAGTTTTCAAGATTGAAGATCCAAAATCGAAGATTTACGAGGCATTTGGCGGCGAGGTAGCGGAAACGGAGGTCGCGAAGGACTATTTTGGAGGCGTTGAGGAGGTGGTAGGCGCGGCGGTAGTGGCGGCCGAGGAAGAGAGCCTGAGCTTGCATGTAGATGTCAGCAGGATCGTCGGTGAAGGCAGCGACTTTGTCGGCGAAGAAAATGGCGGAGGAGTACAAGTGCTTGCTCACACAGTCACGCACTACCCCTCGAAGCTTCTCTATCTGCTCTTCTCTCATTATTAATTTTTTTATAAAAACAAGGGAAAATGAGAGAGAGGTATTGGAGTGAAAGGGAGATTGTAGGTTTTTTATTTGTGTGTTGCCAAAAATATAATACGTATTCGGGAAGCAAGAGCAAATGAGCGGGAGGTTTTTTTTTCGGTTTCTTTAATGGGTTGATGGGATGGGCTGGGCTGGAAGATACTGGATTTTAATTCGGCCCACATACCCATTTTTAGATAGATTATAATGTTTTAAAAAAAAAACTTCGAATAAGAGATAATCAGTGTATTATTTTTTACTCGCCCATGAAAGTTATTATGAATTCCATGGAAGGATCATGCTTCTTTTTTTCTGATTCCTACTTTGTTTAGGTCTGATCATTGTTTGTCATACGATAATCATACTAATATTAATTTTATAAAACTTCTTTTATGGATGTTTTCAGATAACTCTTCACAAGTTAGTGCAAAGTAAATTATTAATACTACAAACATTACTGCAAAATTAAAAAATTCCAACAAAATATTTCATAGATTTTGTTGGTATTCTTTAATGCTAACATAATAGGCTACAAATATTGTCATTAAAACAAATTTAGCATGGTTTTTTATTCTGTCAAAAACTCTATCGGCATTGAATATTTCATTGGTATTTTTAATTTTTATTTAAAAAGAGACATGCATTTAAATTCAATTCTCTCTTCAACTTATGTATGGCATGAGAGAAATCAAGAGAGATGCAAAAATAGAAAGATAGAAAATGAGACATGCACATTTCAAAAGAGCATGAAGACATTGTCGTTTAGTAAATTAGGATCAAAGAACATGAAAACATTTATGTTATCCATTGCCATATAAATGTTCAAGAAATAAAAAATAATTGCAAAGAAATTGGGATATATAAAACAATAACCTCATTCAATAAACTATCTCGAAGGTCATAGTATAATAATTATGTCAAGATCCAATTTTAAACATACAAAAAAAAATTAAATTAGTATAGCCGCACGATTTCTAAGCTTGATATTAAATCAACAAAAAAAAAATCAAGATAAAAATTTATTACATGACCTAAATTTTCATCTATTTTATCCAAGTGCCATGCATTATCAAGAAACTATGTGTGATAATAAAGAAACAACTAAACTCTTCATTATTTTTAAACTAACACTTCCTAAAACAATTAAAATATCATCTACTCATAAATCTCTAACCAAGAACCAACAAACTACTAGGAACATTAGTAAGATTCCAAAAACAAGAAAGAAAGTAATTGTAACAGGCAAATTAAGCAAAGTTTAACATTCTTGAACAAAAAGAGATGCATATAACATACTTAAATAGTCTTATAATTCCTTTAGTTCATCCTTTTTGATCAAATCATATTGCATATTATGCTTCCTTGCATATTTTGACTCCTTCATTCATGTCATTACACAAATTTAAATAAACCTTTCAAAACTCAAAATAAACTAAAACAAATAATATTTAGTACAAAACAAAAGCTTCATATATACCAATGTTAAAGGGTATCTCAATTAATTTTCATATCATACTATCATCAATAAATAAAACCCTGATTCCACACAAAATCAAATTGCCTCAAATTTTTCACTTGACTATAAACTAAGATAAAATAATTGGTACATTTCATAACCCAATCTCCATTTATCTATTTTAAAAAATCCAAATATTTAGAATTTAGAAGTGTTTTTAGGTTAGATAGACAAATGTGTAATTCACAATTAGTAAGAGCACCATGTGGATAAATAATTTGAGGTCTAGTTAAAAAATGAACCAAAACTAGTCAAAATCTTATAAATTGGAAAAATGAGGACCACAATGGACAATGTGGCAAAGTTTAGAAGTCCAATTTTGTTAGATGAGGGCATAATTGAATAGGGAAATTGAAGATTATGGAAAAATTGAAAGAAATGGAAAGTTAATGAGTCAATTGAAACTTGAAAGGGTATAAGTGACTCAATGAAGGGCTTAATAGAAAAAATCAAGTTTGATAAAATTAGTTGTCTAATAGTGAAAATGTAAAAAAATTAGGGTTCAATTGTAACATTATAAAGATCATGGGTACCAAAAATGAATTGAAATTAAGACCCCAATTGATTTAATAAAACATCATTGTTTCATATTAAATAAAACAAAGCATTTTGACTAAAATTATGTGCCTTGGCATGAAACAATGTCATTTAAGGGGGGGAAATCAAATAAAATGACATTACATCTTTTCACTAATTATCTTTTTCCTCGTTTAAACTCGTTTTACACCCTGGTAGCTACCATTTTTACAAGGATAAAAGCCAACCATTGTTATAAATAGCAAGAACAAGATCGTTAACCAAAAGAAAAAAAATTATAAGCCCTAGCCATTCATCACTTAAAAGTTATTAAAATACCTTTCTTAACCTCTATAAAGATATCAAATCAAGCCTTATTGTTGACCTTTTTAGTTTTGAGCTTCAGAGTTAAAATTTCTTCTTTCATAAAACATTGGTTTCACAATAAAATCCGAAATTTTAGATCAATAAAAAATTTAGCCTATTTAAACCATCATTAGTGTTACAAAAGATCTTGAAGGCATCATATTATCCCCTCAAGTCTTTCCTAGGAGATGAACTCTATCACTTTTCAAGTCTTAAATTCATAGTAGTAAAATTAAACCCTATAAGTATAATGTTTTCTCACATTAACTTATTGTCATATGTTTTGATGAGTTTATGAAAATAATAATATGTTGTAATTCTTTTTAAAAAATATTTTTTGTTATATATTGCTATGAATACATTCTTGTTCTTCTTTTCTAAAAAAGTGGATGAAATAATGGGGAAGGTTACTTTTAGTTTTTTTAGAGACAATACATCATATTTTCCTTCTTAATATGTTATAATGGTTGAAGTGTGAACCTTTTTCCATTATGTTTATTATTTTATGTAAAAAGAGCAGTTAAAAGGAAATCAAGTGAATAACTTTTATATCTTTTGTTTTGTTTAATAGAAAAAATGTTGAAGGTTGTTTGTTCTTCGCAAACATGTGATGCTCCTAAATTTGTACCTTGTATAGAGGTCTAGCTAGTCACGAGGGTTAGTTATCAGTCCAGGTTTGCTTTTTTTTTTTTAAATAAAAAAAAGATGAGAAAGGATGAGGTATGTTGATGATGGTGGATCTTTTGTCTTTTTAAAAAAAAAGTATCCAAGAGAGGTACCAAGTTATTTTTTATTTTTTTGTTTATGAATATAGGTCAATGAATGCCTATTTACTAATATACTTGTTATTTTTATAGTTCTTTTATGTGTTTGGGATTTGATTTTAGGTGACATGATACATAATTTTATGGCTTAAGGATATACAGCCTTTTTCCATTATTGTCTTCACATGTTCATACTTTTTTTTAACAAAGCTATTTTGATAGCATATTGGTAAGGTAAGGAGATGGGCTATATGTGATGCGACCATATTATTTGATAATTTCATCCATATTTACGTAGTGTTTTGCATATGTTTTATGTATAAAATGCCTTGATATTCTTTGTTTTATATTTTGAAGGTATTTTTGGATGAAAGATGCAAAAATGAGGTAATTGGAGATGATTGGCAGATTTGACCTTCAATCGGTGTTTTGTGCAGAGTGGAAGCTCTAGAGATCGAAATGAAGTGATTCCAGTGACATTCAAAAGCTAACATCCATAAATTTATGGAAAGATAAGGAAAAGAAATAAAATAAGGAAGATCATGGAAATCGCAGCCTTCAAAGTCAAATCTTGCAATCTGCCGATATCGACCTTTGTCCATTACAACTTCAATATCTCGAGCTACAAAAGTCCGATTGATGCAAACTCAATTGTCGTGGATTCAGGACTCAAAGACCGATAAACGCTCCAAATTTCAGCTCAAAACGATGTGATATTAATGAGATATGAATTTTACAAGGGACAACTAAATTCTGCCAACTCAAGGAAGGACTATTTTGTAAAATAGACACTAGGGTTTCTAAGCATATATAAAGGAGAAGAGGAGCAAGGAAGTGGCGGCCAGCACAAAAGAAAACACAAAATCTTCCTCCTCCAAACCCTAAATCATGTGTTCTTCCATCTTTTTATTTAGTTGTTCAATAAACATGCAAGGCTAGACTCTTTTGCTTGGTTGCAAGGACACAAAAACCTTCGGATTTCAAGAACCGTGAGATTTATTCTTCCTTCTATTTTCAGTTTATGTTATGAATGAGTATGATTGTTTTCCTATGCATATTTTCTATGATTGTTATTGATGATTGCTAGAGCGGACTCTAAGTTATTGTTGTGAACAATCTATTGTTAAGTTTAATATCAAAACCGGAGTTGTGATATATGAACTTGTGAAGCATCTAAGCTTGATAATTGTGGCGGAACTACATTATTGAACTTAGGGAGAACATTTGAATAAATTGACACAAGTTGCGGACAACTTGTATGTTAATCTTGATGAAATTATCTAGTTCTTAAAGCTACCATTAAATTGAATCATTAGTGCGGACACTTTGATTGTTTGTTGGTTAGGATTAGTTATACGGCGGATCCGTTAATTAATCACGTTAAGAAAAGATAAAATTTCAGAACATGAACTGCATTTTTAGTTTCAAGGATCGGTTCTAATTTTCGTAGGTGGATGTATGCTTGTGACCAAGGTTTGTTTTCTTGATAAGTTTCGGTTTTAATTGATTTTGTTTGCTAGTTTAATTGCTGCCATAGTTTAGATAATCACAAACCAAATCCCCCCAATCACATAACGTACAACATAAAAATCTAACTTGAAACTTTCTCGTGGGATCGACCCCTTGCTTGCTCTATACTATTTTGTGTGTTTTAAGCTAGGGTAATTAATTTGTGCGACCGCGACAACGCAACAATATGGTCAAGGTTTCTTTCTTTAGTGTATATCATGTTTTGATAGGTGCTTGTTATGTTGTAATCTAGGGTTTGTTTTATTTCATGCCTTGTTTGGATTGTGTAAAGCTCCTAAAGTTTTATAAGAAATATATTTTAAAATTTAGGTTGCAATATGACCAAGTATCAATAAAAAAATATTTTTGTTTTATATGTCTTAGCATTCATAATCTATTTTTCTTAACTTTTTCATAAAAAAGGAAATAAATAAAAAGAAGGATTGAACTTTTACATATGTAACAATATTGACATTAAAAACTTTTGTATATCATTTTAAAAGAGAAAAAATATTTTTTGTTTCATTATTATATTTTTCAAAAAAAAAATGTTTATTGCATGAGTTTATGGACTTTATAACAAGTTTATCAAGATCATTGAAACTTGACCCAAATTTAAAGGCTCTTTTAAGTCAACATATCCAAAACCTAAATAATATTCATCAATGCTAAATTTGACGATATTATTTTTTAGTTCAATATTCATTGACATTAAAGTCAAGGTTATTAAGCCTTTTTAGTATATTATTGATCAATGTCAAAATTGAGGATATTATCTTTAATACAATGTCTAGTGACTCTAGAGTTAGTAATATCAAGTCTTCTTAATGTATTACTCATCAATACCAGAATTGAGAGTATTATTTGAAGTTCAAATTCAATAACGGTAGAGTTATGATTATTGAGGTACCTTAGGATAAATGAACCTCATTGAGCTTCTCTCATGGACCTTCCTTAAAATAACTTTGTTTAAACCATTAGTAAGGGTTTAACTCATCATAATAACTTATTATCACCTTATAGATAGACCATTAGTGGATTAGGCAAAACGATTTAAGATTACATTATTTAAAGCTTAAATCCTATTAAGTGGATAAATGATATTTATTTTGAGGATCGAAGTAATATGCTTTTATTAGATAAGAAAGTTCTAATTAATTAGCTTTTACAAGTATGAGAATATGAAGAATTCCAATAATTTTATTATCTAATATACTAAAAGAGGTTAGAGTCGGTTGTTACTGTAGCATGTGAGGAGAATCACTGTGGATTGTAATAGTGTTGCTCAGTTTTCGGTTCGGGTTGGGTTGGGTCGTTCAGTTCGCTCAATTTATGATATGTTATTATCTTTTTACAATGTAAATTATGTAGAAGCACCTGTTGAAGCCCTGTGGATAAAGGGTTTGTTTCTTTATTGGGAGGTCAGGGTTCGACCCCCTGATTATGCTTACCTATTTTTTTTGTTTTTTTTCCTCTAAATTATTTTTTTATTTTGTTTATAATTTATTTTCTTTTTTCACCTATACATTTTTTTTCGTTGTTCTTTCTTTTGGTTGTTTTTTATTAGATTTTTTTATTTTCATGTCAAATGATTTTTTTTAGCTAATAATTTTTTTTATTTGCTCTTTTGTTAAAGTTATTGGCTTTTTTTTTCTTTGATTGAATTTTTCCCCATTATTAATGCAACAACAACAACAACAACAATAATAATAATAATAATTTTAGTTGTTTTTTCTTGCTTCCTCTTTTGTTAATGTTTTTTATTTTTTTCCTCAGGATAATTTAATAATTTTTATTATTTTGGCAATAATAGTAATGATATTTGTAGATATTAAAGCTTCGATGTTCCTGTTCTTATAATAAGATGTGTTGATGTGTTTCATTATATCAAACCTTGCATGTATATATGTTATACTTTATTTGTTTTTTTTAATTTTTCATTTAATTGAAATTGATAATATATTTGGTTTTCATTTCGGCACTTATACTTTTAATTTTTAATTTTAATTCCTTTAATTTTTCATAGTTCTTAAATAGTTCCTATTTTTGTCCATGTTTTTATCAATGTGCCTTTAGTTTTGGTTTTTAATTTTTTTTTGTTAAGATAACATTGTTTTTCAAAACTTTTGCTCTTAAATTTTATTTTGTGTTTATGATCCTTTGAAAATTGATATTTCTTTTTTTTTCTTTTGGTTTTTTTATTAGTTTTTTTTTATTTTCACGTCAAATGATTTTTTTAGCTAATAATATTTTTTTATTTTTTTGTTTGCTCTTTTGTTAAAGTTTTTGGGTTTTTTATTCTTTTATTGAATTTATTTTCCTATTATCCACGGAATAATAATAATTTTATTTTTTTTCTTCCTTCCTCTTTTATTAATGTTTTCAAGTTTTTTTCTCCTCGGAATAATTTAATAATTTTATTGTTTTAGCAATTATAGTAATGATATATTTAGATTTTAAGCCTTCGATATTGCTATTGTTATAATAAGGTGTGTTGATGTGTTTTATTATATCAAACCTTGCATGTATAACTGTTATATTTTATTTTTGAACTAAGAAAATCTATTAATTATTTTAATTCGAACAATTATAAAAAATATTTGTTCGGCCCGCAACGTAGTGCGGGCAATTAACTAGTTATTGATACTATAATAGCCTTAACTTGCCTTTATTGTAGATTCAACAAAGATGAGCTGGGAAGCTTGTCCATAGGCCAACGGTAAGCCATGTTCTAGCCTAGCCTATGCCACCTTACCACCTCAAAGGATGAGTTATGGACCTTACACCTACAAGGATGAGCTACACCATCTTACCAGTCATCCTAACATCTTGGGAATGGTAGGTTATGAAATAATTTATTTAAATGGTTTTTAACCCAATAAATGTTAGAATATTCATCTCTCCATTACAAATAGTAAAACACAACTTTATCTTAAGTAAACACAACTTTATTACTTACTTGATTGTCAATTGAGTAAACAAACAAGAAACTAACTTGAGCATTAAAGAATATGTTTTATAAGTAACATCAACTCGTGAGTGCATCCTAGTCCATTATTAATTATAGAATCCATTAAAGTTTTCTTATAACTTTATCAATGGCATTGTCTACTGGGATTGAAATAAAAAGCTAGTTTATTCCTTTTCACTCTTCATAAAAAAACATCATCAATAACTGATGAAACCCCGAAACAAGAAAGAGTAACTAACTTCTTGCCATAAAGACTCTAGTTCCCCTAAGTCTTTAACAAGTCTTTCAGCAAGTATAAGTGCTTACAATGTTATTTTATCCATATAAGAACAAATTTATACTCTTCCATTTTATAAACAAGAGAGTCAATATGCAATTTTAGTGTATACCATATAATATTGAGACACCTCTAGTTCTATAAAGAATCTAGACAAAATAACATGCCAAGTAGGCATAATACTTCAACCTTTTAAATGAGTTAGCACTCATCATTAACCCTAGCCATTAGTGTTGCTATCTCTATCATTTTCTTTAATCCGCATAATCCCAATCATAAAAAAATTAGACAAAATATACATGAGACTGCACTAACTCCTATATATCGTATATGCAATATTTCTCCTAAAACATTTCATAGATTTGCTAGGGTATAGTTTTACAACCTTAAACCTGACTCATTCATGGTCTTTACATGAAGCTCATCTCTCATTTTAGCACCAATACTCCAACTAAAAAGAGCATAACTAAATTACCATCACATATTGAGATGATGAAAACATATATTTCTAGAGATTTAATTAGAAACTGCTAAACGTGGAGAATATATTGAACTCATTGCTATTGAAGCCCTGACCAATGGAGTTTATAACTATTCCTTGTGGGAACTATTATACACATTTTCTTAATAAAAATCTCCTTAATGTAAAATAAATAGTTGAAAATCTAATTAAAGTAAAAAAAAAAATCAGCATAACTAGACAAGGTTACCAATGTTTTCATAAAGAATAGTCTCTCTAACACCACCAATCTCTAACTAGAGTATCTAAAAAGAGCAAAGGGCTAGTTTGTGGTCTCCCGATATCTTTTGACTACACCTTCAACTACCACATATACTATAGTACTAGTTGTTGAAAAAATTGAACAATATCCCCATCCCATATAAAATGACTTAAATAGAAGGAGTTCTAATAAATTTTATATATTTCATCGTGATCCTATTCATGATAATGAGAAATACCATTTATTGAAAAAAAATAAAAGACTAATTGTTAAAGGTTACCTATAATAATTTATGAAAAAGAAAACAAAACCAAAGCAACCAAGAAAGAAAGTTTGTATACTCGATAATGACCTCCCAGAAATCATGTAATTTATGTCATGTCTCTATTTATTTTTTATCTTTAAAAAAAAACTGATTAAATGATGCTGGTATTATTCCTGTAGAAAATATTTTGGATATTTATTATTTTAAAGTTTCTTTATCCAGATATTTACGGTTCATAATAGCGAATTATCTTCGCTAATATTTTGGATATTACCCTACTTTAGGATTTATTTATCCAAACAACAATAGTGAATAATAGCAAATTATCCCCGTCGAATATTTTGGATATCAACCTCTTAGGATTTATTTATCTAAAGACCAAAAGTGAATAATAGCAAATTATCCCCACCGAATATTTTGGATATTAACTCAGGATTTATTTATCCAAACACCAACAGTGAATAATAAATTTCCAAAAAATAAGATTTTGATATTTTTAGAATATTGGCCAATACCCTTTGGATTTTTACAAGCATGTTGTAAAATCTCAAAATACGAGAAATGATTTTTCTTTACAAAATCCATGCTAAAACACATTTTTTTTTCAAACTCCGAGATAATATATATTTTTTGAAAGAAAAAGAATTTTTAAAATATGCTAGTGTATTGGACGTATGCACAAAATCACATTTTTGTTCTAGATATTTTCTCAAAAAATATATTTTTTATTTTTTGCAATTTATATTTTTTCTATTTTTTTATTTATTGCTGGTGGGCTGGACTGCCCAGCCCCAGATGGGCCAGGCTGCCAGCCCCCCATCATGCTGGGCTGGGCTTCCAACCCACTACAAAATTGGGCTGGGCTTCCAGCCCACTTAAACTTATATGGGCTTTAGGCCCACTCAAATTTGGACTGGGCTTTTAGCCCATTTATTTTCAGGCTGGGTTTCCAGCCCTGTCACTGTGGGCTGGAAACCCGACCTTTTTAGAGGGTTGGGCCGGGAACAAAGCCCAGCCAGCCAGCTTTGCGGGGGGAGTGAATTAATTCACTCCCCGCGCAAGTAACGAAGAAGATGAATAGTAAATGATGGAATTTTTGAGTGTGACAAACGACTTACCTATTAATACCGTTGGGTAGAAGAGGTCGAGATAGTTCTTCTAGTCATGGTGATGTTGGAAATAGTGGCCTATGGTGGCCGGAGTGGACGTCAGAAGGTGCACGGTGGAGTTGCAGTTGCTGGGGCTATTATGCCTTTGCTTCACCGGAGACCACAATTGGGATGCTGGTGTGGAGGGGAGGATTTCGGTGATGATGATGTGGTGTAAGGTGGTCGGAGTTGATGGCTGTTGTTGCTGAACCGAGAGGGAGAGAGAGAGAGGGTCTTCTGGTTTTAGAGAGAGAAGGTGACTGAACCGAAAAAGAAGGAGAAAAAAATAGAGAAGGAAAAGAGCTGATGATGCCAGGATTGGTTGACAAAAAATGCTAGAGTTTTTACGTGGATTCTTCCCTCTTGATCTTCTGTTTTTTCTTCGTTTTTTTTTTTTTTCTGTTCCTCCTCTTCTGTTCCCCTGCATGTTGCTATTTATAGTAGATCAAACAAACCTTTCGGTTGGCAGAATGTTTAATGCAGGGTGCCGTCGCTGAATATTGAATGCAGGACGCGCCTAACATTCAAAGTCGAGCACGCCGGAACATGCAGTGCAATTTTCAAAAATATTTGAAGGTAAAAGTATGATTTGGTCCCTCAATTTATAATTGTTCTAATTGTAACTCCAATTGGATTTCAACTTATGATTTTATGCAATTATATCCCATCAAAAATTCAATCTCAACCTTAGCTTTGCGCAACCTTTTTATTCTGGTCCTTGGTTTCTGATTTTCGCGATTTAACCCTCCATTGGCCATTAAACTCTCAATTTGTTCAATTTTTTCTCTTGTACCAAGATATATTTTTTGGATATATTTTTTTCGAAACATAAAAATAATGAGTCAAAAATTGGGTAGCAACATTCTATATGACCATTTTGTCTCCTAAAGGATGAAGGATCTTCTCTAGGTCTCCTTGACCTTTTGTCTCCAAAATAATCATGTTTTATTTTCTTGATAAAATCTCTAAGTCCATCACAAAAAGCATTTACCATTATATTGGACTCTAAGATTTTAAAATTGTTTGAATATATATCAAAAATCAAATATTGAAGAGGCAATGTTAATAGTAAACAAATAAGACCCACATCGTTTATAAATCGAAGGTGATCTATTGATTAAATCGAGCAAGTCCATCAAGGTCACTTGCTTAAACCCATTAACTAATACATTTCCCTCTCTTTATTTTTTCTTTTATATCTACACATTTGTATTGTCAAACATAATGTGTATAATACATATAAATTTTCTTATATGTTACAATGACTTGTTCTTATGTTACCTCAATAAATTATATGTTAGAATAACTCCTATATATGCTCTTATAATAGATTACATGAAATAAAAACATATCCTTATACCACCATGATATGTGCTACATATGTTATATGTGTGCTATGTGTGCTAGTGTTATGTGTTATTTATCATCATTATTTTATTAACTACATATGTAAGTTACACCACCCTGGTACTTGTAAGGGCCAATTATACCACTCAAACAATTTCTTAGGAACGGTAAGTCATATGGCAATTTCTTAAAGAAAGCTTCAATCCCAATCAAGTTTAGAACATTCATCTCTCCACTACACACAACAAAACACCTCTTTTATTTTGTTTTTTGATTTTTTACTTATTTGCCACATAAGTAACCAATATAAAACATTGACTTAAAAATCATATAGTTTTCTTCACACGTGATTCCAACCCATTAGTACATCCTAATTCATTATCAATTGTGGGATTCATTGAAGTTTTTTCAAGACTTTATCACTTACCATTAATATCATAAAGGAAATCAATTAGGAAACTAACCAATTATGCACTAATCTAAGTTCCATCTAAACTATTTTAAATGAAATTATGTTTGATAGAAAAACATTGCAAATCACTATTGAAAAACAACATGATTTACCTGGAAAAAAAATACAATGCATACATATAACATGTGACAATAATGGAATGCCTAAAACATGCCTTTATGCAAATTGATTAGACATTGTAGCTTAACATTGGCCAAAATCAAGAAGTTTAGATTTGTTCCCAAGCTAAATTATCAAACTAAAACATGTAGGTATACAATTCAAATTAAGGAATGTAAGCTTGTTGGTAAGTGATAATTATAAATCTCTACTTACCTTTCCATTATGGAAATGGAAATTATAATAAATGATGCAAATAAAGGTGTTAAAAGAATTAGGGTACCTATAATAATTGCACTATCTAACCTCTTAAAATTGGTTAATATAGGTATTTCAAATAATGGTAGGTTAAAATATACAATAATGGGATATCACAGGTTGGGTGGCAAGTCAAGATGTTTAAAACCCACACAAACCAATCTAACCCACCCACCTGTAAATGTAATAAAAAACCATAACCCTAAACTATGTGATATAAATAGTGTCCTTAATTATTTTATTCTTTCTCTTCTTACTCATCCGCCCAATTATACCATACCCATAGGCCATATTTCTTGCTCTTGTATTTTCTCTATTAACCTTACTTGTTCTTATTTATTTTTCAAATCTTATTCCACAAGTTAATGACTTTTCATTTCATTTAACATAATAGCTTTGATTTTGTTAATGTGTTTTTTAATTGATATCATGACTTTGTATCCTTATAAAAGATGGACCACAACCTTTAACTATCCAAATTTCTTTAATAATTGGTTAATCTATATAAGTAGGTTTTTATTTCTTTGTGCTTGATACAACTCTAATTATTAGTGGGCTCTTTTGTTTTTTTGTTATCTAATGTTCATATCATCAGGATCAAACAATTCCTCATCATCACGATCAAACAATTCCTCATCATCAATGTTATATAGATTTGCATTTTGAGGTAATTGTCATTTCATTTTATGATGATGGCCGTCCCTTTCATCCATATTCTTTTCATGATGTGAGTTCTAATGTTCTTATTTGCTTAAAGGCTTATACCATATTTGTTTTCTATCACACTTATTTTTTCACTTTCAACAACCAATTTAATTCCATCTTTTAGTTCCTGTATCATAGTTAATGTTATTGTTAGTACATTAAATTTAAATTTTATTCTAGTTCATAATAAACACAACTAGACTAAAATGACTTTTCACTTATATTAGCAATGAAAAAATCACACTACATAGTCTATATATTTTCCATTACATGTGACTCTATTGATAAACATCAAAGTATTTTTTTTCTTTTTAGATTTGTATATTTTACATTAAGTTTTCAATTTTTTTTCTCTATTGTATTTTTCATCCATTATTTGAACATGAAAATATATAAAACATTTCATTTATAATGAAAGTTATTTTTAAACTAACTAAAATTTGTATAAGACTTATCTTTTCCAGAACATTTCAACGTTAATTAGAATTCAAGATGAGCTTGGTTTAATGCACACACACACACACACAACCATTATATTGATTTTTTTTTCTTATGAACATAACTATGAAAGGAAAAACCCAAACATAGATCCATAGTTCAAGATAAAGTCAAACATAAATTTTCTTTTTTTCTCATTTTTTTATGTTTCGGTGTTGGCATCGATTTTTCTGGAACCTAACAACAAAAGGTATGCTCCAATTTTTTTCTTGAATTGAGATTTTTAAATCTATGTAGTACATGCATGAACGCTAACCCCTCTCTCTCTACATACACACACATTTTGAAATCTATATACTAAAAAACAATATGTTTTGGGGTTGATTTAGTGTTGCAATTTTGGGGTTTTCTTTAGAAAGGATTCAATTGATTTTTTATTGTGTTTTCGAGAATGATTTGTGGTCCAAACAAACTGGATTCTTTGTTTAAACTAAGGTATTTTAAGGTTGTGAAATTAATTAGGTTTTAGGTTAGACAAATGTATGATTTTTGGTTTGATTCAAGGTCAAAATCGGTAACTAGGATCCTAAAAATGTATAAGGGCCTTGACTGTTGATATCTGAACTAGGATTTTCATCAGATGAGCGATTCTCCCATATCTTAGTTCAAATAATGCCTCATCTACATACCCCAGAATGGGCATAAGCCTCTTCATATATTCTATGGAGTAGTGAATCTTGGTCATGTGTGGCAATTCATTGACTTTAGCCCTCGAGAAATCTCCTTTTGTTAACTGAATCATATCAGATCTTTCCTTGTATTCCAAAAAGGTCATGGAAGTCATGGTCTTGGTCTAATAATTTTGGCAAAATTTTTCTTTTTTTTAAAAAAGGAAATGAATTACTAGATCCTAAGTTGTAAGTTATTGCATGAAGAGTAAGCTTTCTATCTGGTCTCAAAAGGTCTATGAATTGTCTAGTGATCGCCTTACGTGAAAGTGGTGTAGGGGTTTACAAGAAATAGTTGGGGCACAATATGACTGCAATTATCAGGTAAACACAATTCATAGTTGGACGTTTCACGAATCTAAACCGCGATTGAAAGTCATGAGGCATACATCTATTCCCCACCTATCCTAAAAATAGAGCGTATTTACAAAATTAAAATGCACGATGACATTAATTGATGCTAATGCATACTGAGAATAAAAATGTAAGCTAAAGCAATAAAAATACATGTAAACAGAGAACTAAAGAAGAAACAATCAAACAAACATAGCTCAGTCCCACAATGTCCATAATGGAGTCACCATTTGTCTCAACAGTGTTTTTTTGCGCTTCGCACCCTGCCATGCCCAAAGGGAACAACGTGCGGAAAAAAGGAGAGTGTTTTATAGTTGTAAAATCACAACTATAAATATATAATTACTTATAATCAGCGACAAATCCAGCCTTGATTATGCTTCTAGGGAAAATTTATAGTTTTAATGTTCAAATAAAATCGGAGAAGACACAAACACCCCAACACAATCTGCTAATGATACACAGGTGTAGTGAAAAAATCAAAAATACTCCCGGGACCGAGAATTAACTTTTATGGACTAAAAGGCAAAATAATAATTACACAATTAAAATCAACAATAATCTATGTCTAGGGACACAATAAAACATCAATGCATTTTATTTGTTTTTTCAATATATACAATGGATAGCTACAGTATTTTTCCACTTATATATATACTAGATTACACTCGTGTATTGCCACGTTAGATTTAAACTGATTTTAGCATATACATTTTTTTTATTAAAAAAGTTAGAAGATTCGGATAGCTGAATCACTGAATTCACTGTATTGGGATTAATTCATTTCATAATATATTTAAATGATAAATAAAAAAAAGTGTAGACATCTAAAATAATTAAACAACAAAAATAAATCGTTAATTTTATACCTATATATAAAAAGCATTATTGAAAATCCATTGTTACGTCACTATTATTACAATAACTATAACAACTAAAATTACCATTACTATTACTACACAAACAATGAAAATTATTAAATTATCCCAAAGATGAAAAATAATAATAAAAGTTAAATTGAGCAAACACCTAAAATAAATAAATAAATCATTGATTTTATACTTATATATAAAAAAACAAAACATTATAGTAACATTACTAATGATAATAGCAATAATAATTGATTATAATGGTTACAATGCTTATAATATTAATAATTATGGTAATGATAATAATAATAAAAATAGATCATAAAATAATATCACAGATATCGATAATAATAAAAATAATTATAGTGATGATATTAATAATGATAATAATACTAATGATAAGTTTAATGATATTATAACAATAGTAGTGATAGTTAAAATATATATATAAAAAATAAACTAATTTTTTTTTAAAAAAAACTCAAATTTATTTAATCTTACTGTTCTGAAATACTTCAAATATAATAACATGAAGAATAAATCTTAAAAACAATAAATTTCTTTTTATAACGATAATGATAGTAGCAGTGATAATATTATCAATAATGATTAGAATATTAAGTATCTATAATAATTGTTATAATAACAGCTATAATAATTTTAATAATTTAACAATCATGATAATAACAATGAGAATAATAATCAAGATAATTCACTAATTGATGCTGTTTTTTTTTTTAAAATATGACTTTTGCAGATTTTTTATGTATGATATTTCAGATCTAATATCACGTTAATAAAAAATATATGAAGCTACATATAGACAAAACAGATAGAAAATTTGGGTCAAATTATCTTAAATAAAAAATATATGAGCCACATGCCCTATGCTTCGCCACAGATAAAACCAAATTTTTTAACATGTCAAAAAATGTTAATGGTTCTTGATTTTTTTAACAATGTTATACATCTAAGCGAAATAAACAGTCTACAAGACTTTCAATTATTAAGTTTTTTAATATATTCATTTTATTATAAATAATGCGTTTAAAATAATGAAAAATATTATTTTTAAGGTTTTTTCTCTTAAAAATAATTATATATTTTGATATTTGTTCAATATTAACGGCTTAAAATATAATAAATAACTGACAATAAAATATTCACTTAATACGCATAAGAGAGGGTTTCACTTTCATTTCACAATACCAAAGTTGAACTTACTCTGTGTTTTTAACTAAAACTGCATTTAATACAAAGATAAATTACAATCAAAATTAAAAGTCAAAACTAAGAGTATAAATACATAAATACAAACAAATTATTTAGAATTATACCAAAATTACCAAAAAAAATAAAGAAATCAGAACTAAATCAAGAAATAAAAGAATAATAACTGAAATACAAAATAAAAAATTACATGTAATGAAATGAGGCAAAACAAATTTCTTGCTACTGCGGAGCGCATGCCAAATGGCTCATACTTTTGCCTTCAAATATATAAAAATTAATGTTTCTTATTTTTTTTTGGTTTTTTTTCTTCAAGTCAAATGTTTTTTAAGGATAATAATATTGATTTTTGTTTTTTCATTTATTTTATTTTTTTTCTTACTATTTAGTTATTATTTTTAGTCTTTTTATTCTTCTAGGTAATTGTTTTTATTATTTATGCAATAATAGTAATAATAATTTTATATGTTTTTTTCAAATTATTTTTTTAAGGCTAATAATATTTATTTTTGTTTTGTCATTTATTATATTTTTTTGCTTACTCTTTTATTATATTTTTATTTCTTTTATTCTTCTAGATAATTTTTTTTTCATTATTTATGCAATAATAATAATAATCATTTGAGATGTTTTTTTTCAAATGATTTTGTTAAGGCTAATAATATTTTTGTCATTTATTTTATTTTTTTATTTACTCTTTTGTTATAATTTTTTGTATTTTTTATTCTTCGAGATAATTTTTTTTTCTCATTATATATGCAATAAAAATAATAATAATTTGAATTGTGTTTTTTCTTGCTTACTCTTTTGTTAAAAAAAAATGAGTTTTTTCATTCCTCAAGGTAAGTTAATAATTTTTATTATTTTAACAATACTAATAATAATAATTTAAGGTGTTATGATCTTGATGATAATAGTGACATTATAAATTATCATGATAATAACGATTATAATTTATTGTAATGGTTATAGTGTTTATGATGTAACTAATTATGGCTTTGATGGTAATAATACTAATAACTTATAAAATAATATAAAAATATCAATAATGACAAGAACAATTATAATAATGATAATAATACTAATTATAATTGAAATAATATTAATAAAAACAATGATGTTGGTTATCGTGATAATTATTGTTGTAATAATGACAATGATTATAACAATACTGCCAGTAATAATCAAAATATTAATTATTTACAATAATACTTATAATAACAGCTGTAATAATTATGACAATTCAAGAATCATAATTATTAAAATGTAATAATAATCGAAATAATTCATTAGTCGATGTTTTTTTTTCTTTCAAAATGGACTTTCACGACATTTTCATGTATGATATTTCAGATTTAATATCATATAAAGAAAAAATATACGAAGCCACACATAGACAAAATGAGTGGGAAAATTGGATCAGGTTATTTACAATGAAAAAATATATGAGCCACTTGTCTTGCGCTTCGATGTACATAGACAATTTACCAATTAAATAATTATCCAAACATTTCGAACAATAGCAACATTCAATTACTTCGACGCACAAAATAAATAACCCATTTGAAATGGATTTTATCGATGATAATTTAAAATGATTAAATTTTTAGTTAATCAATGAAAACATGCACAACAATCAATCAGTTTGCTATATCAAAAAAGTTCAGCGCAGCGCGCGGGCAAGGAAACTCGTAAGACCTATAAAAATTTATTTGTAAGAAATAAAATACATGGAACAAAAGAAAATTCTTTAAGAGATTTTAGTGATAAAAAATTCAAAATGTACACCAATAAAATACTGTATATTTTCAGCATGTACATGTCATAGCTTAACAGTGTTAATGACAGTAAATGATAGATGATGTAATGATAACAATTATGTGACTTTGAGAGTTATGTTGAGTTTGCTTTTTTAAAGTGTTTTTTTTACAAAATACATTAAATGATATATTTTATATATTTTTAAAATATATTTTTAATATCAGCATATGAAAATGATCTAAAAATATCAAATTTTTTAATTTCAAATAAAAAATAGAAAATAAAAAAATTCTTTTTAATTTTTTTCAAAAACATTTTCAAAACAGAATATCAAACCTATAATATAAAAAAAATGCTATCAATATAAAACATAGCACAATAACCCTTTAAATATAAATAAAAACATACATCAACATTAATCCATTACAAAAGGTTTTAACGACAACATCTACTAGCACGAAAACTTTAATGATGTGACATTTTAGGTACTCTTAAAAGCCTTCATGGTAGTGTCTTTCCTATAGTTGATTGATCGAACATCAGTACATGAGATCGATATCAAGGCCTTTTCCTTAAATATAATATAGAAGGAAGATTTTGAACTTCTTTTATTACACCACACACATTCGTAAATGGATGGATGATATTTAAAAACAATAATCACTATTTTATTTTTCATATGTTTAAATGACTTTAGGATCTTAATCCTTGACCAAGCCTTGACTATCTTCCAAACAATACCAAAACTTCCTCTGAAGTAATCACTTCTGCTACATAATTCGCACAACAGACAAGCAAATCTAATTACAGCCCGCTTTCCGCTATTACTGTTCTTTTTTCACGTTCGCATCTCTCTCTCTCTCTCTCTCTCGATGGAAAATGGTTTCGAAGCATCGTCATCAGTGGCCTCATCATCAACAGGAAGTTCTTCAATAGTAGCAAGTCCAGGTATTCAAATCGTTTCGAAATCAGACTCAGAGAGGCTTCTTGGAAAGTTCTTTGATGCGTCCCAATATGATTTTGATTATGAGCAAAGTAGTCTGTGGTCTCCACCAATACCAGCTCGAAGGGTTTTCTTGGCTTCACCAGCAGGCCATTCAAAGCTTAAGAAAGCGACGAGGGCGTGTAGAAGGCGCATGGCTTGTTTCAATGTACGTGTACTAATTATCAGATTCTCCTTTCAATAATGTCATATCTGTCTGGGTAATTTCTTCATCATGTTTTACACTACTCTATTTTTCAGTTAAATATATGTGAGCGATTTCATATGACACTACGCTTGTTCCTTATTATTCAGTTTAGTTCATTGAATTTTCTGGAAAAAAAAAACTATCGAGTAGTGGCTATGGATCATTAATTATGCTCAGCCGTAAGTATTATTATTAATGAGAAACCAGATTACACGTGTGTGTGCAGATATATCACTTGTAAATTTAATACATATGAAGAGAGAAATGTTTTGAAATATTCCCTCTTTGGCAAGATCATGTAATGATATATTTTTAAGAAAATATATAATTGTCATCTGGGTAAATTGTGTGATTAATTAGTTTTATCCAGAAAATGATGTTGGCTCCTTTTCGTAATATATTTGCAGTACAGCTTTTGGCGCACTTCAAGACGACAACCTTAACTGGTGCCATCCCGCCTTAATTTCTTTTCCAAAGGCATGTTTTTATCTCAAATCCCCACTCCCAAGCTGCATCGGGAAGCTTTTGTCAAAAATACACAGGTCTGTACATGTACGTATTCGTGTTAGCTACGATACATGTACAAACCTGTGTATTTTTCTGATACGTATGGCTACATGTAATCTACTTTCTCATTCTAAAATTGCAGCATATATATGATCATACCATTCTTACCAACCGAGTCGAAAGGGGAACCCTACAAGTATATGTTCTTGTACGACATTTCTATACTTTTTTAGGGGATAAATGGATGCACTTTAATCCCAATAGAAGTGTATGCCATTTTGTTTTACTTATATTATATACATACCCTGCTTTACAATTGTGTCCCACTATAAATTCTTGCTTAAATACAAGTTTAATTTGTGTATATATATATATATATATATATATATATATATATATTCTGATTCCAAAACAAAGTATTCCCACGAGGTAGAATATATTTGAATGAGTAAAATGACGCATCATGGGACAGGGTCTGCAAACTAAACACCAAGCAAAAGGGATTTTCAGACAGTGTTTCCTGCTAAAAAGCCAGATATTTGCTTGCTTTTGAATAAGAAAGAGGACACTGATCAGTAACGGTTCAATTATTAACCAAAGGTGTGATGAGCTTTCTTTCTGTTTTTCAAGACTCTTCTTTTGTCTGCTGATAACTTGAATAAGATTCCCTCTCCTTTACTGTTTTCGGTATAAAAATGAAAGTATGGGTCGGTTCTAAAGCAGCTATGGTCGATGCTTTCATTTCATGTAATTGATGCTAGAAATTTTTAAAAACACAATTAATGAGTATATTTAGGATCCAAGATCTATTTATTTTTTTTAGTTAAAGCTTCAATGGAAATTATTCTCCAATGTTTTTTAACATGAATCTTAATATGATAAAATAAATTATAGATGGATAAAAAATTAATTATAAAAAAAACTTGGTTAATATATTTTTATAAAACCAAAATTTTCTATCTCACATTCAGAAAAATATAAGATTTTCTTATAGTAGTTTACAAGGTGACTTGCCTGCGCGTTGTGCTAGGTTTTTTTATATAAAAAACTAATTGATTTTTTTTTTTGAGTTAAAGCTTCAATGGAATTATTCTCCAATATTTTTTTTAATATGAATCTTAATATAATAAAACAAACTATAAATGGATAAAAAAATAATTATAAAAAAACTTTGGTTGATATATTTTTATAAAACCAAAATTTTCTATCTCACATTCAGAAAAAAATAAGATTTTCTTATGGTAGTTTATGTAGTGAAAAGTTGAATAATAAAAAATGAGATCAACTAAATTGGGCTTTGGGCTCAAGCTACATGTTTGAGCATGGCTTGTAATTCAAGTTTGAGATAATTTTTTAGATTGTAAATAATTAATTTTTAATACATTATTTTAGACTTGAATTTGAATTATTATAAAATAATATTTTATATTATATTTTATTTACTCGGACATTTTGTTCAACTAGCCTATTCATGTAGATTAATTAAAGCAAACTTTTATTAAAAATATTTTTATTTCTAAAATTAGTATTAAAAGGGGTTAAAAGGGACATGTTCTACACACCAAACAATAACTCATTTGCCTTATTCTCTACTATTTCTCAACTTCTTTCGGCTTTCAATTTTGCATAGTTTTCACCTCGTTTTCTCTATGTTCTAGATATTGGTTTCTTATCATTTGTAGAATGATTTTTAATTTTATTCCTTTGGGTTCTTAGACCTTGTTAAAAAGTAAAATTAAAAAAGGTGATGTTATTGAAATCTTGGTAGTTTTATTTAAATTATTTTGTTTGCACCAAGAGATGATTAATATAGCCTTTAAGAATAAATAACTTATCTTTGACAACAACAAATTTTTCATGTGAATCATAGTACAAGTGCTTTAAAAAGTAAATAGTACTAAACAATAATTATTATTTATGCTAAATTTATTCTAATATGTTTGTTGAGTTTTAATGTTTTAATTTGATTATATTTTTTAGACTTTATTTTTAAACTTTGTATCTTTATATACACATGTCCTAATATAAACTAAACATTTTTTTCACAACATTAAAACAATTATTTGTTGAGGCTCATCTTTTGGTTTTTGCAATTCATGCTACTTTAAAAGTTTCTTTTTCCTACTTTTTCTATTTTTTGTTTAGCTCAGATTTGGTGCAAAATGCTTTTGTAAATGTTTTTTTAATTAAAAATAAAACAAATTAATATTTTTAGATTTTATTTTTATTTTTGATATCGGCATATCAAAATGATAAAAAAAACACCTAAATATCAATTTAATATATTTTCAGACAATTTAAAATGCATATTAAACTACATAGAGAATCATATCAATGATTTTCATAGTAATTAATAGGTCCCTATCTTTGTAAATAAATAAGGTTTTAATTATGAATTATTATATAAAATAAATATTTTATGAATTTCTAGTTATTTAGTAGATTTCAAATTCAAAAGGTGATTAAGAGTGCTAAAATTACCTAGGACAATGGTATAACAAATAAAAATTTTCCAAATGTATCAATATAATTTTTATTTTTTAGTCCTTTAGTTTTGTTTTTAGAAAAGGTATTATTTAGTAAACAAAATAAGATTTGTTTAGTTTTGTGTACAAAAGTTCTATGTGCTATCTCTATGTTGTTGAAATGAAAGTGAAATCTTAGTTTGTTTTTCTTGCTAAACCTTAGAATATATAATTTACTTTGGAAGATATCTAAAAAATATTTGAAGTAACTAATTATGAAAGGTGATGTTTTTCATTGTGGTAGTTATAGTTGAAGTCATAGCTTGTATATCTCGATGTGGTTGTAACTTATAAGAAAATAAAATACATGACATAAGTAATAATAATAAAAAGGATAGAGAAAAGAGAGAAAAGAAGAAGAGCCTAGAATAATCCTATTCATAAAAAACTTCATGAATGAATTAAAATAGTATTATTTATGGAAGAATTTTACAAATAAGTTTGAAATAGTACTATTCACTAAAATAGTAAATAGATAAGCTTCGGATAGGTTGATGCCTAGCAACAGTCTAAACTAAGGCTCTACGAATTGGCCTAACCAAGCTACAAGGTAGCTTCGTTGAGCCAATTTTTTTTTTCTGTTATCATTATTTGTCTTCTAATTCTTGTAAATATATATATTTTTTGAAGATTTTATATGCTAACAGAGAAAAAAAAATACTTACAATGTAAAAGTTTATCTTTGTCCATGCTTGTATAAAACATTGTCTTTATAGTCATGCCCATGAATATTAACCATCGGAGACAATGATTATAGTACCTAAAGATAGTTGGTCATGGGGATCTGAAGATAATTTATCATAGGAACCGAGAGACATAAAGAAGATTAATGGAAACTTTTTCCTTGGAATTTTATGGAAACCCTTCATGTTTAAAGATATGAAAATGCACTATTTAATTTTGAAAATTAAAAAAAATGGTGGAGATATAAATTTTATGATTTATCTTATCTAAAGTAGTATATAATGAGGATTTTTTTTCTATTTGTTTATATTGTATATTCTCCTTTATAAGTTATTGAAGTTACCATTTGGAGATCAATATTTTTATTTTTTTCATGAATGAATGACACTTTTCTATGTTGTGTTCGTGATCATGGTTAAAGAAACATAACTTGTTAGGGTTTTTTATGTTTAAAATATTTTTCATTGAAGATGGGTATTGCATGAAGTCCTTTATCTTTATGGAAGCCAACACCTCAACACATGTCATGTGTAAGGTGTGGTAATAAGCTTAGGGAATGTCAAACAATCATGGATGTGCGTCTTAGTGCTTCTTTTGATTTCTCTTGTTGGATAATAATAGTATGATGAAAACACTTTTTATATGTTAAAGCATGAGTGAATTTGTTTGGTCACACTAACTTCTTCCTCTCAATGTAATTTTTCATAGTGTATTTGAAGCTAAAAGATATTTGTTAGGAAATTTGTATAAAATTTTCTATAAAAGATAATTGTAGACTCCATTAATAAGGTATTTTATGGTGATAAGTTCAAGCAAATTCTCAACACTTTACATTTCCTCATTGAATCTTTAGGCTTTCATCATCTTATTATATGATGACAAAAAGCTCTTTTTATGCTTGTTTTGGTAGGAATGTCGATAGATGAGAGATAAGCTTCACATAAAAACTATAAAAGATTTTGGATGAAGTCCAAGTTTAAGGCTATAATATCATATCATAGAACACCCATGAAAAATTGTAACACCCTAAAATTTCTCGTTTATTTATATTTATGTTCATTTATTGTGAACGGGAAATTCAGGAATTGTTTTTATAATAATAATGGTAGTCTCAACTCACCATCAAACAATTTTTTCAATCACTAAAATAATACATAATTTATTTTCACACATTTGTAATTATAACACTTATTAAATTACATAGATATAAATTCTTCTTAAGGTAATCATTTGAAAACATAAGAATCCCTTTAGCATGGAAGTCTAGTTAGCTTAGTGACACTTTAAGAGTAATTATGGTCTTTATGAAAAAATACATGCAACACATAATTAATATAAGTTATCACTTAATAGTATCCATAAACTTAATCACTTGAACCTCTATTAACTTAAACACAACAAATCAATTTATACATATGCATATCCATTGCCTCAATATTTAAATCAACTATATAAATAACCATTCTCTTATGACACTTTCTCAAATACATTTATTTCATACAACTTCACTTTTATTTTCAATAATTATTTAAAACGTTATGTTTTTCTTTCTTCATCCCCCATGATATACCATCAGTCCCTGTTTTTTCTAATTTGAATTCATTCAATTATAAGTTTTAAAGTATGTTTTATCATGTTGGTAAATGGATATTTAATTCCAACAACAAATCCATTAGTAATTGAACATATCAATAATTTTTTATTTTGAAATCTTTAAAAAAAATTGACTTTTGGGAATTATCACAATCTCTTTGTCCAATAACCACATTTAGGTTCCAAATAATCAATATATATTTTTCTAACTTGACAGTTAAAGACACATTTATAGTTCTACATCAACCAATGGCTTAATATTTTGATATCCATTGTTTTGCAATTCATTTATGCTCATCTAGTGTTGTCGATTGAATTATTCATGTAATAATCCAATAATACCTATAAATCAGAAACTGATCTAATTATGAATTATTCAATTTATTTAATCCTCTCAATATCCATGAATAATTCGTTTAATTCAGTAACTAGGTTCATTCTTTTGAAAAAAAATACCTATATCAATTTCAACCTTTTGTGGCAAATTTATATTCTTTTAATATCATCAACATCCCAATTGAAATTTCAGTAAGGTTTTCCCTTAAATGTATCATTTCTAAACTTTCTATATGACATATATCTAATCCAATCATTTTGGATCTTATTCTAACATGGCTCCATAACAATCACACGACCACCTCATTAACACTTAACCATAGTTAATCTTTCAACATTCCATGCAATTCCATATTAAATGACAAAACTAACATATAAGATTATAAAAATTATAATCATAAATAACAGCTAATTACTACAATTAAAGTTTGTATACACCTCTAAATAACATTATTTGATATATGTGCCATAACATACTAAGAGCCTGTTTGGCATGGCTGCTGTTGTTGTGGTCGAGGTTGAAAAAAACAGTTTCATGAAAAGCGCCTTTAGCTGCGGTTCATAACTGAAATTGAAGTGTTTGGTTAAAACTGTGCTTGAGTTTGAGGTTTAATGAAAACAGTTTTGTGTGTTTGGTTATCATGGTTTTCATATTGATGTCAACTTGTGAAATTACTTTAAAGGTCACACACACACACACACACACACACATATATATATATATATATTGTATTTTAAATATTGTAGATTAATAATCATAACAATAAAATGTAATTAATAATTCAAGTAAATTATATATTTTTTTTTATTCTCCCATCAAACTACTTATAATTTCATCATGAACTAAATCGATGTGATAATGCCTTTGCGATCCCATGCTACTTGATGGATGAACAACATCTAGTAACAATATCATTAGTATCAACATCTGCGATGTAATTGTAGAGATATACTTCTAAGGCCAAATCCAGTTACTAGTTTATGATTCATAATCAATCGAAAAACAATAAGGTTGTGGAGTGAAACAAAGTCATGTGTCTTTTCCTTCCATCACGACTAATGTTTATCTACACTTTTTTTTTTATATATATATATATATATATATTTTTTTTTAAAATCAAACTGGGTCTGACTCAAATAAATAGGTCGGCCCAACCCTGTCGGAATTGGGCTGGGCCGAGAGCAGCCTAGCCCAAAAGTTAAAAGTTAAAAAAATAGATCTAGGAAAACGGTGCGCTACATTCTTCATGAATTAATTCACGAAGTTACTGTTCACGTAACACGTGAACAGTAACACGGTCGACTGTGACGAGAGGGTCACCGGACGGTACTGACGGGTAGAGAAGACCGAGATGGTTCTTCCTATGATGGTGGTGTCGGAAATGGTGTCTTATGGTGGCCAGGAGGAGGGTCTGAAGTTTGTACCTGATGCTGCTGCCGTGAATGTGGAGAGAGAGTGGGAGCTATTGTGACTGTGGAGGAGAGGGAGGGAGGTAGTGGCCGTGGAGAGAGAGATAGGGTCGTGATTGTGGAGGAGAGAGATAGGGACGTGACTGTAGAGGAGAGAGAGGGAGGCAGTGACCGTGAGAGGAAGGACCACTGAAGATAAGAGGAAGGCAGCGGCTATTCCTTACGCGATGGACATGGCAGATATTTAACGCAGTATATACGCAACTCGTTTTGCTCTGGTTTATTGCCATGTTTTTATCTTTAGAGTGAGTGACTTGCAACCCAATGAATACCAACGCCAAGTGAACCAGCAAGGAAAGTGTCTTCTCCTCTGTTAATAGATTTATATAGTGTTGCACCTGCAAGCAGACAGGTTGCAATTATTATTTCGAGCCTAGAGTAGTTCTTAATAAAGGAGAAATTATACTTAAAAACAGAAAACTAGACTTATCTGTGTTCGTTTTGAAAAGCATCGAAAAGATGCTTTTCAAAGTGCGGTGAAACCGTAGGTATTTAGGTGGGACCTACGGAAAAAATATGGTGTCCTGTTTGGTACGCAATGTGTTTGGCCCCACGATGAGCCTCGACCACAAACTGCACCGCGAATCCAAACACCCACTAAGTCATTTATATACTATCTCATCATTTAATTATATATATTTGGACATTACTTTCATCTATAAAAGACTATCTCCTAATGATCTCATGCTTCTATCTAGATAAACCTAAAATCAAGTAATAAATATCATAAATATTAGAATATCATTACAAGAATTAAAGCAATTACAATGTAATAACCAAACTTTCTTTATTCTTACACTACAAGAAAATTCACCCATTTGCAATGGAATACTGCAACGACAAAATTCCGTTACTAAATTTGCAACGGGAAATTGTTTAGCAACAGATTTTCCGTTGCTAAACGAATTGAAGAAATTAAAAAAAGGAAAACAAGGATTGCAACGAATTTTCCGTTGCAAGTTTAAGTTGCAACTGATTTTCCGTTGCATTTAGCAACAGATTAGCCGTTGCAAAGTAACATACTTTGCAACGGATAATCCGTTGCAAATTGAAGATGCAACGCGCGTGCCCAGTTAAACTTTTACGCATGAAATGCACCGTTTTAACTTTTTAAATTTAATATCTTTGCAACGAATAATCCGTTGCAAATTAAAGATGCAACGCGCGCACCCAGTTAAATTTTACGCATGAAACGCACCGTTTTAACTTTTTAAATTTAATATCTTTGCAACGGATAATCCATTGCAAATTATGTTTCTACGTGCGCGCCTAAACCTTTACGCTTGAAACGCACCATTTTAACTTTTTAAATTTAATATCCATTGTCTTCCTCTTCTTCTCTCCCGGTCGTCTACCACATTTATTCACATTTAATTTACTCATCAACCGATCGAACCACTAGCTGCTCTCCATCTCTTCTTCCCGATCACCACTTCGCCGACAACGAGCGTCAGCTACCCAGCAGTCCCATCACCACCACAATGAAGATCATCCGAAGGTACGGTCAACATTTTAAATTTTAAATTTCTGCTCAGTTTCTAAATTTGCTTAGTTTCTAAATTTGTTTAGGGTTTAGGGAGTTTTGGGGGAGATTTGTCATGGGTTTGCTTCGAATGTCCATCTATGCTCATGGGTTTTGACCAATTATGTGTTTTTGCCGAGAAATTGCATTTTGAACTTGAAGTTAATTGAACTGCTGTGTTTGTGGAATTTGTTGATATATATGGTTAAATCAGAGGCTGGTCACCTCTACGTGATGCATGTGCTCTTCTGTTTATATTTTAGCAGTGGTGAGGTTCAGGATTGGGAGATATCAGGACTTCTTCCTGCTGCCATGGTTGCGTATTAAAAAAGGGTTTCTAAGCATAATGCAGATGACGCAAAGGTGACCAGCGTGATTTAGGGTGATTTAGGGTTCATGGATTCAGTCTTAATCCATCCCATCCTCTGTCATTTGATTTAGCTAGGGTTCATGGATTTAGAGAGGGTTCGGGTTGCATGTGAGTTGTGGGTTGTGGTTGTGGTTGTGGTTCTGTTCTCTTGTTTTTATTCCTGTTACACTATACTTTTTAATGTATTTGAAGCTTGTTAGAAGTTGTTTTTATGAGTTTGACATACCTAAGAAGCTTTGTGAAATAAGAATTTTGTATTTTATATTTCGGACCTTGCTTATTGTGACAAGTTTTCTCCCAAGTTTTAATTTCAGAATGTGAACATAGGCTAAATTAAAGTTAAAACACAAATGTCAAGCTTTCCATTAAGGTATTATGGGAAGAAATTCAAGTTTGTTTGGACCTTTAATCATACTTATAAAATTAGGCAAAAATCCTATTCGCAATACGATTATGAGTTTTAGCTTTCACACTATATATTTAAACAAACATATCTTAAGTCTTAAATATCTGAATCATATGATTAAAAAGTCTAAATTCATCTGCATATCTAGCAACATAACTTTTATGAAGGATGACCAGCTATATAAAATCATTTTGAATGCAAGACTTAGAATGAAAGCTAAAAGACGAATATAATCTCTTGATTTGATGAGGAAACTAACAGTTCTGAGTATCCCACTAGAGATGGGAGTCAAACATACAAATAATAGACTTTGGGATCCAAGAAAGGTGCAAATCTTATATTCAAATACTTATTTGTCATTTTTTTATAATTATATTGTTGATTTATGTTCATGTTCATGCTTAGTGAATTGTTTTGGGATAGTATATATGTGCTTCTAGTTTCTTTCAATCTATAATAAGAAGCAAAAGAGTTCATTTGATTGTTGCAACTAACACTTTAATTTATTAGGGAGGAATAAACTAAGTTAAATTGCTCAAGTTTTTGAATGATTTCTTAAAATAAATACAAACTTTGCTTCTAAGACTAAAGCCAAGTGAATTAAAATTGCTTCTCAATATTTAATTTTCTTAATGATAAGAAACTTATTAGAAATCTTTATCGAATGAACTTAATCATTATCTCCTTGATTTCTCTTAGCTTTAATGGATGTCAAATTTATTTGACTGAATTGAAAGGTCATATTTTATCTATTATTTGTCAGTTAAGGATTGGTTTTTATCTGCTAGCATGTCATTGTGACAGGCAATGGTTGAGGGTCAATCTTAGTGTATATCTTTGAACCTCATTATCATGCATCACACTCACTTTTGACATTTATGTTGCATTAACTCAAAATAATCCATATGCTGAAATTAATGTTGCATAATGGCTTCAAGTTTAATTGAAAGTACTAACAACATCTCTCTATGCAGGGTTTTTTAAAGGATCATCAAGCATCGATCAATATCTTTTGACTTCAAATTGTATTAAATTCGCTTGAAAGGATAGTGTAATTTGTTGATTGTGTCATTTGAGTATTAGTATCGATTAAATGCATATTGTTGTGTATGGTGTTGCTGTGTGTGTTGCTCCTATGTGTTTTGTTGTTGTGTGTTTGATGTTTTGTTAAGTATTTGTTGATTTATTGTTTTCTCAAGGGAGACATAGTTGTCCCCTTTGCATCGTAATTAATGTAGTATTGAATTGCGACAAATATTTACATTATGCGTAATACAAAATGTTTCAACATTCTAAAATGTTTCTATGTTATAATGTTTACTAGATTAATATGGATGATCGAGAGTGGATGTATCGTCGTATGAGAAGTGGTCGTCTGAATCCTGAATATATTACGGGTGTTAGAAGATTTATCAATTTTGCATATTCAATTGAAAAAAAATGTATCAGTGGGGAAAATTAGATGTCCTTGTGTGAAATGCAAAAATCAAAAGTTTCAGAAAGAAGATGATGTTTGTAAGCACTTATTGACAAAAGGGTTTTTACCTTATTATAAAAATTGGACTATACACGGAGAGCCTTATGACACAGATATATTGGTCGGACCTTCATCAGGAGGGATTAGTCGTGTTGTGAATGATGAGGGAGATGCAAATCCATATAGAAATATGGTTCTAGATGCAATGAGGGATGATGCATACTATAGTGATAGGGTTTGCAGTACTGTTGTGATAGAGGAACCTCCGAATCTAGAGGCATCTAATTTTTTTAAGTTGTTGAAAGCTACAGAGGAACCTTTGTGGGATGGGTGTACTAAGCAATCAAAACTATCTGCATGTGTACAATTGCTTAATATAAAGTCAAATTTAAATTTAACTCAGAATACCTTCAGCAAATTCACTGAATTTGCTAAGAGTTGCATGCCTGATGATGATAATTTGGTTTCAAATTTTTATGATGCCAAGAAATTTATGCGGCCACTTGGACTTGGCTATGAGAAATATGATGTGTGTCGTAATAACTGCATGTTGTATTATGGGGTTGATGAGATGAAAATAAGGTGTGATTTCTGTGGAAGTTCACGATACAAACCTAGAAACCCTACTAGTAAAGGCTCTTACAAGGCGTAGAAGCAACTCCGATACTTTCCATTGACACCAAGACTTTAGAGACTATTTATGTCTCCACAGCATGCCAAGGATATGACATGGCATCATTTTCATAAGTCAGATGATGGAATAATGGTGCACTCATCAGATGGATATGCTTGGATAGAGTTTAATCATGTCCATCCGAGCTTCGCGGCAGATCCACAAAATGTTCGATTAGGATTATGCACTGATGGGTTTTGTCCATTTAATATGGTTTCAAATGCATATTCTTGTTGTCCAGTAATTGTGACTGTGTACAATTTGCCCCCTTGGAAGTGCATGACAAAGCCATTTATGTTTTTATCAATGATAATTCCTGGGACAAAGAATCCGGGAAAAAACCTTGATATTTTTCTAAGACCTTTGATTGATGAATTGAATAAGTTATGGTCTGTAGGTGTTGAAACTTATGATGTATATTTTCAGTTAAAAGCAGCTTTGATGTGGACCATAAGTGATTTTCCAGCTTATTGTATGTTGTTGGGCTGGAGTACACATGGCAAACTATCATGTCCTTATTGTATGGAACACAGCAAGGCATTTCGATTAAAACATGGTGGGAAAAATTCATTCTTTGACTATCACCGATGATTTCTACCCATGAATCACCCTTATAGATATCAGTCAGATAAGTTTATAAAAGGAGTAATTGAAGAGCTCCTTCCTTTTCCTCGTCGATCTGGTTTAGAAATGTTAGCTGAAGTTTCTAAGTTCACCGAGGGACATGTTGGTAGCTCTTCAAATTGTGGTAAAATTCCCGGATTTGGTGTCTATCACAATTGGGTGAAGAAAAGCATTTTTTGGGAGCTTACATATTGGCATACAAATTTAATTCGTCACAACCTATATGTCATGCACATAGAAAAAATTTCTTTGACAATATCTTCTACACGGTAATGGATTGCCCTGATAGAAACAAGGATAATGTAAAGGCTAGGTTGGATATTCAGTTGTATTGTAAAAAGCCAAGCTTACATTTGCAACAAGATGCAAGTGGCCGAGTTTACAAACCGAAAGCCACTTATTATCTCTTCAAGAAAGAACAACAACAAGTGTTGTCATGGATGAAAGAGTTGTCCTTTCCTGATGGCTATGCTTCAAACATATCATGGTGTGTGAAAGAGGCACAATGTAAGGTCTCGGGCATGAAAAGTCATGATTGCCATGTTTTTATGCCAAGACTTCTTCCTGTTGCGTTCCGACCTTACTTGCCTAGACCATTGTGGGAGGCATTAACAGAATTGTCAGTATTTTTTCGGGACATCTGTGCGACAAATTTACATGTCCAACACTTGGAGTTGATGCAGAGAAATATTATTGAAATAATTTGTAAATTTGAAAGGATTTTCCCTCCATCGTTCTTCGACTCCATGGAACACTTCGCAATACACCTACCTTATGAGGCACAAGTTGGTGGACTCGTTCAATATCGATGGATGTATCCATTTGAACGGTATGTTTTCATACAATGTAATTTTTATTCACTTTAATTGAATAATTTGTTTATTTTTCAAACTAATTAACATAAATAATATAAGTATATGTTTTATTTGAAGAAGAAAGTCACCAATAAAGCCCAAGTAGAGGGTTCCACATGTGAAGCATACTTGATAGATGAAATTACAAATTTTGCGTCTTATTATTTTGGTGATGACGTTCAAACAATATGGAATCGAGTTCCACGAAATGATGGTGGTGGAGCTAAAAGTGAAGGTGGACAACTTTCTATTTTTTCCTATCCAGGAAGAAAATTGTCTAAAAAATATTATAGACGGCAATTATCGCAAGAAGAAATGATAATTGCGCACAACTATGTCATTTTCAATTGTCAAGAATTGAAACCCTATATAGAGTAAGTGTGAAATATTTTATTTTGTTTCTGAATTTATAATAACTTGATTTCAACTAACAATTTAAAATTTAGGCAATGTCGGCATGAGCTACATTCATGACAACCACAATTGACCGATATTGAAATTGAAAAACTATGTGAGGTGGAATTTCCAATTTGGTTGAAAAACCATGTAAGTATTTTTCAGGGCATATTTTGTTAAATTTACTATTTTGTATGAAATAATAATTCATACATTGTTATTGTTATGCTAGGTTGAATACCAATCAACTGGAATTGAGAATCAAATCTTTGCACTTTCTATGGGTCTGTCAAATTCCGTGAAATGTTATAATGGGTATTATGTCAATGGGTTTAAATTTCATACTCAATTTTATGGTCGCTATAAAAAAATAATGAATAACGGGGTTTGTGTCAAAGGAAGTTGCTACAATGGTAATGAAATTGATTTTTATGGAATGCTTGAAGAAGTGATCCGACTTATATATTTATGGAGTAAGTGTAAGGTTTTTATGTTTAAGTGTCATTGGTACGATACCAAACGTGGGCTTAAAGTGCATCGTTCAAATGGTTTGGTTGAAATCAAGCATACCTCTAGACTACATGGAAGTGAAGATTTTGTCTTGGCGCAACAATGTCAACAAGTCTACTATACGTGTCCACCCGATAATAAATCTTCAGAATGGTGGGTAGTTATGAAGATAACAGCTAGAAGTCGTTATAATGTTGAGATGGGTGAATTTATTGAAAACAATGACAACGTTAAAACATTTGATGTTGATCAATCAGATGAAATTTCTCAACCATGTTGTGTGCTTCCTAATAGGACACTTGATGAACCAAGTATATTTGTTGACACATCTTATTATGAAGAAGTCAACCAAAATGATTTGCTTACGGTAGAGGGAAATTGGGGAGAAGATAATGAAATGGATTCAGATGAGGAAATTGATTATGATAATGAAGTCGTTGGTGATGATGATAATGATGATGATTTGATTAGAAGTGATGATGATGATGCTTAGCATGATGCAGGTATATTCAATGATTTTTTTTATGTGATGATGATGATGATTAGCATGCTGCTTGTATTTCTTATATTTAATTGATATATTTACTTATGATATTTAATATTCTTTTGTTCATATTTCTTATTATTGTCATATTTATTAGTTTTTAGCAACAATACTTATTGACGACAATACAATTGTTGTAGGATGTCTAGACGTGGATCTATATTACAATATTTCAGGAGTGATAGGTCCGCTTCCAGATCGAATAGAACTCCATCTACTGTGAATAAGAATGCATCAACTTCTCACCAACCTGAGCCTAATCAATTACATGAGGATTACACACACAGAGTTGAAAGTACGTTTCCTCATCAAGAGGATCATGTGAGGTTAAATGCACATGAAGCTTTTGGGTTTCAAAATTTGTTAGCAACACAAGGTGTCCCGCGAGATGATACAAACATGTATAGAGATTTAATGTACATCAAGGTTATGCGGGAGTAGGTGGTGGTGGTGATGAGCATGCCATTAGCAATGAAGTTGATGAAGATGGTAGTGATGGGAGAGAATTCTATGATTCAAGAGAAGGTAGTAACATGAGATGTTCAGAGGATCCGGATTGCCTCCATTCAATCCACGGTTCAAACTCTTCTCAAAATAGTATATGCATAAACAGAAGAGTTTTGACATGGCAATCGATCCATTGTCAGGAAAAAAAGAACTGAGTTTTTATGGAACATGTGAGTAAGTATAATATTTTTATTAGATAGTTATCATTTGTGTCATTATTGTTCCATGAAAGTTTGTTGCTTTAATATTTCAGGTTTAATAACGCTTCATGTGGCCGTGAAATCGGAACAATTTTGAGAACTAATTTCAAGGGGTCATGGCACTCTTGGGATAAAGTTGATGCTGCGTGTAAAGATGAACTGTTTAAGGAGTTCAAGGTATGGAAAAAAATTAATGCTTATTTTATTGGTATGTTGTAAATGAATTCAATCAACTATGTCCATGTTTGAAATGGATAATATTCTATGATTTTTCGATTGCATATGAGGATGACTGCCACCATTGCTTAAACTTTATTCAAGCCTGCATGTTCAATAAAAAGAACAAGGGTTTTAAATTACTGGGCACAAAACAACTAAGCATTTCAAAGCAAGCTAATGAACATTCTTGTGCATGGTTTCTGAAAAAAAAGGATGATGAAAATATCATGACATAACAGATTGTAGAATGATCAAGGAATAAATAGCAATTTGACCTCGGGTTTGTTGTGTATTTGTGGTGTTATTGCTATTGTTTTCTATGTGATATGGATCGAGATACTAGTTTTTTGTTAAATGATGAGGTTGTTTGAGATCTGCTGGATTATTCTTTGGTGGGATTTCCATGTTTTGATTAGTCAGTGAGTTTGGTTGAGTTTTAGGCTGTACATTCTGTGCTTGATAATTCCTAAGATTGTCTGTGATGTGTAGATATTTGGATACTCTGGACTATTAAAAAATAAAGAGTTTTGGTTTCAAGGAACTTAAGTAAAATGAAATCTGTATGTTTATGTTAACATTTATTACTTGTCATATGTATTTGATAGAAAAAATATGCCTTCCTTGAAAAAGATGAAGAAATTATTCGTAAAATTTCGAAAGATAAAGCTCGAATTTCCTTGAACCAACAATTGGCACGAGCTCGCAATAAAGCTCTGTCAATAATGAAGACCAAAAATATTATCGATTGTATGGATAAAGGACCTGTTTGGATCCAAAATGAAGATTGTAATACGATGATCAACGATGTTTGGTCCACTGATGGATTCCACAGACGATCCAAATCTTCAAAACAGAATCGATTGAAGAAAACAGATGGGAAAATAAGTACCCATTCTGGTGGCTCGGTTTCATTTGCATCATATCGAGCTAGTATGGTACGAAATGTTGTTGTTTAACACTAGTAATTTAATTTGTTTAATATTTTTGTTGCTTTTTTTTTTTAATGTTCGTAGCAAGAACAAGCCGGGGGGAAAGAACTTCCATGGGATGAGGTCTTTTCTGTTTTGCATCAAAAAGCAAATGAGACCAGCACATTCGTAGATAACAGGTCTAAAACAATAGTGGTAAGTACTTATATATATATATATATATATATATGAAATATCATTCATATTCAAATTAATATATTTTTACATGGACTTGTCTATTTGCAAGAAAATTATAGAAATGAGATGATTGCAAGATATGGACCTAATCAGGACAATCATCCTTCTTTTGATGGAGCAGCTTGGTGTGAGGCTTCAGGGGGAGTAAGCAAGGGTAGAGTATATGGTGCACCTCGTATGCCAAAATCTAAAGTTAATGTGAGTTTTTCATCACATACCTACTTAGTACAGTCATCATATCCAAGCACAACTACTAGAGGGTATCAAGAGCAATTGCAAGCAAAAGATGATATTATTAGTGAAATGAGAAATGAAATTGCTTCCATTAAAGATTATCTTAAGAACTTAGTAGGAAGTTCTGTTAGGTCAGAGTATATGGGTCAAGGTATGCCAACACCTATGGCTCCGTCGATGCCATCACCTACAATGGCACCTATGGGTCCCGTGTCTTCACCAGTATATCGACCTCGACCTTAACTACCATATAATGGTCCATCTTCCTCTCATCCACAACATCGTAGATCATTTCCGCCTTAAAAACTTTAAAATATGTATTTTTAAGTTCCATGTTCATTTACTTAGACATGTAAATGTAATCGAATCTATAGTGTATTATGAATTTTAATTTATAATAATTTTTATTTCCATCATATTTATGTTATTTTCAATATTAATAATATTTCAATATGTTCTAGTACTTTTAAAATATTTGTTTGTAATTAATAAAAATTTAAATATATTAAAAATGGATTTTAAAAATTATTTAGCAGTTGCAACGAATTTTCCGTTGCAACAGCCGTTACAAGAGCAACGGACCAGCCGTTGCAAACTATGAGTTTGCAACAGAAAATCCGTAGCTATTGGCAATGGATTTTCCGTTGCCCAACCGTTGAAAATTCACTTGCAACGGATAATCCGTTGCAAGTGAAATTTGAAATGGCGTCTTCCTAACGGATTGTTTCCATTGGAAATGTCGTTGCTAATTATTATTAGCAACAACTTCCTTCATTATTTGCAACGGTTGCCTCCGTTGCAAACAAGGCAATTTTCTTGTAGTGTTATTCTTATTCTTATATTGTCTATCAATTTTTATTCAACAATTTAATCACTCAAACTTGCATCATTGAAGTCCACTTAACTTTATTCAACGCACATAGATGCTTCTAACCATTTATTTGATTAATCAATAATCCACATATAATTTCATTAAATTAAATAATAAAATTGCTCAATATTTCTCATAAAATTTATCTATACTAAAATCAAAACACATCATCAATATTCATTATACATTTAACAAATGAAACATATCCATAATTTATTTATCGCATCCATTCATTATAAAATCCTAATTCAAAATATACTAAAGATAAAACTATTACTATATGAAATACTTAAATGTCTTTGCTCATCATCAATGCATTAACATATTGCTAAACACATATGAATATGTAAACATTTTACTTAACTCCACAACTTCAATTTTCCTCCCAATATGGTCAACCCTTGACTCAATAAAATACCAAGTTTTTTCCTTATAATTTGTCTTAATTTCCTTTAGTTTATTGTTGATTGAATAACTCATAAATCACAACCATTCATATTAAAATTTAACATTATATTGTGTGATAACAACACTCCTTGTACATGCATCATTCAATTATATTCAATTTTAATATTCAATTTCATTTCAACAATCATATGAATTATGCTACAATGCATAATCATACAAAATTAAAAAAATTAAATGAATTTAAATTTATCCTTCTATTTTTTCTTATTTGATCGGCCTCTTTGTCCATTACTTCACCAAGTTTCCTACTTTAATAACAAGTGTTTTTATATTATTCTTAAGTTATTCTAGCCCATTTACATGATTTCATAAGTAATTTTTAATTCCCTTAAAATCATGCAAGAACCCTAATTAAGTGAAAGTTTGAAATTCAACACTAACATGCTAACTACTTAAATTAATGAGAGTATTAAGGTTAAGATGCAGTAACAACCAACATGGATGCTTAAGTCTTTTCTTTGCAAAACAATATTTCTAACTTCTCATTTCTTCTCCAAGCTTCTCTTTTTTCTCTAGCTATCTCTCCATTTTTCTCCCTCTCCTCTCCCACTCTCTCTTCATCTTTTCCTTTCTTCTTAATTTTTCAACCTCAATGTGTGCATTTTCTCCAAATCTTTATTTTCACCCTCTGATACCATCTCTCAAGAAAGAAAAAGTAGAAATTAAGAACAAAAGAAAGAAGATAAAAACTTTTGGCCTATTTCCCTTCATTCACTGTAGCATGCCAATCTTTAAAAGGAAAGGGAGGAGTTTTTAGCTCAATTCTAATTTTACCCTTACTTATTATCTATTTGTTATTTTAACTGAACTTTATCACCATGAGAAGGCCTTTTAAATTTTTTTATTAAATTTAACTTTTAACATAAGGTATAATGATATGTTAGGAGGTTACTCAGAAAATTTCAACCCTATCCAACAATTAAATTAGGGATGTATATACATATTTATTATAAATTTACTCCTCAAATTTCATTTATTTTTAGGTTAAAATTATGCAATCGTCCATAGACTTATACCAACAGTTAGAGTTGTTCATGAATAAAACTATACATTAGTTTGTTTAAAAATTAAAATTGATCTTCTTAATATTCTAACCTCATATTTATAAAATTCTCTATATTAATCACAAGTTTGTTGACTTTTCAGTCTACAGGACCGTACACTTTATGTTCTCCGCATCAAATTTCCTAGATTCAGATGCCTTTTTAATACCAAGTTTAAGCTAACCACATTGGATTTCATAACACTTTATCCTAGAACATTACTTCCCCCCTTTATCTCTTCTATTTGATTTTTTTTTTAGTTTCCCACTATTTTTATACTTTTATTTTTCTAAACCAACATATGAACATTTTATTTTGGATTTTCAAAATCCAAAATCAGCTTTTTAATATAATAATTTTCTTATTAATTTCATGGATTTTATCCAGGGGTTTACAAATGCTGCAAGGAAAATCTTTCATATAGAGCCACTCTTTAGTTTCACTAGCTTAAGGACTTTTTTTTAATATTTTATACATGTTTTTTTAGAGTTCTTAAGGCCATCGTTGTTGTTTAAGTTAACTTTAGTAGTGTCACATTTATTGGTGAGGTGTGTGCATAATACTCTATAAAAAAGTAAAGACTATTATTTGATAGGAATGGTGTGCATGAGTTGGGGTTGGAGCAATCTCGTGCACATTGTGTTTAGTTTTTTCATGACGGGGACTATACAAAAGAGAAAACTAAGACTTATAAAAAGATTGATAGAGATAACCATGTTTATGAATGGAATTTTCTGGGGAGTGTTGGCTCATTTAGAGAGTTGAAGTATGGTACCTATATAATATGTTATTTTGTCCAATTTCTTCTTGAAAAGTTGTCTTCATACTCTAAGTTGATTTTTTGTTGGTTGTAATAAAAAAATAATTAAACTATCATAGAGTCAAATAATTTTTCCAAATATTAATTAGTGCATTTAGCACAAGCTTGTCATTTTTTTTATTGGTACTCATTGGACTCCATTTCTAACAATCCTTGTGAATGAATTATTTGGTTTAGGCAAGATAGCCCATGAAGTATAATTAATAAATAAATATTCAACATTTATTTTCAAATCCAATCCAATTTGATGGGGTTGATTTGAATACCTAGTACCTAATTTTAAAAAGATTTGTATTTAGATAAATTAAAATGTTTTTTGTCCAAATATATGTATCTTGTAGAATACATAAAAAATCATCTTTTAATTCAAGAAATTCCTTACTTCTTAACTATGGACACACTTATGTGTTCAAATTCAATTTATCATGGTAATTGATTTACTCAATTAGATTTTATAACTATACCTAAATATAATATATTTAGAAGTCTAAATTTTAGAATGCTTTATAGTTTTTCCATTATAATACGAAGAGAAATCTTTCAAAAAACTTGTTTTAAAATAATAGTTAATTGATCAATATATTTTTATGAAACTCAAAACTATTTATCTCACATTAGATAAATACAAGATTTTCTTATATTTTATATAATAAAAATTCAGAAAGGCCTAAATAAGCATAAATAAAGTGACATTGTGCTTAAGCCATGTGCGCACGCACTTGGCTTGACTTAGTGGGTGTTTGGTAGTGTGGTTGTGAGTGAGGTTGAAAAAAAAACTGTTGTGTTTTGTGTTTGGTTATCTTTTAACCATAGCAACAATTTATATGAGGCCCATAATTTGATGCCTTTAAACCATGGTTTATGAAAAAAAATAAACTGCTTTTCATGGCTGAACAAAGAAGTCACCGACAGAAACAATTTAAAAAATTACTGTTGGAAAATTTATTCCAAACTAAACCCTCATCTGCGCCCTCAACAAATGTATCAACAAAAATCACTGCCCCCCTTCTCTTTCGTTCATCTACAAAACCAACTCAACAGATCCCCATTGCTCCTGTTTCTCTTCCCTCACATCTCCATCCCTCGACAACTGTATCAATAAAAATCACTAATTCCCTTCTCTTTCGTTCATCTACAAAACCAACTCAATAGATTCCCACCGCTCCTGTTTCTCTTCTCTCACATCTGCATCCCTTACCATCCTTACCATTTATGGGTGTGTTTGGTATTACTTTTGCTTTTGTGGTTGAAGTTTTAAAAAAACAGTTTCATGAAAAGCACTTTTAGCTACAATTCATAATAATTTTTGAAGTGTTTAGTTAAAACTGTGGTTGAGTTTGAGATTAATGAGAAACAGTTTTACCAAGCTTTTCATATTGGTTTCAACTTGTGAAATTACTTTAAAAGACATAAATACACACACACACATTTATCTGTATGTATATTTAAAAATTGTATTAATAATCATAATTTCATAATGTAATGAATAATTTAAGTAAATTTGACACTTCTTTTTATTCTCCCATCAAACTATTTGAAATTTCATCACGAACCAAATCCATACGTAAAGGCCTCTACGATCCCTAACTATTTGATCGAGGAAAAACATCTGGTAAAATATCATCTGAAACAAAATTAAAATTACGAGGCAAAAATTATATTGTGATATCTTTTAATATATTTATTTATATTTTAATTATTTTTTATATTTTTTTAATATTAAAAAATATATAAAGAACCCCCACCCTCCCCCCTCTCAACTTCTCCATCTCCAGAACCCCCCTCCCCCCTCCCATCCCTCTCCTCTACTTCTTATTTGGTGAAGGGGAGTACAAATGGTAGATGGTGAGGGTTTATTTGGGAATTATTATAGGTATTGTTAACAGTAACATTGTTGTGCAAGGGAGTAATTTATCTCGACCCGAGAAGTATGAAAAGCAATTCTTTGCTATTTTTGATCAATTGGTGTTTTGTTGATTTTTAAAGGTGAGACTCATCGAAAATTATCTTTTTTTTTTCATTTATCAAACACTAAAACACAAATTTATTTTGAAACTCTTATCCCACCACATTACCAAACAACTTCTATATCAACAATAATCACTGCTCCCCTTCTCTTCCATTCATCTGCAAAACCAACTCAACATATCCATACTGCTCCCCATTAACGGGACGTGACTATGACCAGACAACCAATAAAAATTTGAAGTTGCAGAGCAAAGATGAAAGGGGTTTTCCAAAATTTTGTTCGTACTGAAAACAACTCTGAAAAAGATGCACGGTTTGTCTGTTTGTATTGGATGATGGTGCCCTTTTGAGGCCCAGAAAGGCGCCCGTTTTACGTGAATGCTTATTTTGATTGCTCATTTGTATTCCTTTTACCAAGTTATATTCACAATCTTGTCCACTCACCTTCTGTTAATTGTTTTGTCTTTTAAAATTACAGAAAAATACAATATCGACAATGTAATTTTGAGTACCTACACTTATCTAGTTCTTACAATTAAGGACTAATCTTTAATTTTATCAAGTATTTATTTGGTTTTTTTCTTCCTGCACAATAAAGTATTTGTACGTTGGTTATAATGTGCATGTATAGCAATGACATGAACATTCACACATTATATAACAATTATTAAATGTCAAGATTGCTTTTTTTTTATTATTATTTAAAATAATATTTAATTAAACAAATCATGTAATGGATAAAATATAATGAACAAGTGTAACTATAATTGTTTGTTTTTGCGTTTCAACTTTTTAAAAGAAAATATTTGCTTCAAATTTATTTATTTTGTTTTCTTATCATTTTGATATGTTGGTATCGAAATTAAGTTTTTTTTTAAAAAAAAATATTATTTGGTTGTATTTTTAAATAAAAAATATTTTAAAAAATAACTATTATTACACTGTGAAACACCTTCTAAAAATTTAAAAATTAGATGAGGCTACCCTACACCTAAGCTTTGTTCTTTTCTAAAGTATAGAGATTTTTCCTTGCTTTGCTAATATATTTTTTGTCCTATGGACGATGAACTGCATTCTCAACCTTTATATTTTTAAAAGTGCATGTATTTTTTATGTTAATTTTGTATTTTTTTAATATTAGTTTGATGCGCTCAGGAGTTTTATTTTTGAGATACAAACTCGAAAAATCAAAAGAAATACACAAATCTATTTTTTAGTTGGTTATGCCTTCACGTATGAATTTTTTTCGTGATGACGTTACAAGTAGTTTGATAGGAGAATAAAAACAAATGTCTAATTTACTTGAATTATTAATTATATTATGCTATTATAATTATTAAATCCACAATATTTAAAAAACTATATATATATATATATATGTGTGTGTGTGTGTGTGTGCGCGCGCGCGCGCGCGTGTCTTTTAAAATAATTTCTTCAAGTTGTGAGCAATATAAGAAACATAGTAACCAAACACATAATTTTTTTTCCATTAAATCTCAAACTCAACCACAGTTTTAACCAAATACTTTAATTTTTGTTATGAACCTCAACTAAAAGTAACTTTTATGAAACTAGTTTTTTTTAACTCCAAGCACAACAGCAATCGCAATGTCAAACAAACTCTAAGGCTCATACTCAAGCCTCAAATCCTAGGTCAGGCCCTAGTACATCGGATTGAAATATGAATGTAAGTTTGTATTATATTTTAATGATTTTATAAATAAAAAATATAATTATATCAATATAAAATGAAAAATCTATGAATGTAAGTTTGTTTTATATTTTAACGATTTTATAAATAAAAAATATAATTATATCAATTTAAAATGAAAAATCTTATGAAAAACATCTTGAATAGTTGGATATTACATAAGATATATTAGACATAATTAAAAACAAAGAAATTTATTTGCGATTATGAATTCTAAATTTTTTTACTAGGAAAATAATATTTAAGGAAGAATTACAAAAGGAATTTATTTCAGCTTTTTAAGAACCTCCACAACATTTTTGACGAAAATAAAAATAAATAGATACCTCAAACATTATGTGTGATTTCAGAAAAAACAAAGGAAGAAATTTAAGGCCATCAAATAACCCACGAAAAAAAGAGAGAAAGAAAACCATCTAATGAAAGGCAAATTATACTATATACTAAAAGAGCTTATGGTTCAGTTGTTGTAGCATGTAAGATAAATTATTATGGAATATAATATTGTTCTTCAATTTTTGAGTCGGTTCGGTTTGTTCGGTTCGCAAGTTTACTGATTTTTTATATTTTTGTACAGTAAAATAACTATTTTGTCACTTGAAAAAGACAAAAAAAATAGGTACTGGCTGGAGGGTGCCACAGTAATTGCACATTTTCGGTCCGGTTTGGGTCACCGGTTTATTTATTTTTTTATATTTCTTGGCATAGTAAAATAACCATTATATCCCTTGAAAAAGACAAAAATCAGCTCTGGGCAGGAGGAGTGCCACGGGAATTTCACATTTTTTAAAATGGTTAAATACATATATGCCCCCCAATAAGACAAAATTTAAGAAATGGTTGTAGGGGTATTACGGTAATTGACTATTACTTTTTTTAATTTTTTTTCTCACGCCCTCTTTGGGTAGTGCGTGCAGCGTCTCCCAGTGGCCAAAAATGCCCATCCGACGTCTCCGTGGATGCAACGTCGTGTCGTCTTCCTCATGGTGTGGCGCGTTGCAATATATGGTGGGTGGTTGAACATTTTTTCGCCCTTTTCTCTCTCCTTCACCCCAAACTACATGTCAGCCCCCCTTTTTATGGCCTTTTTATTTCAGTCCCTATACTTTTAATTATTCAGTATGGTCCTTATTTCTGTTGTGTAAGTTTTGATTTGTTTCAATTGTGTCATTCGATTGAAATTGATTATATATTATATTTTCATTTCAGTCCTTATTCTTTTATTTTCCGGATTGCTTTTAAATTCCTTAATATTTTTGGTACACAAGATTTGATGTTTTTAATTTTGTCCTTTGATTGAAATTGAAAATATATTTGGTTTTCATTTCGGCCCTTATACTTTTAATTTTTTATTTTAATTCCTATACTTTTTATATTTCTTAAATAATCTCTATTTTTGTCCATGTTTATATATATATGCTCTTAATTTTTGTTTTTAATTTTTATTATTTTCTCTTTTGTTGAGATAACATTTTTTTATTTTTTGTTTGCTCTTTTTTTAAAGTTTTTAGGTTTTTTTATTCTTTTATTGAATTTATTTTCCTATTATTCATGCAATAACAATAACAATAACAATAATAATTTTTTTTCTTGCTTCATCTTTTGTTAATATTTTCGAGCTTTTTTTCTCAGAATAATTTAATAATTTGTATTGTTTTAGCAATAATATTAATGATATTTTTAGATGTTAAATTTTTGATATTGCTATTGTTATAATAGGATGTGTTAATATGTTTTATTATATCAAAATTTGCATATATAAATATTATATTTTATTTTAAAGTAACAAAATCTATTAATTATTTTAATTTCAACAATTATAAAAATTATTTGTTCTGTCCAATATAGCAATTTAACTATTGAAGAAACTAAAAAATGATTGCCTGTCGGTCTTGTTTTGTATATCCACATTCAAGTGATAAATCTACATGTCGCCTATCGATCTTCACCTCTCTTTCTGAATCTGTTTTGGCGGGAACATAGAAATCAGGTAAAGTTCATCTATCAAACAAATACATGGGATAGAGGAGAGCCCCAGCAAATATGAACCCAGCAAGACCCATCACCACTTTCAGGCTAGGCTCTCTTCTCCGTCTCCAAAAAGACCCTAAACTCGCTCTTCAACTCTTTAAAAATCCGAACCCAGAACCCCCTTTGAAACCCTTTCGCTACTCTCTTCTGTCTTATGACCTCATCATTACCAAGCTTGGCCGTGCTAAAATGTTCAATGAAATGCAAGAAATCCTTTCCCAGCTCAAAGAAGAAACCCTTTTCACCCCAAAAGAGGCTCTCTTTTGCGACATAATCAATTTCTATGGCCGTGCTTACCTCCCTGAAAATGCACTCAAACTGTTCGATGAAATGCCTTCGTTCCGTGTACAAAGGACTGTAAAATCGTATAATTCCATGCTAAATGTATTCTTGATGTGCAAGGATTTTGATAAAATGAGGGAACTTTTTGTGGACATCGAGAAATTGGGGAAAGCAGATGCTTGTACTTATAATTTATCGATTCGTGGGTTCTGTGCGAGTGGGAGATTAGATGACGCGTTCAAGGTGATTGGTGAAATGACTAATAAAGGTATTAGTCCTAATGTGATTACATTTGGTAATTTGATATATGGGTTTTGTTTGCATTTGAGGTTGAAGGAGGCTTTTAAGCTGAAGACGGATATGGTTAAGATCTATAGGGTTTATCCTAATGCTTATATTTATGCGTCATTGATTAAGGGGGTTTGTAAGAATGGTGATTTAAGTTTAGCTTTTAGGCTCAAGGAGGAGATGATTAGAAATAAAATTGAGTTGGATTCAGCAATTTATTCTACTTTGATTAGTGGGCTTTTTAAGGCTGGGAGAAAGGAAGAGGCTTTAGGTGTTTGGGAAGACATGAAAGTACGTGGGTGCAAACCCGACACTGTAACTTACAATGTGATTATTAATTTATTTTGTAAGGATAAGGATTTTGAAGCAGCTTATAGATTATTGGATGAGATGGTGGAGAAAGGGTGTGAGCCTGATGTTATCAGCTACAATGTGATACTTCGCGAACTGTTTAAAGAAGGGAAAAGAGATGAAGCAAATGATTTATTTGAAGATATGCCAAGACGTGGTTGTGCTCCTGATGTTGTTTCCTATAGGATTCTTTTTGACGGGTTTTGTAATGGGATGCAGTTCAAGGAAGCAGCATTTATTTTGGATGAAATGATTTTCAAGGGTTTTGTTCCTTGTTCTGCCAGTATATGCAAGTTTGTTAATAGGTTGTGTGAGGGAAAGAATGCAGATTTGTTAAGGTCAGCTTTTAATACTCTTGAAAAGGGAAAACTTGTCAATGTAGATTTATGGACGATGGCTGTTGCCATGGCATACAAGGATGATAAACTCTCTAGTTCATTTAACCTCGTTGATAGTTTGATAGATGATATGAACTGACACCTGGACAATAATATTCTACTCAGTTATGTTCTGATGCTGCTCGTAATTGATTTAGTTCCCTCTTATGTGAGTGAACAGCATTAAGAGATTTATCACATGCATGATTGTGTGTTTTCCCACTCCTTGAATTCCTACATGCTCACAAATACTTGGTGTACAGACCGTGTACACTTTCTGGCTGGAAAGTTATTTGTCGGACTGGTCCATAAATTAAAAAATGACCTCAGGATTTGCAAGATTTTAACTCAGTGAAGGTTACTAAATCTGGTTGATTTGAAAATATGTATTTGAGTCTTTTTTGGATATTTTGCATAGTAAAACTATGTTTCTACCCCTGCTAGCAGAGAACAAACAATTGACTATCCAAGAGTATTTTTGATTTTTTACACTAATGTGAACTGTAAAATAACTATATTACTCTCAAATAAGATAAAAACTAAGAGTTGTCGGTGGGGGTGTTTCTGGTATTTCAAAACTTTCTAGACAGTACAAATACGAAAAGACAAAATCCAAGAGTTGGTTGTAGAGGTGTTTACGTAATTTTATGTTTTTTATTATTTTTTCTGGATAACATTGTTGACATCTTTTACTAACGTGCCAACAGTTTTCTTCCTTATACTCTTTTAAGATGACGTGTGTGGCGTCGTCCGGTGGATCAAAATGTTCATCCGGTGTCTCACCGGATTCGCCACCATGTCATATTCCACATGGTGGTGCTCGTGTCATTGCACTGTGGCCGGTAATGTGATGGTAGTCAGTTGATTTTTCTCCTTTTTCTCTCTACTGCAGCCTAAATTACACGGAAATTCTCTTGGTTTATGGTGTTTTCCCATTGAAGATTGGGTTCTGTTATTTGATGAATATTTCGGTTCCCTTTCTGATTCCAAGACTAATGTCTCCTTTTAAGAAGCCTTTGGATCTTTGAGCTTACAGAATGTCATTGGAGATCTTTGTCCAGGTATTGTCCAAATCATGCCGCACACATAGATTCTTTCTCTTTTGTGAAAGCTGCCTTTGAGTTAGCTCTTTCTTGGGATTGCGTTTTCAGTTAAATTCCTATTATAGAAAATTATTATATTGATCCTCTGAAAATATACCTCTTCATTTTGATTAAGATTTGGCCTAGGCATTTTTGCTTTCTGCACCATCTGGCTGTTGGGACGGAAAGGTACCATATTCCAGGGTTCCCTGTCCTTGCAGTTATTTGAATCTTATGTGGGATATATCAAGGAACTACAGTGAGTATCAGTAGACAGCTTTTACAGTCTACAACTGACTAGGCATCTCATCTTGGTTTATCTGTTCTTTGTGCAATTCAAGTTCTGTTTTCTGCAGACATGATGAGTTGGTGAATGACCTTCAACTATATTTTTCACTCTCTTTCCTTTCATACTTGAGTAGGTTTTGGTGCATCCAAATATATGATTGACACATGGCTGTGCCTCAGTATTCCGAAATGATCTAATCTGATATTTCTCTTACATCACACACTCGAGGTTGTCTACTAATAATTTAACCATCATTGTTTTTCATCTCTTTCCTGGTATTTGTAGTTCTCTCTTTCATTGTGTGTTTCATATAGAGAGGTTGCTCTTACTTGACTGAAAGACACCTCACACACGTTTATTTGTCTAAATTACAAAAACTTTTTGATAATGTTATAGCCCTTGGCTTTGCATAAGTGCGTGTTTGGCATTGTGGTGCGATCTGCGATTCGTAGATCGCACCGCAATTTGCCGTTTGGTAACGCCAAAAAAGCACTTATTTTTTTGTGGGACCCACACCAAATTTTAACAAAACGCCGATTCGAAAAAAGCTGTAAAATGATGCTTTTTTATTTGCGATTCGTAATTATTGAAACGACGATACAAATCCATTTTCATGCAAAACTGAGAATGCAAAACTGTGAAAAATTTACATGTAAAACTAGAATGTGCAGCTACCCTTGACAAATCCATGTTCGATAATTAAAAAAAAAATGATTTGTGCATGGCTCTCTCTCTCTCTCTCTCTCTCTCTCTCTCGCTCCAAAACAGAACAGCTACGCCGAGAGCTTCCAACGCTGCCTCCGGCCACCACAGGCCACCATTTACGATGAAACCACCACAGGAAGAACCACCTCGGCCTCCTCTACCCGTCGGTATCCTCCGTTGAAGCTCTCGTCGTGGTCGGTGAACAGTACCGCTACCTTCCAACGCTGCCTCTGGCCACCATAGGCCACCATTTCAGACGCCACCACCACAGGAAGAATCACCTCGGCCTCCTCTACCCGTAGGTATTCTCCGTTGAAGCTCTCGTCGTGGTCGGTCGGAAGCCACTATTTCACGTGTGCGCTGCACTGTCACGCGAAGAAGACGCACAGTGCAGCGCACCGTTTTAATTTTTTTCGAGAGAGAAGCAGCTGGACCTGGGCTGGGCTGCACTCGGCCCAGCCCAAGTCCAGCAAAGTTGGGCTTAGGCCCAATTTGGTTGGGCTGTCCTCGGCCCAACCATTTTTTTTAAATATATATATTTTTTAAAAAAATGTGTAGATACAGATCAGTCCTAATGGAAGAAAAATATTTGTTCGTGATGAAATTGCTAGTAGTTTGATGGGAGAATAAAAAATAATATTTGTTTTTTCATGAATTATTAATTACATAATATTATTATCATTATTAAATTTACAATATTTAAAAAAATTATATATATATATATATATACCCTTTAAAGTAATTTCACAAGTTAAAAGCAATATGAAAAGTTTGGTAACCAAACACTCAAAACTGCTTTTTTTTCAATCTTCAACTCAACCATAGTTTTAACCAAACACTTCACTGCTTATTTTGAACCACAATAAAAGCGCTTTTTTTTAAACTGTTTTTTTTCAACCTCAATCGCAAAAGCAAAAGCAATGCCAAACACACCCTAAATCAATCAATCTGCGAACTTTTGAATTCTAGTTCTCTGCAAAGCTTTCAGGAATCATGGGATTCCTCCATTTATTTACTAGCCACTTTTTCTTGAGTATTTTATATTTTTGGAAATTGGGTTCTGTTTGCAGAATGTCTTGCATTAAGCATGGAATAAAACGGGGTGCATTGGGCTGTATTCTGTTAGAAGCGTTAGAAGGTATACCGTACATGCTACAAAGTCAAATGAATATATACGGGTAAGTTTATAGGTGCTGCATATGTATGCATACGCATATACTTAATTAAACACACACAGACTTGATTCTTGAGTTTGGATAACTCTGACTTAACCTTACAATATAATTGGATATATTCATTTATTTTCTGCAAGGAACAGTACGATAAATAGATGTTGAAAGTTCATTTCTTTGGAGCTGAGTTGTCGTATCGTATCCTTTTGTAAGACCCAAGTTACTAATGTGACCTTTTGATGATATGGACCTTTGTGGGTTAAGCTGTAATGCGCTGGATCTCCCTTCATGGGAATTCCAATGATGTCTGTTCACAGGCAGTGAAAATTATCATGTCTGGGAACCCATTAACAAAACTTTCGTAGTGTAGAGAACTTGGAGCAATCTTGGTTCTGACATTGATGATACTGTAAAGAATAGTTTTGTAGCAGAAAAAATCCTGGTTTGTGAGTCCTTGCGAGTTTGATTAGAACTATTTCAGTTAGTAAAAATACAATAGATTTCAATCCTAAGTCCTATCATCTTAAGGCCATAAAACAGCATCCCTTCTTGTGAGTGCTATTTACTGCAGGACGGTAAAGAAACTGCATCATTGTTGCTGTTCTTGTTTCGAAGGCAATGCACTAACGAAGTGAGGAGCAACAAACAACTACATTTTGCTAGAGCTGCTTTTTGATGAAAAATTTATCCTCCTATCATTTATTAATATGTTTGACGGACAAGAAGACTACTAGGTAAGGCAACTTAAAAGGAAATGGCTTTTCTATCGAGAATATTATCAGTGGATATGTTTTGTGGTCAATGATAGATTACACGTGACACTGATTTTATAATTCTATTTTTGTATAACATATTTATTATTAATAAAATCTTTTTTATCTTTAATATTAATTTATATGTGATTGATAAATCTGATATCTAATTAATGAGTCCAGAGACAGATAAAATTCATAAGATAAAAATACTTTGCAAAAAAATTGTAAATTTGTAATTATAAGACTCCTATTGCACCAAAAAAATATTTTTAAATATTTCTTATCAATGTTCTAATAAAACTGAATATTAATTAGAGTTGTTGAAACCAATACATTTTATGCTCTTTGTTTTATGAAAGTAAGTAATTGCTCTCATAAATTGAGGGAAGGGAGATAATTTCAATTAATATGTTATGTTCCTATTAATTGTGAAATCCTTGGTTAAGGTGAAATGTGTTTTGAAAAGAATTTAAAAACCTTATTGAAAGAATCAATGATTATACTGTTGAGAACTAAAACGATTTAACAAAGTGGGTATACTCCATGCTACGTTGTTTAAATCAAAGTATTCATGAAGGGATGATAATAATGTCGAGAAACTAATAGCTAAAAGGTTAAGTCAAACCACTTATGACTTTTCTAATATTTTAGGGATTGTGACAAGTTGCTAGATATTGTATTTGATCTTCAAATATAAACTAATCAATTATTGAATTGATAATAAATTAAATTATTCATTTTATCTTATTTAGGATTATGATTTATATTTAAGTCAAGATAACAAGTCTGATAGAAACTGTGCTGATAAGAATATGGACAGGCATACAACAGCAGATAAGATGGTAATAAAATCAAGCGAGTAGTTCGATTCAAGGCCCAAACAGAATCGACAAAGCACAAGCACAACGAGAACTCATGCCCAGTTACATTTATTTGGAAAACGGGCAGCCATGTGCTGCTGCTGCGACGTTGACAGTGTTATCCTCTGATTCTGACCGGGATGGCGAGATCAGCGGTTCTTTCAGTAGCCCTCCGAATAACTCAGCTGGATCATAGTAAATCTCTACTTCTTCTGCCCTTAGAGATTCATCTACCTGGGAACCCATAAAAAAGTCACAAGCCACTTTACTTATAAGAAATGCCTTTTTTTTTTAATCAGTGAAGATGTTCCACTTCGTAATTTCATTTTATGTATTGGGTTGTCCATTTTTTTCTTTTTCTTGTTAGTGAAAATTCAGAGTTTTCAAGTTTATAGTATCTTGTGTTTTTGCAAAATGGATGCTAACTTATAAAATGCGAAGCCATTGAAATTTTTTTCTGAAACAAATAAAGTAAGAACAATGGGTTCTGGGCCCAGGATTTAATGATGACGCACTTCAGTTCATCCCATTGATTTGTTGACAAAAAGGCTTTATCGAATCATTTCAAGCAGGGAAGTAGAAATGGGAGTGGATAAAATCCAGAATTGTGTGATTATAAACGAGATCCGCATTTGAAAGCCACTGTGGTGCATGGTAATGCTAACTTTGGATCGATAACTTCAGGCTAAACTTGAAAGAGGCTACGTGGACAATTTGGAGTCTATCCTTTTTGCAGAAAAACACTGAATAAGAACCATTAAATGCGAGAATGGATGCTTTTTCCAGATTTTGTTTCTTGAAAAAAGTGAATTGTTGATATTTTTAGCATGCTAAGGACTTGTGTTTCTTCTTCTCTTTTCAGATGAAAAGAATAGTTCTGCGCCTCCTACAAATTCTTACGGCTGTAGGGAATAAATTCTCTTAAGAGCATACCTGGAGGACTCCTAGGCCAAGGAACTCAACCTTCTCTCCGGTAGGAGCGTGGCCTTTGAAAGGTCCTTCAAAGAAACCCCAATGCCTGAATTTGAAAGAAATCACGGGAGGGCCTGAATATACACTCAGCACTTCCCATGCGAATCCTCGAGGGAAGGCAGATCGAAAGGCATCATGGGATGATTCAAAGGTTTCTTCATCTGCTTTGTAGTACTGAAATTCCTTCGGTAGAGAACTTTTCAGTAAAGCATTGTAGCTCCCAAGCCCCAGTGTTTCTTCTCCTGATAAACCCTTTCTTCCTGTCATACAACCAGATATTACTTACAGGTAATTGATAATCCTGCCCACTGAACAATTGTGCAAATTTTGTCAAAGAATATCTGGTTGACTAATCTCTGTAGCACTAACCTAGTTCAAATCAAATAAGAAAAGAAAATAGGGTTTCAGATTTGGAGCAGTACCATTGACAATGAGCTTGAATTTGTCAGGATTAATGGTCTTGAAGTCCTGTAAACGAATCTTGTGAGAGAGTTCCATTTCCCAAGACTTGATAGCATTTTGCACTACTTCTTCTAGAGACCCTTTTGGCCATTCCTGCAAACCATGTTGTAATACGCAGATCAAGAATTTGAAAGAGAAAAAGAAATCGTGACGCATAATATATATAAGCACAACTTAAGGGTCGAGAACCTTGGTCCGGCCTTCTTCGAAGAGCTGGTTTACGGAATCATATGTGGGAGGAGCTCCATGCCTCCACTGCGTGGTATTATCAGCTCCATCATGCAAGATAGATCTGTATATATCTCCTGATTTCTTGATCAAAGCTTCTTCTGCAGTCGCCATATCAGAGGCTTACTACAATGGCTTTACACAGGAGATGGATGGGCTATATAATGCTTGATAGAAAGCAGAAAATCACTTGATTTTACTGTGGTTAGTGTGTGTGGTAACCACACGGCATTTGTTTAATTTATTCTTTTTATATAAAAAACAAAGAAAAATAATAACCTAGGAAGTAGTCATCTACACACATAAACACCACAAATCCAAAATGTACAAGTCAAGATTCATAGTCTTAAATAGAAATATTTAATTTCCGACCACAAATCACCTCATTGTCACCCAATTAAACAAATGGGTGTTTTTATTCATCAAGCAATGCTGAAAGAGTATTCAAATAAATGGGATGCTCGCAAAACTAAAGCATCACTTTCACTAGAATAACATTATCACGTTGCCTCAACATGTGTTGGCCTAAAGTTTCAAATATTCTTATTTTAATGAAACAAATTATGAAACGATTCACCTAGCTACTAGTTATTCACAAGTACCATGACTAATATCTTATGAATTCTAATGATTCAACTCATAAATCCTCTCCAGTTGAAATGGAAACCACAACCCTTGGATGCGTTTGGTAATGTATTTCAAAAATATTTTGATTTTTTTTAATTTCTTTTAGATTAAATTTTGTTGGTGTTTTTAGATTATTTACATGTGCTAATATAAAACATAAAAAAAATATCATTTTAATTATTTTTTAATTAAAAATATTTTTAAATACAACCACAAATAATACACTCTCAAACAGTCAACTCGTCTCGCAAACCCTGGCTAGCCCACGTGGTTAAAACTAAATCTAATTAAATTATGACAGCTTGATTTATTCGCGGATCCAGTTCCCCATCATCCTGAACCCCCTCCCTCGTGCACCGTAGTTAGTTGTCCACCATTTCTGCACTCCTCTCTTCTCCTCCCTTTTCTTCTTACAATATTGCATTTATCTTTGACCATAGACCTCCGTGGATTGGTTGTAGTTAGGCAAAGTGGCAAGCAAAATAGTTTACACTAAATTGGTAGCATTCGTTATGTAATATAATTGAAAAATAAGCAACAGTGATAAATCAACCAAACCAAACTAAAAAAAAAATCACAATGATTCCTGCACAAAATTAAACTTATCAATATTATTAAAAAATATCTTATCAATATTAAAAAAAAATCTAGTTGCTTAAAAAAGGATGTTATAATCATCAAAGATTAAAAAAGGAGCCAATCAACAAAAACTTAAACAGCAAATTGGGAAAAAAGTATTTGATTTTAAAAAAGACAAAAAAAATAATATAAATCAACCCGAGTTAAAATGTCAAACACACAACCTATATCATAAGAATTGAATGTCCCCATAGAAATAAAAAAAATATAAAACTCAATTTTTAATAAACCTAATATTGAAAGGAAAAAAATCAGTCTTAAGAAGAAAGAAAACAAAAAACAAATTGCATCAACTTGACTTGTGAGACTAGATAATATTATAGAAAAACACTAGGAAAAAAATTATGAAGCTCAATTCCCGAATCAACCCAAATCAGTTCTATTTTAGCGAGAATGGGTGGAAAAACCAAGGGTATGAGAGAGAAAATAAAGGAGAAATAAAATAGAAAAAAGGTCATTATGTGCCTCCACTAATTACATGTATCGCAGCGCCTAAAAGGCCTCGTTGAGATGTTTACAACGCTATCAAGAAAAGTAGTATTTTGATATTAGAGGTAGCTGCAAACACTGTTAAAGCATAACGAATCATGTGTTGGATGATGTAATATAAGCATTAGCTATCTTGCCACTGCCTATTAGATTGAGTCCATATATTTTCTTACTTTCAAACTTAGTCCCTCGAGATTTAATTATTTTAGATTAATTGAATTGAATTTTATTTTTCAAGACTTAGCATCATCTACTCATCGAAATATTTATTCAACATTGCATGATACCCATATCTAAGCACAATAAATAAATAAATAGTTAAGTCAAATCCTAAATAAACTCAATGTAAAATAATAAAATTAAAAAAAAATGAGTACCAAAAAAATTGTTGGTTGAACTTTTCCCTTACTAGAGCAATTTAGTTCTCTATTATAGAAAAAAGGGGTTGCATATTCATTTATTTAATCCTTATTGCTTTAAGTGTTTCATGTCAATAAAAATTTATTTAATTTTGCCAAACTAGACATCCCCTAAGTGATGAATGTTTTTCTCAATACTACAAGATCACCTAACCTAGGTAACCAAAACAAGCTACCTAGCATAATTTCAAATAAATGTAACATCAAAGGAACAAGTTGAGGGACCAAAATGAAAAAGAAAAAAAAGAGAAAAAACAACAACAAAGATTAAAAAACACTTTTACAATCCATATTATTTTCATTCTACCTCTATAATGGCTGGGTCACGGGTTAGTAAGGTTGACTTCGGTCAACTCATGTAAAACTAAAACTTTTGGCCTTATTAGAAAACCAACCACAAACCATAATCCATGTTGTAATGGCATCTAACCAAAATAAAAGTAAAAATGTAATGATCATATAACCAACCACTCAAAACAAAAGTATAAAAGAAAGATCATGCCATTAACCACTCAAAAAGTGCATGACCTGTATAATCCATTGTTTTCTCACCTCTAGATGCAAGTTATAGACATGAAATTAGCTTTGGGTCTAGGTTATGCAAGTTATCTCAATGAAATGAGGTCTTTTAGGCCAAGCCATGATATCACCCCTTTTTCCCACTCTAACCAAACTTGTTTCCTATAATCATATAAATAACTATAAGTACCAAAAATGCATTTTCATCTCCTTCTGTCTCATTCCTTAACCTTTTCGAGTGTATCTTCTTGCTACCCATAGAAAAATCTTACTTTCACTTCTTCTTTTTTCACTCTCTACTCTTAATTTCATTCTTGCCTTTTTAATTCCCTCCACTAAGTGAGCCATATCCACCAATGATGATGATGACTCCACCGTTAGATTAATATCTTCTAATCTCATTATCTTTTGCATGTCATTCAAATATCATATTTTGCATTTAGTTTTGTGTTTAGTTTCTAGATATTTAATTGTTTTTTATTATTGTTAATTTGAAAGTTTCTTAATTATAATGGAAATTTTTTGATTTTTGTATGTTTTCATTTAAATTTAGGTCTCACATGGTTTCCCCAGGTCAACTAGATTTTGTCGAGCTAATTATTTGGCTAGATTTTTTGTTAACCCTGATCAGTTTAAGTTTTGGGTCATTCGGGTCCCAAGTCAACTTGTTGAGCCAAGCCAGGTTTTAAGACCCCCCCCCCCCCTGTTGTAATTGGTATATCAATATGAGTTTTTAAAACCCTTATTTAGGTGTGTTTATATATCAAAATTTCAACAGAATCTTTCTTGTACTACCAAATCCTAAGTTATCGACATATAACATAACCTTCAAAAAACAAATCCAATAACTCATAATTCAATCTCAACCTAAACGTCTTAGATCTATATTTCCACAAGCATCATCCTCATCACAACCACAATAAATAAAACATACATTTAACAACAATTGTTAATTAGAATAAGAATTAAGATAAATCCAGTCATATTTAATAGGATGTTATGAAATTTAGGGTTAACTTCTTAAATACCCGTCCTTTTTAAAGATTGATGATCATACATATTAAGTTTACCAACACTCAAATGACACAAAATGCTAAAATAAACCTCCTAGAGCTAGATACAAAAAGATAACAAATAATAGAATGTACTTCTGACATGGAGATGATGAATCTGAAAAGGAAATTCAAGATAATTCCATATAAAAATTGAATAAATATAGTAGTAAAGTTATTTAACCAACTGCACACAAATCATACATAATTATAAAAATAAGTATAGTTATTTGAAACACAAACTAACTTTCTCGCCTATATATTGTCAGTATCCGCATCACAAGTGATATCATCAAAATAGACCCTTTCTCAGGTCCTTAACATACCTCCTTGTGTTTATTGGTAGATGTATGACGATTCCATTTCTAGAATCCTAACATACACTAATGTATGTTAGACAATGTACCATGGTCTTCTTATCCGGGATTCTAACATACAATAAATATATATTAGCCTATGCATAGTGATCCCTATCCTCGGGATCTTGACATACATTGAATGTATGTTAGTACTTTATAATGATCCCTTTAATCGGGATTTTAACGTTCACTAAATATATGCTAGTTATGTTTGGTGATCGCCTTATCTGAGATCCTAACATACACTAAATGTATGCATGCTAGTCATCATCATGTTTCATTCATTTGACAGTGTCTATATTGGCGATATTGGCACAACCTAACAAATTTACACAACAAACTGACTTAACACACATGCCTTAAATATTTTTACTGAAAAATCACATCTTTTCAAACTTTCAATAAAAGCGTTAATTCACATATTAAATTATGAAAATTAAATTAAAAGACGTAGACACAAATCACCTACCTTTTGTGGATGCTCTACTTGTGGTTCCTTGTTGTTGTTATTGCATCATACTTGTGGTCCCCTCTGTAATTACAAGCAACTCTCATAAATTATCCTTATTCAAGGATACAATTCATTATAACTAAACCAAAAACAATCAAAATAAGCATTTTAATAAGTTATTCTTTTCTTTTTATTTTCTAACCATATCTGTATTGTTTATCCAATAAAAATATTATTATAAATGCCCATTTCAAACATAACTTGTTTTTTTCCTTTAACATTTCTAATTTAGTCGCTTCACGACCTCTTTTTTGTCTCAAATCTGCCAACAGAGGTCACATTCTGACTTTTACCAAGATATTTTACTATAATATAAGTTGTAGAACTTTGTTTTGAGAGAGGTTGATCTCGTTGAAAAGATAAAATATAAGGGTACAATTCTCATGAAAGGATGAAAACCGAGTCTGCCCCAACCTTCATGAAATATATCATAAATATGACAGACCTTCTGCTCTACATAATCATGTTTGGTGACCTTTTACTAGAGTTCTAAAATTCTAAATTGAATGAAACTAGTTTTCTTGGATGGTAAACATCCATAACTACAACTCCTAATAAAGAAAAACAATAATAATTCCCAAATTTTCCCACTCATATTCTCTCTAAAAGTCAGGAAACGAATCTGCCTAATTTGTTAACTTATGCATAATATACTTCCCCCCTCCCAATTCTACTTCCTCTAATTTATCTTAACTTTTTAACCACATCTCATACCTAATAACCTCATCAAAACATCTTTTAAAATAATTTACCCTATTTGCATCAAATTCCTTTCATAAGATCAATGAGAGCATTATAAGTTTTATTAAATTTCCAAACAACATCATTCTAACTCATCCTTTTCTGTTTCTACATGCATTCTTCATCACTTCAAGACATATAAATACACATTAATAAGCTAAGTAAGAGTTTCAATATTCTCTCTTTTTATACACTTATGGATGAACAAATGGCCTTGAGGAATTAAGAACCGCGTCATTCGTTTTATGCTCAATCCATTCAATACACAAATTGACCAACAAACTTTCAATTTTTTCAAATTGGCTCTTGATATAGTCAACTTCAACCTCTATACTGACGCTCCATTTTTATTGGTTCTTGGTTTTGGATTTATTTAATTAAGTCCTTAATTACCCATCAAACTTCAATATTTAAACTATTAAACTCCTGATTTGATCAAATTAACTCTTAAAAATCACAATTTGACCCCTAGATTCTTTCGATTAAAATCTAAATGGACTTGAAAAATCAATTTTTATTTCAATTAAGCCCCTAGTAAATTCAAAAAAAAAACCTTGAAAAATTCTAATTAAGTCTTCAAACATCCAACTTGAATTGTGCTTCTTAAATTGAATGTTTTTTTGCCAATAAAACCTTATCATTAAAAAATAAATTATTAAATTTTCCAATCCTGCATATTTGATCTTCTTTAACCTGTCTTCGGCAATTTCCAAGGCATTCAGGTATACTTTTCTCACTAATATTTTATTATTATTTTCTCCCAACATTTTTTTTTATTTTCACTTTTCCCTTTCTATATGTTTTTTTTGTGTTTACTTGAGGCTGTAAAAATGGGTAATAATATTTATATTAGTTCCTATCTTCCAATATTTTTTCATCAGACACATCTTTCACTGTCATTTGAAATCACTTGCTATTTCAATAAAGGATTGGTGATTATATGATACATACCATTATTATTCGCAAACACAACATGACCTTCATTTACCAACTTTTGAACTTGATATCTAAGGTTCCGGAAATTTTTAGTTAAATGACCCATAATCATATCATGATATTCTCATTTAGTATTCATGCCACCTTATATATGGTGATTGTATATGGTTTGTTGTAGGATAAGGATAATGTATCCCATATTCATAAGGTGTCTGTGAACAATTATTAATGAAAAAGGTATATCAATCTTGGATAATAACACTTATGAAATTGACAATGCTACAAAACTAAATGATGCTTGAGTTTCATAGTTGAGATATTAAAACGATAAATTAAAGTGTTTCTACTCAGGATTATGAATTCGATGTCCTGTTTTTGATATGTCATTCAACTTGATGCCAATATTTACTAATAAATTTTAAATTTTTTTAGTTTAAAGCTTTGCTCAATCCTTTTTATTGCAGTCACCATATTCATGATATAGACTAATGAATTACCAATCAAGTATTCAAAGTATAGAAAAGATTATTTAAATTGAATATGAGATATTTCTCTAACAAATCAAGGAGAATTCATACTACCATTCCATAACACCTAGAAGTTTATTTGTTGTCTGACTTATTATTTCTTTTCTTTAAACTTTGAAAGTCAAACTTGTTTGGAGCCACTAAGTTAAACTTATATTGGTTAGTTTGTCAATTTCTTGATCTTGTTTTTATCTAATCTTGTATATGAAGTCAAGGCATTACCACTCAAACTTTCATGTGTCATATGATATGTTTGGAGTTTCAATAGTTATAGGGATGTGTTCTGAAGTGTATATTTTTGTATCATTGTTTTTATTAGAGGGCCCTTTGTAAGATAGTGTAGTTTAAATGGTTTGATCAACCAAGCTAGTGAGTTCAACTATCTAATTTTTCATTTGTTTTATATTCTTCTAGTAATTTAGCTTTAAGAGAGATTTCTCTTAATTTTCTATGACTTTATGATGATTCAGATTTCAAAATGTTATTTCTATTTTTTTAATCTAAAAAACAACCTATATAAAATAAATATTCACATGGAAGAAAAAATCTAATTGAATTGACAATACGGAGAAACTCTAAAAGAAGTTTCTAGCCATTATGTGTGGGTAGGTTAACTAGATAATTCTGTTTATTAAAAGGTTTCTTTATTGCTTGTTAATAGAATTTAATAGGCTGAATCGAGGGACTACAAGGTGAAAGAGTATTGATAAGGACCAGGCCATTTTGGTTTAGTGATCACGTTCAAACAAACTATCCACAAGAATTTGATGATTTCACGAGTACTTCCTGAGTCAATGACTTATCAGGACACCGTTATTTTCCTAGTCTAACTTAAAGTAATATGTGTGCAAAAGAAAAGTGTTATGGGTGATAGACATAACTCATATCCAATCCAAACAAAATAATAAAAGGATAGGGTTCATGAAGTGAGAGTACACAAAAGCATTTATATAAAATCAAACAATAAAAATATATTGATTAATTTAGATAAATAATTATAACAAAGAATTCACATTATAAATCAAAGCATAAAAACATATATTATCATAAAATCAAGCAAACAAAGTTTGGCCCTCAAAGAATTCCCAATAGAGTTACCATTATATCATATGAGGCATCTCTATAAACTATATTTAAAAAAGGAAAAAATTGAAACAATCAATTTGGTTTTTTGGCAACTACAAACTCTAACTAATCTTCAAAGTTTTCTAGGTAAAGGACTGATTATGTTAAAAGAAAGATTAAAATCATCCTAAAACATCCTATTTAAGGTAAGTTACTTCATGTTTGTTTTTATTGGTAAAAAGTATATATTGTACATAATCCTCACTTTTTGAACATGAACTTTAGACATAAAAGGATGTTTATGGTTTATTTGACTTTGTCCTATTTTCTTGTGTCATTGTCAGACTTATTACTTTGGCTTGGACTTTGGTGTCTTCTTTTATTATGTGTAAAATGGGTTTAGAGGTCACCATTTGGCCTTAATTGGTTTATATGAGATCATGTAAATCCCGTCCAAAATCACTTAACATATCAAATAAGGGAAATGCAAAATGATAATTAGACACATCATATCAACCCATTTACCATGGAATATTTGAGGAAAAAACCTAATTAGAACTTATAATTCTTAGGCTGATTTTAAGTTATGAGAAAAAAATACAAATAAAAAAAACATTGATATTGATATTTACATGTATAGATTCATTTATCCTTAATGTTATATCCAAAACACAAAGTAATTAGAGTTAACAATTACCTAATGATTTACAAAAACAAATTACAAAAAAGCAAACATACAAAAATGTATGTGTTGTATCAATATTTACAATATTAAAATCATCTTCTTTAAGTATGATATTCAAGGAGAAACACGATTCTTCGGTTAACTTTGAGTTATAAAAGAAATTAAATTAGTCAACATATCCAAAAAGAAAAAAAAATAAACGGATTCACACATAAATTAACCTAACCCAAATTCAAATAATTTGGAAATATATCAAAAATCAATTGAAATAAATTATTCAACACATTAAAAGTTGGAAAGACCTACATAAACAAGAAAAGTCGATTGGAAGATCTAGAAGTTGTATCGTTAATGATGATGTATGAGTTTAATGCTAGGACCAAGGTTGTTATTATTTTCTTAGGTTGTTATTAATACCTTATTTCAAGATTTGAAATCTTGTACCACCCATTTTTCTTTGGATTTTGTGAGGTTGCTATCTATATTTACTCAATTATTTAAAAAACAGTTGGGAGGGTGTCCTCACCAATTACTACTAATTACTATTGTCAATTTATTATTGCACTAACATTCAGCCCCCCTCCTCTACGAAGATGGAGACTTTCTTGCTTGTGCCGTTGAAATTGCAACGCTCGAATTGTCCTGCAGTGCGATGGTGTGGATTTTCAAATGCATTTAACTTTGAAGTAGTCAATTACTGGTCCCATGACAAAACTCAAGCAACATGCAATTTGTGTAAATTCAGTTCGTTCTATCTAGTGCATCTCATTTCAATTAAAATAAATAAATCAAATCAAAACAATTTTAATTTCAAAAATTGCTCTAAAATTCTAGCCAGAACATTCTGTTTCTATTACGGCCGTTCCAACTAAACAATGTTTTTTTTTTTAAAAATATATATATTTTTTCTTCTCTAATTTCATTTTCTAGAATTTGGTTTATCAGTTAATGGATTTTCATAATTTATTGTTGATATATTATTCTCATAGCACACATCACGGGTTTGACAAAATAACTCAATTAACTCCAGTTTTTTAATTGATTTTTTATTCAATTTTATCTTTCAATATCTTTAATATTTGGTTGATTATGAATTAAGTTTCATCATCTATTTCAATTTGTTTTTTATAAAATTATTCTAGTTTCATGATTCAAGTCATGGGTTTCATGAGTTAACCCGAGTTAACTTAGATCATTTTATCATGTTTTTTTATATTGTTTTTTTTCTCAATTTCATCATTTAACAATAGATTTATTGGAAATTGAGCTTCATATTTGTTTTGATTTGTTTTATTTAAGGTTATCATGAACTGATGATCCGAGTCGCAGATTTAAAAAATTAATGCAGATTTAAAATTTTTGGTCTCGGTTGACAAATCATATTTTCAACTCTGTTTGAGTTGGTGATGTGCTTTATTTAGGGTTATTTTTTGAAAAAAAAAAAATCACTTTTTTTTGGTCAAATCATATTTTCACAAATCATTCAAGTTATGATTTTACTCTTTGAGTATCAGTTCAATTCTGACTCTTTCATTTGTGTTTGAAACTTAAATTGCATAATTTAAATTAATTTATCTTTGAATTTAAATCTAAATTATATTTGTTGAATTAATAATTTAAATTATATATAAATACAACTCCAAAATAATACACCTAAGCATTTCAAAACCAAAACATATCATTTCAATTACAAATACAACACCAACTAAAACAGAATTTACAACGTTGTATGTGTTGCTCGTCGAAATTTTAGTCCAAGACCTAGGCCGAAGTTGACTCTAGTCCTGTAGCCCATCAGACCATGGTCATGTATACAGAGCCCATTTTCTGAGTAGTCCAGTAGTTATGCCATCTCTTTTAAAGGTGTGATGGTTTAGTATCTGATTCTGAGCATACGGGAGCAAGATTTAACTGCAAGCAATTGGGAGCGAGCAAACAAATTCACCAACAAAGCTACTCAATTTTGATTATCAAAATTATCCTTCTTTCTAACCATTAATCAAGTGGCAACTGTTAAGTCTGACAAACTATCTCGTATTAGGTCAAAATAAAGATTCCAGCTACCTTGGCCATTTTCAATCTTCTTTACTGCTAGTAATGCTTATAAGATATTGATTCAAATGCTGGCCAAAGATTTTTGTTGAGAATGACTCAGCGACATGCTTCCTGGCCTCTCCACCCATTCTGCTTGCCATCTGAGGATCCTGAATGACTTTAGCCATCGCCAAAGAGAAATCTTCAGGGTTAGGGTCACAAAGAAATCCTGTTTCTGCATCCTTAACAGTCTCCACAGGGCCCCCACTATTGCATGCAATTACAGGCTTGTGGGCTGCCATTGCCTCCAATGGGACGATGCCAAAGTGTTCATCCTACATTTGTTGAACAATTAATTTAAAACCCTCTTTTCATCTCAAATTATGATCAATGTTCTAGACAAGTGAAAAGGGTCGGACCTTTGGAGTGTAAATGACACACAGGCACTGTGAAAGAAGTTTATTTCTCTCAGCTGTTGAGCAGGATGTGATGAAGCTAATCTGAGATGAGACTCCTTCCCTTGCAGCCAGTTGTTTAAGTTCATCCAGGTATTCAACATTCTCTCGCAGTCGATTATCATATCCACCTGAAAGAAAAATTACAAGCAAGCACTTAATGAGCAAAGTTGTGGTATTACCATTTAAACACGTCTTATTTGTCTTCCCTACAAATCAGGTTAATATTCCAATAGCCTCATCTCAAAAAATTCTCTTGTCATCTCATAAAAAATTTGCCCCGTCTCAAAATAATTCTCTCTTTTTATTTTTGTTGCAAGAATATCTGCATTTTGCATAACATATTTCCCACCCATCCACCCATTCAAAAAATGCAATAGAAAATTGCATACTAATTATGTAAAGTGTGATTTCAATCTTAAAAGTCTTGAGTGAAGGTGCATGTACTCCCTAGTCCCTCCCTTCCTTGTTTTTTCAATAGAGGAAGGTACATGGCCCTTTCTGCAACAAGCATAAAAGGGATAAAGGAAACACTTCATCCCAAGTACAAAAACCATTTTCCAAACTCAACAATAAAAATGTTTTAGTAACGTAACCCAGGAAAGAAGCATATCAAGACTCGCCTGCAATGGTCAAAGTAGCTTCATTTAGTTTTTGACTTTGAAGGCCATGTTCCTCAAGGGTGTGAAGTCTGGCAAAGGCAGAAACTGCCAATTCTATGTTCTTTTTCCTTTCAAAGCGATTTATTGAGAGAAAGTTCAACCTATGCCACATGAAACAGATAAGAATAAGATTCTGAACTACTGGTGGGAAAAATGCAACAAAAGAAATTCTTCCATGACATTTCAAGAGCATGCCTAGAGCTACAAGATGCAAGAGATATACAATAATTTTCATTACTTATAAGAATGAGGTTCGTCGAATTGGTCCACATTAACAGCAGGATAAAGAACAGCAGGTTGGATTCCCCGTGCATGAAGACGCTTGAATGTACTCGCAAAGGTAGATGCAGTGAATTTGCTGTTAACAAGTATGATATCAGCCATGCCTGCAGTCCCCAGGAGCAGTAAACGAGAATCATTAGGTTCAACTGGAACTAAGTTAACACTAAAGACTTTAATAATAATAATTAAGAAAAAAACAGAGAATTTGGAAACAGACCCGTTGTAATTTCTTCTATAAAGTCAATGGGTTTCCTATACAACCTTCGGAGAACAGTTGTATGGTGAGCCAGTAACAAATCCGGAAAATGACAATAAAAAACCACCTGGATATACAGGACTAGAGTGTAAGAAACCTGAGGCTAAAACCTTTTGAACAACAGTTCATATCAAAGGCATAGAATATAATACCTTCATTGATTTTTTAAGTTTCAGAAGCGGGATGACAACAGAGACCTGATCTGCCAATACAACATCAAAAGATGGCCACAGGAATAACACGCAAAGGGCAACGAAAATGCACCTCAAATACGCGCACAAGGCATGAAGACGGTAGAATACATGCCGAGGCAGGAAAGAACCGTATACAGTAACCGGAAAGGCCCCTGTACAGCCAGCCAACATACATGAATCAGGTGCATCATAGAATTTATCCAAATCAAATACAGGAAACAGACCTTATCGGAGAACAAAATGAAAATAATCGCAAGTTACCGGAAACAGTTTCTTCAAAGCATCGGTTTTTATCATGATGAGCAGTAAAAATATGAACATCGTGGCCATGGGAGACAAGTTCAACAGCTGCATCGACTATTAATCTTTCGGCTCCGCCTATGAATCATTGTAACATGCATTAAAACAAGAAGAAGAAGAAGAAGAAGAAGCTTCCTTCTGGCTACTTAATTCCCTCTACCAAACAAGCATTGTGTTCTTTTACCCATCACACGATTGAATTGGCTTCATAAAATAAATAAATAAATAAACAAACAAATTGTTTTTTTAAAAATGGAGAGAAGGGATGCGAAAATTTACCTATACCAAGATCTGGATGAATGATGGCAATCTTTAATTTTCTCTCCATTTCTTTGCTCCCTCTTGATCTAATTCCAGCGATCAATCGTTTAGGGGTTGAGGAAGGCAAAGTCGTCATTTTATGCTTTGATAAGCGACTTGTCGTTTGACTCTGAGTAGTGAAATAATAAAAAGAAAAAGAAAGAAAGACGCCGCTTCCGCCCTCACCCTTATAAAAATGAACACCGAAAGAAACAATTGATAGGACGACTTGAGATCACAATACAAGCGAATTGCTTGGGGACGATTGCAGAAAATGACAATAGAAGAGGTGGCAGCAGGTCCTGCCGGCCCTAAGGTTCTCCGTCTGCTCTACTTTGTCGGCGCTGGATGTAAGTGCTGCTTAATTTATGCAATCTGCCTATATATCTGTCTATCATCCAATTCAAATTTACTTTCGGGGGGTATATTTGGCAGTTATTTGCACAGTAGGAATCAACAAGTGGAGAGAAATCGAGCGAAAATCAATCCTCGAACAACAGCAGCAAGAGAAGAAGATGAAGAATGATTTTCTGCCTCAAAGCTCCACGAGCTCCGTGCAGAAGGCCATCAGATGATCATGTCTCTTCCTCAGGTGGTCCTTTTCTTTTCTATTTGCGTTGCAGAATTTGTAGAAATTCAATTATTTTGTACTTATAACAAAATAACTCTTAATCACTTTGCAACGTTCACTTCTTTTTTATTTGTGATTTAGTTTCTTGATAAAACATATAGCTTTGGCTAATTTATTGCTGGAAACAAATGTCACGGACAGTTTGGTTACTGATTGTTGGTTGTTCATTGTGAGAATTGACAACCTTCAATCTTGAAAATTTTGTATTTTCATCCATTTTCCTTTCGAGCTCAATAACTTTTGATGCCTGTATGCTCGTATCAATTTAGGTTTATTTATTACTAAAACGCTTGATATTTTGGATTTCACCTGCTATAGTAAAAAGTCGTAACTGAGAGAGAGAGAGAGAGAGAGGAGTGTTTTTGACGGTTGAACCAGGTGAATCTTTCTTTCCCAAACTTTTTCCTTATGGAATGTCAAAAGCATCATTAAATAGCAGCAACTTCATTTAAGCTCATAATCCCGACTAAATACGCCTTATTCATCTACCAGAGTTTGTTTGACTGTTTTACATTTTAGTAATAAATATAGCATTTTATTATGTTTAGCATTGTCCCAATATGCATTTTGAGGACCCTTTTGATTTTTCAAGGGGCAGAAAAATTAGCATCAAAGAACTCCATTGGCTTTACAAACAAAGTGTGTTTGCTAGGAAGGATGGAGAGAGCACAGGTGATGAGTGAAAGATACTGTGTTTTCTTTGTTTATCACGATGGATTTCTATCCTTTTTCAGTTGTAATTTACAATTCTCCCAATCTAGGCAGATTAGCTTTCAGAATTAAGCCGAACACTTTGATGGTGAGTTAACATCCATCTTTTTTCATCTCCATTTTACCTCTTTACCCTATTCATCTTTCTCCTTACTCATCCCTCATGACAAATAGACTAAGACCGGCATAGATGTTCCATTTCGATAATGTTCAGTCATTTAATATTGTGGAAAGAGCTTTTTTGTAAAAGACTGTCTCGCCTTAGGCAAACAAGAATTTATCTCCTCAAAATCAAAATAAATCATAAAGTCTAATAGATGCTCATGTCACTTGAGCTTGAGAAGAAGGTAATACTTGAGAATAGAAACTTGATGATCCTAAAACTCTTGTGCACCTTAGGAAAGTGTGCAACTCTTTGACTAGCTGTGGGCGGTGCACTCATGGAAGTGCATTGTCTGGAGTCGGTTATCTTTTATGTAACCAAGAAAAGATTTGAACTCAAAGGAGGAAGAATATTAATGTAAGTAGAGCTACAACTTCTTAGCTTGTCTGGATAAATTAACATTCTCCTCCATGGTCATTGGTTTTATAATTTCATTGAACAAACAATAACTCTAAGGGCTTTATTTATGTAAACTATACTTCGGCTTTGAAAAATTCTGCACATATGTAGGAAGAAATACAAACTTTGTGGTAGTGAACAATGGTAGCAGTGGTGAGAGGAGAAATGGGAGTGTTATTTTTAGTATTTAATTTTGACAATTCATGTCTAAGTAGCTGTTTGGAAGTGTGGTAGAAGTTGTGATACTTGCGAACTGACCCTGTCTATGTGAGTTTGAGGAGCTCCCCATAGTAGTCATCCAAGAGTGTGGGTCCATAGCTTTCATTTAGCGCCAGCTGGAATTCTTCCCAGGTAACCCATTCTCGTGCTCTCTGAAAGATTAGAACCAGAGATGCACTCCTTCTTCTAGGTGGTAGGTGACTAATGGAACTTTCTCAATTGTGGGAGTTGTGGAACGCCAAGAATTGCTTCACCCGGTCAATCCAAGTGATAGGATCATGAGGTATGATTGCCCCATGTGCTGGGTAGGAATTAGATTGTTGTTGTGATGTCCCAACCCCTGTTCTTCTTACACTTAACTCTTCCATTTGAGTTTGCAACATTTGTTGTTAAGTAGGACTCCTCCATTGGTTGTCATGTTGGGTTGTGATGGGTGGCTCCATTGTCGGATCCCTTCTCTGATACCATGTTGTTGGGTTCCGAATAATGGCGAGCTCTTGCTCGGCCTCTGCCCCGTCTCGGAATGGAATCCACAATAAGACTGAAGTCAGTAATCGTAGAATAAGTTGTTTTTGTTGGTGGGAAAAAATTTATGCGCTTCTCATTAATCTTCCTCTACATTTTTTTGGAAAGCTGGAAACAAAAACTAGTTAACATTAATTAACATAATTCATAAAAGAAATTATATTATTTAGCTAGATAGATAGATAGAGCAAGAGAGATGTAGGATCTAAAGGAATCCAAACTCTTTGTTTGAATAAAGGAGAAAAGGGGTGGAAATAAATCATACATAATAAATGGCTATAAGGTATAATCTCCCCTGGTATATTTTTTTGTCGATAGAGGGATCAAATGCTATAGTTCTTTTGATGGTAGTTTGGATGATTAAAATTATACATAATTAATAGATATTAGGTACAATCCCTCCCGATACTTATTCATAATTTATCCATTTATCTAGACTTTTATAAAAACAGGTTTTCTTGTAATTGTACTACCAAGTGATGATTTTTTTTTTTAATTTCATTGATAAAAAACAAAAAATATTTTTTCTTTCCACCCATACTTTTTTAGTGGATCCCGTTTTAGGAGATCGATCGTGCCACATGCGACAATTAAAAATGACATCTTTTATGTTCAATGATACCCAATAAAAGGGATATAGATTACATTAATATAAACAAATCCAATTAGTTTCATAATATAAAAAGGATGATAAACTATCTTGAAATGTGGCTTTCATTACTAACACTAGTTAAATTTGGAGAGAGCTATTTTAATTGCCCATGTTCTTACTAACATCATATCCATCTATTCAAATGATGATATTTAAAAATTACATATTTTTTTTTTATTAACGATTAACTCTCCAACATTTTAATATAAAGTCCCATTAAATGGAGACACGACGACCTGATCATCTATTCAAAAGACATTACAATTTTCATAATAAAAAATTCGACTTCACTTTTTATCATTCTGAAGCTACTGGACAGGGGAAGGTAGACGACAAGAGGGCCATCCGCATTCCTCTCTTTGCTTTATTCTCTGCTTCCAAGCGACACAAAAAATATTAATGTATTTTTTTTATTATTCATTTGTTAGATCCTCGTATTCGTCGTGGTAATCGTAATAATCCTTTACCATAAAAAAATAGTAAGGAAACACCCTCTTAACACCAGAGGTATTTACAATTCATTATGCTTTTGATAAATAAAAAAATTAATTTCGAAGTAGAAAATGTTATGTAAAATTTCAAATATAATCCAATCTGTTTTTCCCGTCGTCGTCTTCAAGATAACTCTTAGCCAAAACTTGGAGGACAGCTTTGGACAACAGAAGACAGATTTATCCGGTGATTCTCATCAAGTTGCAAACTTTATGGAAATAGATAGAGAATATTTTTTATGCTTACGTGGCTCTTTGTCCAAATTTAATCCGAATCTCGGCAAGCAAACCAGCCATGATCTCATGGTTATATTAAAAATTGAAATAATCATAATCATTGTAAGCTCTTATAAAAGTCAAGAAAAGAAAGATATATTACATAATAAATGTAATAAATGTCAAACTGTAATTAAATAATAACTTTGTTCCAAAAAATAGTTTTTAATAAAATAGAAGTGGTTAACTTTAACTATATTTTTAAAATTTATGTAGCCGTGTTTTTAAAAATTCTTATTTTTTTTAGTATAACTAAATCATTTTAATTTAAGATAATAAAAATAAGAATTTTAAAATAAAAAATATTATTTTAATATATTTTTAAATAAAAAAACAATTTTAAAATTAATTTCAAGAGAGCCCCGTACAAACACCGTTAAAACCACAGATTTCCGCTTTCATAGTTCCTTTCTGTTTAATTTTCAAAAAATTCCTACCTCCAGCACCATCGCTTGACCTTCCACTTTCTAATCACACAAGTCTCATGTCACCATCTCCCCTAAACCAATACATCCGCGCCACCTTGCCAAATCTAACACATTTCATTCGTCTGTCGAGGTGAAAAGCTCACAGCCACGTCACTTTATAAGCCGTTTTCGTTTCCTCTGTTTTCCTTTTTATTTTTATTTTTATTTTTAAATTTAAAGTCAGAAGATATTAAATCACTCAGAAAAACGGAAAAAAGAGGCGGTCTGCCCTCTCTCTTTCTGCCTTAATATGTCGCTGAGAAGATCCGTTTTATCGCGAAGGTTCTCGAGATCCTTTAATAATCAGAACAGAAACGAACGAAATGCAGTGGAATCGGGGCGAGTCGGTGGTGAGTTATGGGCTGAGTCGGATGGGTGGGGGAGTATGTTACCTGAGTTGTTAGGAGAAATAATAAAACGTGTTGAGGAGAGTGAGGATCGGTGGCCTCAGAGACAAAGCGTCGTCGCTTGTGCATGTGTTTGTAAGAAATGGAGAGATGTTACCAAAGACATCGTCAAGTCTCTTCCTAATAATAATAATGATGCAAGTCCTGGCCAAATTACTTTCCCTTCTTGCCTAAAACAGGTCAGATTTTGTATTTATTTATTTTGGTGAATTTTTATTTTTTTGTCAAGGAATATTCTGTCATTGGGATTGGATTTGGTGATGAAGGTTTTGGTTTAAGATAATTGGAGTTTTTAATTATATTGGTTGAAGTAATTGAGGATGTAGGGATTGAGATTTTGTGCATTTGTTTTAATTGTACTCCATCATTTACCCTGATTTTTCTTTCAATTCTATTATGTTATGCATTATATATTTTTATTTTTATTTTTATTGTGGAAAACGAAACCCGAGAATTTTAAAATTTTGGATGCAACTGTAGAAAGCAAATAACTTTGATTTTTGAGCAGTAATAATATAAAGGTTTGAATTATTATTATTCTTTGGGTTCCAACAATTGGTTAATCCAGCTTCTGTGGTTTCACAATATGATAGTATAGTCTTTTGTGTTTAAGGAATTCAATTTATTGAATTTTAGAATATACATCTATGTTTAGAGAATTTTGATATATTAGGGGGGGCTATTGATTATTGTAATGGTGGAAGTTTTCAGTTTGGGAGATGCTTTTCGGTTTGAATCTTGGAAAGTTGAGAACCATTTCTCTAGAAAATGCTGGAGGACATTGTCATCGATAACTACTTCCCAGATGCCACTTTGGTTGGGTCTCCATCTGGGAAATTGTGTTTTTTTATATGTCGAAGGGATCATTCTTTTGCCTAAGATTTTGGAGATATTCTTATTTCATTTTAACCCAAGATATCCATTAGTAAATATGGTATTAGACTAGGCAGGGATTACTGACGTGTAAATTTGGAATCAAGATATATTCATATAACTAGCTGAGCTGAAATGTGACTTGGTTTTTAGGAAATGATTCCTGCAGAATAATTGACGCTCTGTTTCAAATTATGTTTGTGTGTTTAAGGCTATCATTTTCTTGCCATTTTTCATTTCTGTGCAAGATGAATATCTGGTAATCTTGTCACTTTTGGATTCTCTATTCAGCTTCCCGATCTGTACCGTGTGGCTTGCTGCAATTGCTGATCAATTATGTTTGCATGTTTTGAAATTGACGGTTCCTTTTCTTTTCATTTGTTAATGCAGCCAGGTCCACGTGACTTGCCCCATCAGTGTCTTATTAAACGAAATAAGAAGACTTCAACATTTTACCTATATCTTGCTCTTACTCCATGTAAGTATATATTGGTAGACATGTTTTTGCAAATTATGAAGACGCAGAGAGGATCTTTCTAAGCACTTCTTTTCCAGCTAATTAGTTTGATTGAGTAAATTGTTGACATGTGACTTGCTCGTCCCAAAGATGAAAGAGACATGATTCATTTTGTCAACTTGTAGGATGACTTTTGTCTCGACATATGTGTTTGATTGTGACCCTATGTTTCTTCAAATCAACTTGACTCGGTCCTTATTTGAAATCAAGTATTCTTGTCAATAAAATAAATGTGACTGATTCCGGTGTCTCACCTATATATTGACTAGCATGTAATGTTAAATCAATTTTTTTATAAAAAAAAAAAAAAGTAGATGAAAAGAAAGGAAAATGATTTTTTTTTTTTTGGAATTTGGAGTTGTATGGTAAACTATGAGTGATAAAATGTTTTTTGTTTCATCAATTGTGTAAGGTTATAAGAGGTGCCTCATGATGGTCAGTGGTTCTACATAAATTTGTAACTGTGCCTGGAAACTTGGATCAAATATTTCTTATGTAAACATGAAATCTTATGTTATAATCATATGTTTCTTCAAAAATCTATTAGTAAATGGCTCTGGCATTGCTTTGTGATATGTTTTCCAAATTTTGTCAAATAGACAAATTATGCATGTTCATCTGTTAGTTCAAGTTTTATACCCAGGATGATGCAGGACAGCCTAGGGGGCTGTTCAGAATCTGACTTTTAGAGGCTATGAAAAGTGATGTCAATAGTAATTTTATGGTTTGAGCTGATCTTTTCATTTTTAATGAATGTAAGATTGGATGGGATTGAATGCGTGGATGTTTAGAAACTCAATGGAGGTTATTTGTTGGTTCGAATATAGGATTTAACTTACGTGCTGCCAGAATGCTTGAATGCTTTTGGTAATTATGGAAATAATCATTTGAGGGATGTTGTAAGCCATGTTTGGACAGGTACAAAACTTGAGGTGCGAGTAAGCAATACTGAACAACAAAAAAGCAATACTGAATGATAAAAGTTAATAATGAATGGCTTGATGTGGTATGCAGTGCTCACAGAAGTTTGTAAATTTTGAGTTGCAAACTGTGTTCTAGTCTTACTTGCTGGTTTTCCATTGCTAGATTTCGGTTTGTCATAAACAATATTGGCTTCATCATTTGAGTGGCATAATGTAAAACAAATGTGCTTAGGCTAATTATTCTCTTCTGTTTTTCTTACTAGCACTTACAGATAAGGGGAAGTTTCTTCTGGCAGCACGGAGGTATAGGCATGGTGCTCACACAGAGTATATCATCTCACTAGATGCTGATGAATTATCCCAAGGAAGTAATGCTTATGTTGGAAAGTTAAGGTAAGGTATTTTTGTATCAAATCAAGCTCTGGTATGCTGTTTCCAAAATAATGCCCTTCTTGGATATAGTTGCCACTTCCCAGCAATTTGTGCCTGGGTGTTTAGGAACCATTTACTCACGTTTTGCTAAGAATCTACTTAGCATTTTACTTTTTCTCGTTTTAAGTATGATATTGTTTATTCTCATAGTCATGTTTGCATTCACATAAATTACAGTGCTGGGACAATCTAGTTTTCAGGTTTTTTCCCTCAAATTGTTGAGATCATTTATTCTTTTGATTCATAATACTTGGCATTTCGTTGTAGAAGTATTATGGATCTGATTTGGAACAATAACTAGTTTAGAGTCGTACAAAAATAATATAAAAAGCTGGGGGCTTTGGGATAATTAGTGATGTAACAAGTCATATGAAAATAATTCCATTTTCAACTTTAAATATTGCAGTTCGGACTTTCTAGGTACCAACTTTACAATCTATGACAGCCAGCCACCACACAGTGGTGCAAAGCCCTCATGTAGCAGAGCTAGCCGGCGATTTGCATGCAAGCAAATAAGCCCTCAAGTTCCAGCAGGCAATTTTGAGGTTGGGCAGGTCTCTTATAAATTTAACCTCTTGAAATCAAGAGGTCCAAGGAGGATGGTTTGCTCACTCAAGTGCCCAGTGCTGCAACAAACAATCAATGACAAAAATCTTGACAATTCAAAGATGAATGGACTGGAGTCTGCTTCTTCTGGTTGTACAGTTTTGCGGAACAAAGCCCCAAGGTGGCATGAGCATTTGCAATGTTGGTGCTTGAATTTCCATGGCCGGGTTACAGTAGCATCAGTGAAGAACTTTCAACTAGTTGCAACTGTGGACCAAAGCCAGCCAGGAGGGAAAGGAGATGAGGATACTGTCCTCCTCCAGTTTGGGAAGGTAGGCCATGATACTTTCACCATGGATTATAGGCTGCCACTTTCAGCTTTTCAAGCATTTGCCATATGCCTTACTAGCTTTGGCACCAAACTGGCCTGTGAGTAATTTAATATTGAAATTATGTATTCATGTGCATGTTTTCAGATAATTTCTACAAATGCCGTTTGGCTGGAAGAATCCGGTGATGTAAATGTTGTTATGTATTCATGAGAGGAGTTCCAAAGTTTTCCATTCCCAACAATTTCACCTTTTCAATCTCTGGCTGGTCTCTACTTTCTTTCACTAGAGCATATGAGAGCAATTGATGTTAGATATGGTCTTGATATATGTTGTTGACAAGTCAAATCTCTGTCATTGGGGTACTGCTATCTTGACCTAGGGGTAGGTGTTTTTGTTCGTCGCCAGGCATCTGATGGATACGTTTCAATTTGAATTAAGCGTCCCCATCTAGATTAGATGGTGGTCAATTAGCCTTCTTGTCCCACGAAAGTTCCTTGCAGTCCTACCCAGAGACTGTTTCTGCAAATATTTGACACTGACGGCAAAAGAAAGAGGGATGGTCAAATCACAAGGTTTCAAATCACTGAGAGAATTACAATTCTCCTCCGCAGCTGGACTGGATGCAAGTCTTGCTATGGTCCCAACACGTGTGGTCTGTACACTAGAGCAGAGGTATTTTAGGGTTATTCCGAAGATTTAACACAAAAAGAAAAATTCAAGTTGTCATTTTAGTGATTCTCAAGCATTATCTCCCCAAGCCAATCTAGACTAGACCTTCGATGAATTAACTGGGGTTGAAGTTGCAACCAACCCATGGTTAATTTACCCCTTCCTTGTTTCAAGCCCTTCCTCTAGTGAGGGAAAAAATAAAAAATGTCTTGGAAATAGTTTATCATGGTTCTGCGTACATTGTTTTTTAAATATTAATATATAAAACACTTTGACGAAATATATGAAGTTTCAATAAAAAAAGTTTACCTCTTCAATATAGATACCCTTTATTATACTAAAAGCTAAAACAGAACACTAATTTAAACAATAAATACACAATAAAAATCATTGTTTCTCTAGACTCGGAGTTATTGTGAATTGTAATAGTTAAATTACTATTTTGCCTCTCTGTTTACTGAGTTTTTTAGCCTTGGGTTTGGGGGTATTTTTATTATTTTGCATTTTTGTATACAATAGAATAACCATATATAAGACAAAACAACACAATAATCATCAAGGGTATTACATTTATTGCACATGTTTTTTTAAATGGCTAAATACAAATATACCCTCATATAAGACAAATGCACAGTACACGCCGAGGGCAGTAGGGTCATCGCACAATTATTTTTAAATGGCCAAATATATATATACCCTCGTATAAGACAAAATCTCAGAGTTGGCTGTAGGGGTGTGGTGGTAATTTACTATTTTTTATTATATATTATGACGGTGTACTATGTGCACATCGTCGGACGCGCCGTTCATTTCCACGCTCACGCCGATTTAGGACAGCGCATGTGACGTTGTCCGACCTGTAAAAACATCCAACCTGCATCTACAATGATCCTCCATCATGTGCTCTTTCTCCTAGGGCGGCGTGTGGCCCTATATATTTTAGTATCAAAGTTTTGATTTGTTTTACTTTTATCCTTCAATTAAATTGATTATATATTTTAGTTTCATTTCAGTCCTCAAGCTTTTTATTTTTTTGGTATCAAAGTTTTAATTTTTTCCTTCAAATGAAATTTATTATATATTTATTTTTCATTCCGGCCCTTATACTTTTAATCTTTTATTTTATTTTAATTCCTTTTTTTCAATATATATTTTTGAAATGGTTACTATTTTTTTCTGTGTTTCTATATACATGCTCTTAGTTTTTTTTGTAATTTTTATTATTTCCTCTGTTATTAAGGTTGTTTTTTTTATTATTTGAAAATTGATATTTTTTTATTATTGTTATTTTTATTTATTCTTCAAGTCAAATAATTTCTTAAAATCTAATACTATTTATTTTTGTTGTGTCATTTATTTTGTTTTTTAATTGCTTTTTTGTTAATATTTTTAGGTGGTAAAAATTCTAATTATTATAGATAAGGCATTCAAAATAATGATAATGATTATTTGTAATTTTGTTTTCTTATAAATATGTGAGACTAATTATATATTTTGATATCTATTTAATATTAATGCCTTAAATATATATATATATATATATATATATATATATATATGACCTAGATTTTTTTTAAATTACCTAGACTAATTTAATATCAGTATTCTGAAATATTTTTAATATAATAATATGAGGAATAATTCTTATAAAATAAAAAATAATTTAACTTCTTTTTCTAACAATAATTATGTGTCATCGATAGTACAATCAATAATAATTAGAATATTAATTATTGATAATAATATTTATAATGACAGCTATAATAATTGTGACAATTTAACAATCATGATAATTACAATGACAAATATAATCGAAATAATTCATCAGCTGATGTTATTTTTCTTAAATGTTGACTTTTGCGGCTTTTTATGTATGATATTTCATATCTAATATCACATTAACAAAAAATATACGAAGTCACACATAGACGAAACAAGTGGAAAAATTAAGGCAAATTATCTACAATGAAAAAATATACAAATCAATTGCCCTCCACTTTGCCGTAGACATAAACAGATTCTTTAACATGGCAAAAAAATATTAATGGTCTTAGATTTTTTTTATAATGCTATATATCTGAGTGAAATAATCAGTCTGCAAAACTTATTTATAGTGCTAATATTACCACTAATAATTAGAATATTACTTATTTGCAATAAAGTTCATAATACAGTGATATTATTTGGAAAATTTAGCAATCATAACAGTAACAATGAGAATAATAATCAAAATAATTCATTAGTCAATGTTATTTTTGTGAAAAATTAACTTATGTAGTTTTTTTTATGGATGATATTTCAAATCTCATATCACGTTAAAAAAAATATATCAAGTCACATGTAGACAAGACAAGTAAAAAAATTGTGCAAAATTATCTACAATAAAAAATAATTTCTCTACGTTTCGCCACAACCAGCACCAAATATTTTGACATGCAACAAAATTGTTAATAGTCCTATATTTTCTTTTATAATGCTATATAATTTAGCTAAATAATCAACTTAAAAAATTTAAGATTATGTAGTTTTTATATGTATTTATTTTACTATATGCTATATAATTTAGCTAAATAATCAACTTAAAATGCTAAATAATCAACATTTTGAATAATGATAATAATTGCTTTTAGGACCTTTTCCTTGAATAATAGGTGAGACTAATGATATAATGTGATTTTTTTTAAATTAACGTCTTAAAATATATTTTAAAAAATGAGCTAACTTTTCTTTATAAATCTCACTTTAATTTAATCTAAGTGTTCTAAAATACTTTAAATATAATAATATGAAGAAAAAAATATGAAAAAATAATCTTTAAGAAATTTTAGCAGTTGCATTTTTGCTATCTGTCAAATAAATTATTCATCACATAGTTAAAACATGTCAAAAAACAATTAGTATGTTGAAGCCAACAAATAACTCATCTTTAGTCAATTTGATCAATTGCAGTTTTGCTATCTACCAATTAAATTATTACCCAAGTAGTTAAAACAAAACCACCAATCAATTGTTTGTTGCGTTAACAAATTACTCATTTGTGCTAAAATTCATCAATTGTAATTTTACTATTTGTTAATTAAATAATTCATCAAACAAATAAAACATTCAAAACAATCAATCAGTGTGTTACACAAGGCACATGACTTATTTTCAATGAATTTTATTGATTCCAATTATACAATCTATCGATTAAATAATTACCAAAACAATTTTAACAATACCAATATTCAATCACTTTTAGGAGGGGAAAAAACTCATTTCTAACAGATTTTATCGATTATAATTTTACTAATTAAATATTAAAATAACTAATTACAACACACACAAAATCAATCAGTTTTTTACATCGAAAAAAACCGAGTGTAGCACACGAGCAAGTAACCTCATAATTTCTATTTAACTAAGTCAAATTCTTTTTCATATCAATTATAACATTCATCATTTTATAAATGCTAAGAAAATGATATTTTTTTTTATCTCTGATTTGATGAGAGAATTGTTTCTAAATAGAAATTAAGTAATTATTCCAAAATCACAAAAGATTATATTTTACTTATTCTAAGTTAAAGGAAATCATAATGTTAATTTTGTATTTTTAAAAATAATTTTTCATTGTCCATTCATATAATTATATATTCTCCAAGGTTGTAACAACATAGGATTTTAAATCAATTTTTTATAATCAAATAAATTGAGTTTCATACCATTTTTTGCGAGTTCCTCAGAGGTATAACTTTTTATATGAATTGTGGTATTTGTAGTTTGTTGATCTTCGCTATCAACAATTATATATGTATTTGTTTCTTAAATATTTTTTCATACTTATTCTTGAAAGTTTAATCACTTATATTAATGTTTAATTATCATTTAAATTATAATATTATTATAAACATGGACTAAAGATTAAATATAAATAAAAAAAATTATGGTTTAATTAAAATTATTATTAGAACCTTCTTTTAATTACCAATTATAGTTAGATATATTTATCAATATTTTGAATTAAAGTTTAGAATATTTTAAAATAATAATTAATAAAAGATTTAAGATAAATTTATAAAATAAATTAGACTGAGTAAAACTTCTAGAATTATTAGAGGTCTTAAACTAAATATGAGTTTATCATCTCTAAGAAAATATTTATGCACCTCTTAGTAACTAATCAAATAAAAATATTTTTTTCATGATAATAAATTGTAAATAGAATAGTGAAACTAATCATAAACATGCACATTAAAAAATCATGTGAATATTATTCAAATTTTATGATTGAAGTAGCATATCAATTAATCTCGTTTATCAACATTTGAGTGTCATTATATGAAAACGAAAATAGAAGAATATATACATTTTCTCTTTCTTTTGCATGAGTTTTATTCTTTATTACAATTCAAAACATAAATTGTCAAATTATATAATATCTTTTTAAAAAAGAAGACGCGCAATGGCGTGGGAAATAAAACGAAAACCTCAAAATTTCTCTCATCATCAATTTTTTATAAAAGCATAAATTGTCAAATTATTTAACATATTTGAAGAAATTCAATAACAGGGATTGAAGAAAATAATAAATTGGTAAGGATTTCATATATGTTCAGTATATGATTTCATACATACGTTCTGTGATTTATACAAGTATAGATGAATTTAGGATCCTAATCTATTGCCTACAATTGAGCTAAATATTACATAGAAAAGGAAAGAAAATAAAACGGTAACATTTACAATAATTGAGATGGTTGACTACCTATTTTGGTCTTCTATAGTTTCAACACTCCCCTTCTAGTTGGAGTGTATGTTAATTACACCCAACTTGCTAAATAGTATTTCAAATTGTGTAGAGCTTAATGGTTTGGTAAATAAATCTGGTGGTTGTTCTGTGGTTCGAATGTAAGCTGTCTGGATCATTCCTTCTTGATTTTTTTCTAGAATTAAATGACAATCGATCTCTATGTGTTTGGTTTGCTCGTGGAAGACTGGGTTAGATGCTATGTGCATTACTGCCTGATTATCACAAAACAAGGTTACTGGTTGTGCATGGTCTATCTTCAAATCTTTCAAGATGTTCTTCAACCATGTGATCTCGCAACATGTGGTTGCCATGGATCTGTATTCTGCTTCTGCAATTGAACGGGATATTGTTGTTTGCTTCTTGGTTTTCCATGAAACTGGTGCATTTCCAAGCAAAATGCAGTAACCTGTGACTGATCTCCTTGTGTCTCTGCATCGAGCCCGATCCGTGTCATAAAATGCTTGTAGTTGGAGTGATCCTGTAGATGGTAGCAGGATTCCTTGTCCAGGGGTCCGTTTGATGTATTTTAGCAGTTTATGAGCTGCTTCTGGTGTGGTTGTCGAGGTTTGTCCATGAACTAACTTAGTATGTGCACAACATATGTCAAGTCTGGTCTGGTTATGGTTAGGTAGATTAATCTCCAATTAATCTTCTGTATATTGACCCATCTTCTAGGAGTTCTCCATCGGATTCTGTGAGTGATATATTCTGTTCTAACGGAGATTGAGATGGTTTGATATCCAAGAATCCAGAGTCTTCCAAAATCTCCAGTGCATATTTTCTTTGTGATAAGCTAATTCCATGTTGTGATCTTGCAACTTCAATTCCAAGGAAGTATTTAAGTTTTCCCAAGTCTTTAAGCTTGAATTGTTTGGACAAGAGGAGTTTAGTATTTTCTATATCCTGCAAATTATTCCCAGCCAATATCACATCATCAACATATATAAGTAGGGCTAGAAAATTACCTTGATGACTTCAGATGAATAACGAATAATCAGTTAGGGATTGATGAAATCCTGCAGTCTTAAGTGCAGTGGATAGTTTGATGAACCATTGTCTAGAAGCTTGTTTTAAACCGTATAGGGATTTATGAAGCTTGCAGACACATGTCTCCCCCTTTCGTCTGAATCCCGGAGGCAAGAACATGTATACATCCTCATGTAGATCCCCGTTCAAAAAAGCATTGTTGACATCAAGTTGGTATAAATGCCAACCACACAAAGCTGCCACACTTAGTAGTAATCGGACAGTGACCAATTTAGCTACCGGGGCAAAAGTTTCCTGGTAATCAAGCCCTTTGATTTGATTGTAGCCTTTAGCCACCAATCAGGCCTTATAACGTTCAATCTGTCCCCCTGCCTTCATTTTGACTTTATAAACCCATTTGCAACCAGTAGGTCGTTTATTCAGTGGTAAGGGTACCAAACTCCAAGTTTTATTCTCTTGTAAAGCAGCAAGTTCGTGTTGCATTACTTCATGCCATTGCGGATGATGGACAACCTGTGAAAAACTTGACGGCTCTCTAAGCAAAGTGAGGTTAGTAGTAAATGCTTGATGGCTGTGAGAAAAAATACTATAAGATAAATAATTAGAAAGAGGATGAGCAGTACCTAGAGAAAATACTGAGTTCGTAGATGATGTAGGGTCAAGTCTTGATGGAAAGGTCATGTTGAGATGAAAATCCTGTAAATATTGGGGTGTGTTTATGGGTCGACTGCTTCGGCGAGGTGGTGGGTTAGGTTTGGTGGGGTGGGGTACGATAGTTTGGATTGTGGGATGTGTAGGTAGGGAAGGTGTTGGTGAGGGAAGTTCAATAGTTGAATGTGGGTCTGTATGTGAGTCATTTTATGGAGCATAAGGGTGTGGTCTAGTTGGAAAATCAAGGCCAATGTCATATTGAGGAGAAGTGGTATAGGTGGTGTCCCAAAACAATGGGGTATGAGGTTGATCATGTGAAGTGTTGTTAGGGAATGGAAAGATATTTTCAAAGAAATGACATCTCTAGAGACAATTATTTTTCTCTTGTCAAGATCAAAAACACGATACCCTTTTTGGCCATATGGGTATCCAATAAAAATACATCGTGATGCCCGAGGGTCAAAATTTGATCGATTTTATGAATGAGTAGAGACAAAACATAAACAACCAAAAACTCATAAATGTGAGTATGTTGGAAATTTTGTTGAATAATTTCTTGTATGGTGATTTTCCTTTAAGGATGGGGGTTGGTGTTTGATTTATGAGATAAGCGGAAGCAAGGATGGCATCTCCCCATAAATGTTTAGGGAGACTAGCCTGAATAAGCAAAGCACGTGCCATGTTTAACAAGTGTCGATGTTTGATTTTCCTTTAAGGATGGGGGTTGGTGTTTGATTTATGAGATAAGCGGAAGCAAGGATGGCATCTCCCCATAAATGTTTAGGGAGACTAGCCTGAATAAGCAAAGCACGTGCCATGTTTAACAAGTGTCGATGTTTGCATTCGGCAACTCCATTTTGTTGTAGAGTGTTAACACAACTAGTTTGATGAATAATTCCTTTAGTTGCAAAAAAAATATGAATTTTAAACTCAAAACCATTATCACTACGAATTATTCTTACCTTAGAATTAAATTAATTTTCGACCATGTTGATGACATTGACTAGAAGTTCCCTAGCTTGTGATTTGTGTTTCATAAGGTAAATCCAGGTGTATCTAGTGTGATCATCCACTATGGTGAGAAAATAATTTGCACCTAAAATAGACGAAACTTTATATCCTCCCCAAATGTCAACATGAATTAATTCAAAAGGAAAAATTGTAGCAATTGAACTTAAAGGAAATGAAAGTCTTGTTTATTTAGCTAACGGACAAATTAAGTATACATCATTATAGCAAGATTTATTCTTAAAATATGGGAAAGAAAATAACTGGGAAACTTTGTCGAAGGGATGACCAAGAAGTTGGTGCCAAAGGCTTGGATTGGTTATTTGAGCATGGTTGCACAATCTTTTCTTGGTTTGTTGGAGATGATAAAGACCCTCCCATTCAATTCCGTCCCAATCATCTTCCCCGAACGTAGGTCCTGAATTACACAAAATTTGCTAAGAAAAATGGTTATGCATAATGAATCACAGGCTAATTTGCTAATTGAAATTAAATTTAAACGAAAATATGGTACGCATAAAACATTATCAAGAATTATATCAGGAGATAAATGAACTTTGCCAATGTGAGTTACTTGTGTAATTGAGCCATTCGGTAGTTCTACGGTGCGGACAATGACATGATCACAAACCATATGATATGTGCATCCACTATCTAATATCCATATATATTTATTCCCATCAAAATTAAGCGAAAAGGCCTTACCTGATAATTCTTCATGAATTGTGCAATTATTGACTTGATTGGCAGAGGAATTTTTCATCTTCAACATGTTGAATATCTGCTTGCATTCATCTGTAGTAAAAGGAAAATTTATTTCCCTTTCCTCAGGAAAATTAATTCCCTTTCTCTCAAAACTCATTTCCCTTCTCTCTGGGAAATTCATCTCTTCTGTTCTCAAAACCCATTTCCCTTCTCTTGGGGAAATTCATTTCTCTTCTGTTCGATGCAGCCTGATTTCCTTTGGGAATCATCTCGTTAAAATCACCCTCAGCCATCGCCTTCTTCTTGCAGCAGTGCTCAGTCATGTGTCCCTTCTACCGACAAAAGGTGCATCGGAGATGTGCATGGCAATCTCTGGTGGTATGGTTTGTTTTATTACACTTGTTACATCTTAGCTCTTTTTTGATTTCATGGTTACTGAAATCTCTCACAGCGAATGCAGCAGCATCTGGTTGTCCATGGCTTTTTCCGGCGACAACTTCCATCTGCTTCTCATGATGAAGAACCAGTGAGTATGCTTTGTTCACTTGGGTAATGGGTCTTAGAGTAGTGCGTTGCTAAGAACACCTGCAAATGAATCATTAAGCCCCATGAGGAATTTCATGGCTTTTTGAATGTCCAGGTATGCTTTTATTTCCTCGATTGATCCACATGTGCATGTTGGGAGGTTACAGAGTACATCCCGTTCGTCCCACAACCCTTTCAAATTCATAAAATAGGACCCTACTATCGTGTTGTCTTGCACACAATTATGGATTTCATTTTTGATGTTGAATAATTGAACCACATTTACATGCAAGAATCGTTCTTGCATATCGACCCACATTTTCCTTGTATCCTTGCAATTGATGACACTGCCTGCAATTTCTTTGGACATCGATCGTAGCAGCCATGTCTTCACCAGGTTATTGCATCGATTCCATTGTTGTTCTTCTTCTTTCTTTCCATTACCAGGATCAGTAATTGACCCATTGATAAAACCAATTTTGTTTTTGACTGTCAAAGCCATAACCATGGATTGGCTCCATGTGCTGTAATTGTCTTCCACCAAGGGTTGTGCCACGAGGATGGTGCCAGACTGATCTGAATGGTGGAGGTATAACTGGTGATTGGGGTAGTCCCATTCTGCTCCTCTAGTTGTGCTTCCTTGGTCTGTGGTTGCCATAAGAATCGGCTAAGGTTTGATTTGTGTTGTGTTTTTTATATCAAGGTTGCAGCTCTGATACTATGAAGAAATTCAATAACAGGGATTGAAGAAAATAATATATTGGTAAGGATTTCATATATGTTCAGTATATGATTTCATATATACATTCTGTGATTTATACAAGTATAGATGAATTTAGGATCCTAATTTATTGCCTACAATTGAGTTGAATATTACATAGAAAAGAAAAGAAAATAAAACGGTAACATTTACAATAATTGAGATAGTTGACTACCTATTTTGGTTTTCTATAGTCATAACATTTATAAAAATTATACTTCTATATAACCATAAAATTAACTTCTATTAGTTATACAACATCTTCATAAACAAATATAAGCTAGATTTTAAGATTATAGAGCTCAAAATATATTCATAATTAATTGTAAATTTTAAATCATATTTTTTACTCCTATATTTTATCTTCCTGCCACCACTAATAAAGGGGTCATTAGCATCGGATTTTAACAACATAATAATTCAGATGCTAATTTAGTGACACATTAGTAATGAATTATGTATATATTATTTTTTAATATTGGTAATAAATTTAGTAATGAAAGATTCGTTTTAACAAATAATATTTTTTTAAAAAATATTGATATATTAAGAATTAAAAGAGAATTCTCCATTGCTAACTTGGTAGCTCATTATTTGCAACCGAAAAAATCTGTTTCTGCTACAAAGAAAAGATTAGAATTAATCTAATGAGAAAAACACTTTTATGAAAAGAAAGTGAAAAATAATTGTATGCTAATAATTACTTGGCGCACATATACCTTCTAAAACCAAAAGAAGAAAACCCTATCTATTACTTTTTCAATTTCTTCTCCGGTGAATTGTTCCTCGACAACCCCGCGATCTTGATGGACTGTATTGTAAATTTAGTCTGTTAAGTAATGTCCTGCTTAGGAATTTAACCCTAATTTCCTTCTAAGATCCTTAATCTCCCAGACCTAGCAATGGGTTTCCTACATATCAACCATAAACACAATGATTCATCTTCCATGTCTGACAAGGAACCCGGAATTCTGCCGATCGAGGGCACCAAGTGTCACGAACTGAAATCAGAGGATGAGTTTCACGAGTGGAGGGAATCAGAGCTGTGTTTGAAATTTAAATCCATTAGCATAAACGACTGCGTTTTGGACCAACCAAACCCTTAGTGAAAACGACTACATTTCATACAGTATGTTTGTTTTAATTTCCTTGTAAACAACTGCGTTTCATGCAGTCTGTTGTTTTTAAGTTTCCCTAACCAAGCTGGCACTCACATGAGAATGCCACGCTGGAGGTCGTTATCTTGTTTTAAATACCCGGCTACTATTGACAGAAGAGACACTGAGAAATTATAACAAAATTTGAGAGATTCTCTCATTTGTCACCTTCTCCCTTCATGCACTAAATGTGCTCTATCTCTCTCTCCCTTCATCATCTTCTTCTTCTACGATTGAACTTGCAGCAATTGGTATCAGAGCCTTCGTCTTTGGATTTAATAAACATGGCACCTGAAACCAGATCCCAAGACGTGAGAAGGATGTAGGAATCCTTGGAAGCTGCTAACCAAAGAGTCAATGGGGTGGAGACCAGATTGCATTCTCAATATGATGACCTGGCTCAACTTAAGGTAATGAAGAAGGAAATGGCTACCCAACAAATTGCCATCAAACAAACCTTACAAACTCTAGCTGGAGAAGCAAGTTCCTCATAGGGGATTTTATCTCCCCAACATGCTCCTCCAACCAACCACCACGACTGGTTAGGGGAAGGCTCCCAGCTTAACTACCGAGCACACAGACCCAGGAGAGACTTCCCTACCTTTGAAGGGGAAGTTCACAAGTGGTTTTACAAATGCAACCAATATTTTCATTTGGAGGAGATACTTGAAGCTGATAAATTGAAGTTAGCTTCTTATTACTTGGATGGGATGGCCCTGTATTGGCATTAGAATTACACTAGGAACTTGGAAGGATGGGAGCTTACATGGACAGAGTACGTGGATGCTTTATGCTGTAGGTTTGGTGGTCAAAGGGATCCCTTAGAGGAGCTTACTGAACACAGGCAAGAAGGTGACTTGGAAAGCTACATCAAGGACTTTGATATGTTGTGGAACAGGGCATAAATTACTGAGAAACAGGCATTGGTGTTCTTCTTAGGGGGGCTGGAAATAGAGATTAAAAATCTGGTGAAGATGTTTGAACCTAAATCCCTTAAGCAAGCCTATAACTTAGCAAGGTTACACTATAATACCTTACTCATCAAAAAATCACCCCCCACTACCCAAAATCACAAGGCCAAGTAGCCCTTAACTCCCAACCTGCAAGATTCAATTACTCAGCAAGCCATCAACAAACAAACACCCATCCCTTGAAAACCTCCTCTCCATCCTTACTACCTACTCCCACTAGCCTTAACCCTAACCAGCAGAGGCCTATTAAACCAATTAGGACCAAAGAAATGGATGACAGGAGAGCCAAAGGACTATGTTTTTGGTGTGATGAGAGGTTTGTACCTGGCCATAGGTGCAGAAATCGTAGGTTATACTCCTTATGCATAGTGGAGGATGAAGGAGAAAACTCAGAGGAAGAGGAACCAATAGAGACAGTAAGTGTGGAAGCCCTCACCCCCTACTTATCCCTCTAGGCAATCCAAGGCACTACAGGCTGTCAGACTATTAAGGTGTGGGGGAGGATAGCTAGATGCCCCATTTTTATTCTCATTGATACGAGGAGTACCCACAATTTCCTGAATGCTGGGTTGGTTGATAAATTGGAATGTCCCTTGACCCCAATAAAACCTGTCGCGACGGCGATTTTTCTACGCGCTTCGCGCCCCGCCATCACCCCTGGGTTTTGGGGGAGACAACGGCGCGCGGTGAAAATGGGGTTGTTTATAGCCGTAAAATTTACGACTATAATTATTAGGAGCCGCGACCTAGTATCGGTCACTAGTAAACCTATTGGTCTGCGAGAGTCTTGGGTAAGGGGACTTGTTGTGCAAGAGGAAGACGCATCACCCCCAATGCACCCTACCTAAGGTAAGTTGCATTGTTGTTTGATTGTTTTTCTAAGTTAAAATTTTTACACTGCATTTTCAAAAATACATTTTTTTGTCTACGGGTGTACTTTACAATGTAATTTTACACCGCAGTTACAAGTTTTTTTTTTATCTACGGATGTACTTTACAATGTAAATTTACACCGTAGTAAAAATCTTTTTTTATCTACGAGTGTACTTTACAATGTAAATTTACACCGTAGTAAAATTTCTCTTTATCCGCGGGTGTACTTTATAATGTAAATTTACACCCTGATAGATGAAACAAAAATATTTATAATTATTTTTGATATTTTCGCCAAATTCCAACGGATAATCATAAACCGGTTACGATATCAAATTTTCGTTTCAAAATATGAGAAAGATGCAACATAATTTTTTACGAAAAATATGTGTGGAAAAATCATGGAATTTGGCCGTATACATAAAAACAAATACATTTTTTATATTTTTGAATTTTTTTTGTAATAATAATAGTAGTAAAAAAAATACTTCTTTTTTTTGTCAATTTGTATTTTTTATTTATTTATTTTTTATTTTTATTTATTTTTTCTGGGCTGGCTGTCAGCCACAGTGGGTTGACAGCCCAGCCTTAATGGCCTGGGCTTCCAGCCTTCACGGGCTGGAACCCACAGTGTATGGCTGGGCTTCCAGCCATCATGGGCTGGAAGCCTACAGTGTTTGGGCTGACAGCCAGCCTTAGTGGGCTGGGTTTCCAGCCATCGTGGGCTGGAAGCCCAAAGGGTCTGGGTTGGCTTGTGTAGCTCTGATTGGCCGAAATGACGGCCCATCTCCTTGAACGTTCGGGCCGGGCATTAAAGCCCGGCCCAACCCACTTACGCCCGACCCTGCATAAACGGTGGGACGATTACGTCCCACTGCATGCAAGGACGGCTGGTTGAAGGCGATGAATAGTAAAAATTCAAATGTGGTGAAAGGCGCACCTGTTGGTATGGTTAGATAGTTGAGGTCGAGGTGGTTGTCCTGGTGGTTGTGGCGTCGTCAACGGTGGCCTGTGGTGGCCGGAGGAGTTGGAAGTCACCAATCTGATACTGGTTTGAGCTCACCGTTGCTGCTGGTGCACTCGTCGGAGCTGGACCTGATGGTGGTCACGGTGAGCTACAAGTGGTGGCTTTTAGGCTGCTGATGGGGAACAGGGACGGCGGCTGTTTCACAGCTCTTCTTAGAGAGAGAGAGAAGCGATCGGGGTGAGAGAAGAGTTGCAACGGGGAGCTGTTACTCTTTTTTTTTACGTCACCCTTTGTTCTATTTTCTTCCCTCTTTTTCTCTTCCACTCTCAGTGTTCTCCTAGTTTTACTCTCAGTTTTTCACTTCAGTCTCTGCTAAAAATTCCCTCCTCTCATGCAGTGTTCATGGCTGCCTTTTATGGCAGAACCCGGCCAGCTACGGTGACTGGCTGTTCGGTGACGTGGTGACCTGCAACATTGGCGTGGTGGCCGCTGCTGGTGTGCTGTGGCCTCTGCATTTTTGCAGAGGACTGGGGGGAATCTTTCCTGCACCGTGGCCTCTGCATTTTTGCAGAGGGCTGGGGGGAATGTTTCCTGCACCATTAAGAGAATATTGCAGGGTTCCTGCATTGTGGCCTCTGCATTTTTGCAGAGGGCTGGGGATGTTGCAGGGCTATTCCTGCACTGTTCAGGTGTCGGAACAGTGCAGGGACATGCCAAGTTTGTGTGAAAAAATACAATTTGGTCCCTTAATGTTTGATTGGTTCAATCGCACCCCCAATTAGTTTTAAAATTTTAATTTTATACAACTGTATCCCCATCAAAATTTCAACAGCGACCTTAAATGTGCGTGCCTTTTTTATTTTAGTCTCTGGTTTCCGATTTGTGCGATTTAACCCTCAATTGACCGTTAGATTCTCACTTCGTTCAATCTGACCCCTGATTTCGCATAATTGACTTAAAAAATTCAAATCGGTCTCCGAAAATTCCATTCTCACCAATTGTGCCCCAATTAAATTCAGGAAATTGATTTCTCATTGACTAAGCCCAATTTAAAGTATAATTAAGTCCTTGCACTTAATTAAATCCTTCAATCGGATCTTAAATTAATTCTCGATCATAATTAAACTTTCAATTTGTCGACGACTAAATCGAATCAACCCATAAAAATATAATTATGTCGTTTAACTTAATTTTTATACAGATTTATCCAACGATGAATTATTTTTGCCTTAAATCTGTATTTTCCTTTATTTTGGAACAAAAGAGATAAGATTGGATTCGCGAAAAACAACCAAAATTTCCTCATTGATTTTTTCTACTCACGCCGGCTTCTTTTATTTTATTTTTGTTATTTTTATTTTATTTTAGGGAGTAACCCAAAAATTGGGTTAAGATAGTTGCCCCCTCTTTACAATGCTTACGACTAAAGTTTTGTAAAAGACTTTAGATAGTAAGCGTTGTAAAGAAAAAGAAAAGTGGATTTATCAGACCAAGAAATGGTTGATCCATCCAGAAATGAGAATGAGGACTATAAAACGTACTCAAAAAGGGATGATAAGATAGGGCTAGAAAGCGCACTACCTAGGAATTGGGGTCAAAGGAGGACACCCAAAAAGGACAGAAGATGGTGATGTTTGTGAATGACACAGGAAAATGGTCTCATTGTAATGGGTGACCTACCCAAGCGAAAAATGGTGAACATGGTCTCATTGTAATGGGTGACATACCCAAGTGAAAAATGGTAGAGATGGTCTCATTGTAATGGGTGACCTACCCGTGAAAATGGTCTTATTTCATGGGATGGAAGATAGGGCTAGAAAACACACTATCTTAAATCGTGATCGAGGGTTGGAAAACGCACTCGAAGATGAGGGGAAAATAGGGCTGGAAAGCGCACTATTTTAATTGATGGTCAAGGGTTGAAAAATGCACTCGAAGATAACGGAAAAATAGGGCTTGAAAGTGCACTATTTTAATTGATGGTCGAGGGTTGGAAAACGCACTCGAAGATGAGGGGAAAATAGGGCTGGAAAGCGCACTATTTTAATGGATCGAGGGTTGGAAAACGCACTCGATTAAGGAAAAACATAGGGTTGAAAAACACTCTATCTGCTGAATGAAAGGCTTGCAAGCGCACTTAGGGAAGTGCAAGTGGTGAGAGCTCAAAGGCGCACACAAAATGATGAATGAAGGTTCGTAAATTACGATCCCTCCAAAACATTTCCTAGATTCTCAATGGGGATGCAATGCATGATGATGCATGTATACTTACCTGAAAGATATAGGTCCCCCTTTCTTCTTCATGGCCTTCTCTTTTCAAGGTTTGGATTTCTGGCTTTGACGGCTTTTCGCTTCTGCTTACTCGAGCAACAACTTAAGATTTTGACCATCGGAGATGATAGATTTTCCATATCAACATGCCCCCCTGAGTTTGATCCAGATTCTTTGAAAAGAAATGATGGAGCCAGTTTCAATTGCATTTGTAGATTGCCCTCAGTCAGGTCATGCCCCAAAAGTGTTTTAGGCTCCAAGTGTTTTCAGGAAAGGGTTGGTTATTTGCAAAGATTGTGTTTTCATGTGGGATTTTTGGAATTTCAAGGTCATTCCACGCACAAAAATCATTTTGATTGCCCAGTCAGGTCATGTCACACCAGTGTTTTAGGCTGCAAGTGTTTGCAGGAAAGGGATGGCTATTTGTAAAAATTGTTTTCATGTAAAAATTTTGGAATTTCAAATTCATTCCAAGTACAAAAACCATTTTGATGTTTGTTTAACAAACTTGTTCTCGAAAGAATTCAAGTGATCTCATTGTCAGGTTTTATGTTGACTTTGACAAGAATGCGAAATGATATTTGCAAGTCTCGTATGTCAGGAAGGTTTTGATCAGGTCGTGTGAAACATTTGTAAGGATTGTTTCAAATGGAAAAACATTGCTTATCGATCCAGATAACTCGTATTTGATCAAAAAGGGCTTTATTAGGCTTATAACGTAGGCTTAGGTTACTGGCTACGGAAAAAAGATATATGTAGGCTCAAAAAGTGTTTAAGGGTTTTTTAGACTAAGGATCACTTAGTGCTTACTCTTAGAACTTCATTTAGCCCTCATGATTGATTTTCATAGTGACCTAGCATGCCCTCCAGTGTTTGGGCTTTTATCTTGACATGCCCTCCGGTATTTGTTTGGGTTTTTTCATTGGTATTTGGCACTAACGTTGTGTTGACTTGACATGCCCCCCAAGTAATTTGTTTGGGCTTTTTCATGGTTTTTTGCACTAACGTTGTGCTAACTTGACATGCCCCCAAGTATTTTGTTTTGGCTTTTTCATGGCATGCCCCCAGTATTTTGTTTGGGGTTTTCTATGTTGGGTTTTTAGTACTACCAAAATGTTGAATTAAATTGCTATAGTGTACTAAAACCCTTTTTATGTTTATGTCCCCCAGCTTTATTCGGGCGTCACTTGTCATTGAGGACTGTTTTGTAATTTTTTTATTTTTTGCACTTGCCCCCCAGTGTAAGGTGTGATCCTTGTTAGGGTTAATTATCAAGAAAAAAAATTATTAGGCTCAAATAAGGACTGCAAGGGATATTTGAGACTTTGTGATGGCATATCAAAGATGTCCTTTCTTCATTTCAAAAACATGCAATCTGAATCAATAAGCTTTGCTTTTCCATGCGAAACAAGTTTTTTTGATTTTTTTTTTGGATTATTTGTTTGGCTAAGAGATTAGCTTTATTATGTGGCTTTTAGTGGTATGAGATCATTTTTCAATAAAATCCTTTGAATTCCCAGAACACATTTGTTAAACAAAAATTAAACTGGCATTTCTTTTCGTACTAGACTTTGATTTGCCAAAAATCTTAATGAAAATGTAATATTACGCAAAAGAATTGAGAAGAATACACAAAGAATTCCTGGCCAAGCTTCAATTTCATTAGATGTCATAAGTGATATATTAAGCATAATATTTCTTTACACCATTAGAGTTTACAGGTCTAGGCAGATTTTCTCCATCCATATTAGTTAGAATTAAGGCCCCTCCTGAAAAAGCCTTATTCACTACATATGGTCCCTCATAGTTTGGCGCCCATTTACTCTGGTCTTCTGCTATTAATACCTTTTTCAACACCAAATCTCCCTCTTTGAACACCCTTGACTTGACCCCTTTGTTGTAAGCTTTGGCTATCCTACTCTGGTATAACTGGTGATGGCAAACAGCTGCTAGTCTTTTTCATCGACTAAGTTTAATTGTTCAAACCTCTCCCTTGCCCATTCTGATTCATCTAACTCTGCCTCTTTCAAAATCCTTAGTGTTGGAATCTCCATTTCTAAAGGTGTGACTGCCTCCATTCCGTATACTAACGCATATGGGTTGCCCCTACAGAAGTTCGAACAGTAGTGCGATATGGAGAGGAGTTGAGATGCTTAATCTTCCATTTGGTGCAAAGTTCAGCAATCAATTTTCCATTAAAGTTCTGAGCATTATCAGTCACTATCCTTGCAGGTAAACCATAGCGATAGATCAAGTCCCTTTCAATGAACTTTTTGACAACCTTTTGCGTTACATGGGCGTAGGAATTAGCTTCCACCCATTTGGTAAAGTAATCAATTGCCACCAGAATGAATCTATGTCCATTACTTGCCTTCGGGTTAATTGGTCCTATGACATCCAATCCCCACATGTCAAATGGCCACGGTGAGGTCATGTTAAATAGAGGTTTTGGAGGTGCATTTATTTTATCACCATAAACCTGACACATATGACATTTTCTAACATCTATCACGCAGTCTTTTTCCATAGTCAGCCAAAAATACCCAGATCTTTGCATTTGTCTTGCCATTGTATGACCACTGGCATAGGTGGCACAAATTCCTTCGTGAACTTCTTTCAAAGCCTGCCCAATTTCTTTCTCATTTAGACATCTGAGTAAGGTCCCGTCGAACGACCTCTTGTATAGGATTTCGCCATCCAAGTAGAAATTTGCGGCCATCCTCCTTAAGGTTTCTTTATCTGTCTTGGAAGCTTCTTGGGGGTATTCTTGGTATTGGATGAATCTTTTGATATCACTATACCAGGGTTCTTCATCTGGTGACTCTTCGAGCACACAACAGTGGGCCTGATGATTTCGAATCTTGATGTCAATTGGGTGGATCTTTTCTCTAGCAACAATTTGTACCATTGAAGTCAACATTGCCAAAGCATCAGCGAACTGATTTTTATCCCTACTCATATGAGTGAATTTGACTCTTTGAACTCATTGGCTAACTTTACAAGGTAGTTTTGGTAAAGTTTCAACTTTTCATCTTTAGTTTGCCATTCACCTTTTACTTGGCAAATGATCAACATGGAATCTCCAAAGACTTCAAGCTTTTTAACTCTGAGTTCTAAAGCAGCCTCTAAACCAATGACACATGCTTCGTATTCGGCCATGTTATTAGTGCACTCAAACTGTAATCTTACTGAAAAAAGATATTGCTTCCCATCAGGGGAAATTATTACTGCTCCAATTCCATTTCCCGATACATCTACTGCCCCATCGAAATAAAGCGTCCACCACTCACTTGCCCCACTATCATCCTTGATTGCCAACACGTCTTCATCAGGGAGATCAAAATTTAGGGGCTCATAATCTTCCATGGCATGATCTGCAAGATGGTCGGCAATTATACTGCCTTTTACAGCTTTCCTTGTCATAAAAACAATGTCGTATTCTGCTAACAACACTTGCCACCTTGCTATCCTGCTTGATAGATAGGGCTTCTCACATATGTATTTAAGTGGATCTAGCTTAGAAATTAGCCATGTGGTGTAGTATAACATATACTGCCTAAGTCTTTTCGTACTCCAAACCAAAGCACAACATAACTTTTCAATCATGGTGTACCTAGATTCACAATCGTTAAACTTCTTACTCAAGTAGTATATAGCCTGCTCCTTTCTTCCAGATTCATCATGTTGTCCCAACACACAACCCATGGCCGTGTCTGTGACCGTTAAATACAAGATCAATGGTTTTCCTGGTACTGGAGGTACTAATAATGGAGGGTTTTGTAAATACCTCTTTATCTTGTTGAATGCCTCCTGACAATTATCATCCCATACTCCAGGGTTTTTCTTTCTGAGTAAGCGAAAAATCGGTTCGCACGTTACTGTTAGCTGGGATATGAAACGGGCTATGTAATTCAAACGCCCAAGAAAACTCCTTACTTCCTTTTCAGTTTTAGGAGCTGGCATTTCCTGTATGGCCTTGGCTTTATCCGGATCAACTTCTATTCCTCGGCTGCTCACAATAAAACCTAGCAATTTTCCCGTCTTTACTCCAAATGAGCATTTGGCAGGGTTCAACTTTAAATGGTATTTTCACAATCTCTCAACTAGTTTCCTCAATATCTGCACATGGTCTTCATTGATCTTGGATTTAGCTAATATGTCATCCACATAGACCTCAATTTCTTGGTGCATCATATCATGGAACAAAGCCACCATTGCCCGCTGATATGTGGCCCCTGCATTCTTCAAACCGAATGGCATCACTTTATAACAGAAGGTCCCCCAAGGTGTGACGAAGGTGGTTTTTTCTTTGTCCTCTTCTGCCATTCTAATTTGGTTATAACCAGAAAACCCATCCATGAATGAATACGTGGCTTTTTTAGCAGCATTGTCCACCAAGATATCTATGTGAGGTAGTGGAAAATCATCCTTCGAGCTTGCTTTGTTCAAATCTCTGTAATCCACACACACCCGAATCTTTCCTTCTTTCTTGGGGACCACCACCATATTGGCTACCCACTGGGGATAGTGAACGACCTCTAGGAACCCTGCGTCCCATTGCTTTTGTATCTCTGCTTTAACTTTTAGGAGCATATTTGGCCGCATTCTTCTGTTTGTTTGTTTTACTGGCACACTTCCTTCCATTAAAGGGATTTTATGCATGACTATATCAGTATCTAAACCCGGCATTTTGGCATAAGTCCAGGCAAAAATATTTGCATATTCATGCAAAAGAGACTAATTTTCCTCTTTCTTCGGTCGTAATAAGGGTACCAATTTTCAACTCCTTTTTCTCTTGCTCGATTCCTAAATTGATGGTCTCAAGCTCCTCACTAAAAGGTTTCCAAGTTTTTTCAGATTTTTCCACCAATTTAGCAAATTCTTTTATATCTTCCTCTGCCCATCCCTTGTCATCAAGTACAGTGACATTATTGAAATTTAGCCAATTATTCTTAGTGTGATAGTTTTGTGAGTGGTTGGAACTTTCAATACTCCTGAAAGTGTAAGGTGTGTTCATGTAAGAGTGTGTATTTGTGAATGCCATGTCATAGATAAAATGCATGATCTTATATACAAAAGTGCTCATATGACAAAGCAGAATCTTGCGGCATCGTGAGCTAGATTACCGTCAAGGTTGAAAAAGATTAAAACATGGACATGATAAGACAAAAGTAATTACTTTTTAAACACAATAGGAGCAGGCTCCATCTTCCAGTTTTGGTGCATCTTCCCTCCAGCTAATTTTTGCACAAAAGTTCTTGCAGGAGGCTCATCGGCATCGTGGATAGATATCTGCGGAAAATCTACCTTTTCTCCTTGGCATTCAAGAGTGCCAATATGCAGTTCAGTTATGCCTGATTTGATCTCCTCAACTGAATTGTGAAAAGATACTTGGAGCGATGGGAGGACAATCTCTTCTTCTTTTGACTCTCTTCCTTCAATTTTTTCCATCCTTGCTTCTTTCTTAGCTTGGGCTACCCGCTTGTAATCCTCTTTTTTTGGCTTATATCCCAGTCCAAATCTCTGATCCGCATATTTCAATTTTATTATATTGATTCGCTCTGGCATTCTGCTTATGGGATCATATTGAAAGGGAATCCTGTTTCTTAAGAAGCACTTCGCAGCCATCTTTGCTACTTCCGGGATTCTAGGTTTCTTTACCATTGCGCCCTCAGGAACCTAATATGCATTCACTATTTCAAAAGCATGAATATTACCCTCCCTACAGTCCTTTGCTTCTATAAAAGGTACGACCACATTCTGGATCATTGAAACTGTTTCCTCAGCTTTGACAGTAATCAGCATTCCATTTATGATGTATTTCAAACATTGGTGTAGTGAAGAGGCCACTGCTCCAGCTGCATGTATCCATGGCCTTCCTAGTAACATACTGTAAGATGGATGTATATCCATTACTTGCAATGTCACTAGAAACATCTGTGGTCCCACATATAATTCCACTTCCAAAGTCCTTACTATTGGTCTTGGCGATCCGTCAAATGCCCTTGCCATCATGGTACTCGGCTTCATGTGCGAAGCATCAATAGGCATTTCTTGTAACATGTGCCTTGGTAACACATTCAGTGCAGAGCCATTATCGATTAATACTTTCCCAATCAAGACATCCTTACATCGAATTGTGATGTATAGTGGCTTATTATGTCCTGTACCATCAGGATCCACCTCCTCTTCAGTAAAATATACATAATTTGAAGCCTGTATTCTCCCTACTAAATGTTCCATGGTTTCTGGGTTGATGTCCTGAGGTACATAGGCTTCATTCAACACTTTTTGCAAAGCTTTCCGATGAGATTCGGAACTTAATATTAAGGAAAATAACGATATCTTAGCAGGGGTCTTCTTGAGTTGTTCCACCACACTATACTCGCTATGCTTCATCAACTTTAGGAATTCATTGGTTTCCTCTTCTATTACAGGTTTATTTATTTCTTCGAATATGTCAACTACTTCCTTCCCTTTACTCTTCTTTAACTCCTCTGGGGTAAAACACCTGCCACTTCGGGTCAGCCCCCAACTTCAAGTAGAAAGATGTGTGGTTGTCTTTTATCTTCAAAAAACGAATATCCATAGTCGTAGGGCATGGCATTATAGTCTTTTTTGTGTGTGGCGGTGGGTTTGGTCAAAACTAACTTGGGTGGTTCTCCCAGAGTGAGTTGAACCCGACATACTTCTTTACCAGACATTTCTGTCACAGACACTTTGTCATCCGCAATTGTCTCTACCCGAAGCAGACCTCTATTAATCATTTTCATCACCTTTTCATAGAAGTCTTGACATTGACTAATAGAATGACCTTTCTGGTTATGATATTGGCAACATCTCATGTCATCATATTTCGCCCTTGTCAGCATTTGATAAATTATTTCCATTGGCACCTTTAAGTTTGTAGGGTACTCGACATCTAACATATTCACCGATCCGCTACCCGAAGCATGACTAGGTAATGGATTGGTGCTTATATTTGGGGGCTCTTCAAATGTTATCCATCCAGCCTTAATTAATTGGAGGAGCCTCCTTTTAAAAGCAATGCATGTATAGATGTTGTGTCCTGCGATTCCTGCATGGTATTCGCAAGGGAGATCCGGCTTGTACCAATTAGGATAAGGCGGTTGTAAGGGTGTCAAAGGTATGGGAGCTACGTGCCCAATACTTAATAATTTTTGGTATATCTCATTCAAGGGCAACGGTAATGGGGGTAACTGTTCTCGAAGTTCTTGATAATTCTTTTTGGGGAAATGTCCGATTTGGTTTTTTGGTAAATTTCCAATGGGGTTCTCGTTTTTTTTTTTTGTAGAGAATGGAGAGTTGAAGTTAATGTTGGCGATTTGAGATGGTGAGGGGTTGCATTTTGGAAACTCGGTGTTCTTGCCCTTATAACCGCCTTCAATATGATCAACTTATTTTCTCTTTCCACTGAAACCCTTCTTTTCCATAGGTGAAGAGATTCTCCCACTTTTTATTCCTTGCTCTATACGTTCTGCTACGGCCACGGCATCTGTAAATTGTTATGCCGAACTTCCCATCACATGCTCGTAGTATGGCGCTATCAGTATATTGGCGAATAAAGTAACCATCTCTCTATCTAACAGGGGAGGGTGTATTTGTGCGGCCGTGTCTCTCCATCTTTGAGCGTATTCTCTTATGCTCTCTTTTTCCTTTTTTTCCAGGTTAGACAGACTAGTTCTATCAGGGACAATATCCATATTATACTTGTATTGCTTAACAAAAGCATCTACCAAGTCTTTCCAATTACGAATTCTGATGTTATCAAGCCTCATGTACCAACTTAAAGCAGCCCCACTCAAACTATCTTGAAAGAAATGCATTAATAATTTCTCATCATGCACCACTTCCGCCATTTTGTTACAATATTACTTCAGATGTGTGACCGGGCATTGTGTTCCAGTATATTTGATGAACTCAGGAATACGAAATTTTTTTGTTACCACCATATTTGGTACTAAACACATTTCTGCAGCCCTCACCGGATCATATAACTCTGCTCCTTTAATGGCTCTCATCCTAGCTTCCAATGCTGCCATTTTGTCTTGATCAACACCATCAGATGACTGTGTTTTATGAGACTCATTTATAGATATTCCAACAATCGGTGTTAGTACGGGTGCCGGTGCGGTTGCATTTCCAAAAGCGGGATTTTGTTGAGGATCTTCAACCCCTTCTCCGATTATCTCATCAGGATGGTTACTGCTTGTGTTTGAGTAGTTGCCGGAGGTCTATTTGAAGGACCCTCACCAGAGGCATTTCTTAGTGTTTGCTCGAGTAGACTAGCGATGCAAGCTACACTTTCTTTTAAAACATTCAACTCTTCTTGAAAGTGAGCATTTTGATGTGCACATTCTTCGTCCTCCATATTTCTTTGACGGAGACGAGTGTTATAAACTCTAGGAGGTGAATTTCTTCGGGGACCTATATTTCAACCTGTTGATGATATGCGTGTTATTTATGATGAATGAATGTATGCAAAATGATTTTTATTTTTATTTTTGAAAAACCAATCCATGACTTCTATGCCGGGTAAGATTCGTAGATATCTTGTAAAAGTCTTGCCCACATACTTGAATCAATTGAATCATACCCACTTGTCAAAGAAGCAAAAGGTGGAGCTTGTCCATTTCATTCATCAAATACAAAATATTTACTCAAATGCTACTCCTCTATTAGCTACAAACTTAACAAAAGAGGAGAGTTCATCCAAGTACATTTCATATTTACGGGTACTGCCACCGATTCTAGTAGCTTTTACACATAATTCATCTGCTTTCCTAGCCACTATATTGATCAGTTTATCGTTCTGCTCTATCTTGTGATGGAATACAAGATTATCCTGGCGCAACGCTTCATTGCAAGCAGTTAATGAGTCGTTGTTTTTCTCTAATATCAGAACTAATTTCTCAAACTGTTGGGTCTAATCTTTAGCCTTTTGCAGCCTCGCATTGAGCCTTGCTGTCTTGGAGTTTAAATGAGCTTTAATTTTGGTGGTGTCTTCTTGCCATTCATTGCGTTGCTCTTGTGCTATCTTTAGTTCTTCTTCCCGAGTTTCTAGTTCAGCTTGCAGAGTGGAAACACGATCTCTTAGGCCATTTGCTATGGTTAAGTATCTTTTCATGTCAGACTCAGCTATCCTTCTTGCCTCCAACTCATTTTCCGTCTGAACTCGGTATTGGGCTTTCAATTCTTTTTCTTCTTCAAGGACAAGACTGAACACCTTTCCTTTCTCCTTCTCAGCTTCCCATTTCATCTTGTAATGGTCTCTTTCCTTTACTACCGAGGCTACCAATTCTTGGTTCGCATGCTCTCTATTTTCAGATGCTCTCTTCAAACTGACCAATTCCTTTTCCATCATTTCATATTTACTCATCTGGTCATTATATTGAGAACTTATTTCTTCTAACTGCTTCTTCTCTTGGAGCTGCTCTTCTTTCCCTTGCAACTGACGAGCCAAAGAAATCCTCATTTGTTCTTCTTCTAGTAGTTGCTTCTCGAGGAATTTCTGACTGCCTTTGCTGTTGCTTAGCTCAATCCTTAACTTATCCAATTCTTCTTGCAGGTCCCCTTCGTCAACCCTTTTCCTTTTGGTTTCAACAAAGACGGGTGTTTTTTCTCGTACCAGTATTTGTCTTATGGTGTTTTGAGGTATCTCATAGCTTCTCCATACTAGGTAACTAGAGCTCACAGAAGGCTTCTTTAGGTGGGGCTCTCTGCTAACTAAAATAGGTTGTCCCCAGTCTCTTTTAATTATTTCGAGCTCAGCCAATGAGTTAACTTCTTTGAAAGAACCGGTGTACTCGGTTAGCCCTTTAGTTCTTGGTACATACTGCGTTTCTCCAAACTGTCTGGCTACTAGAGAAGGAGAATAACTGACATAACCAGTTACGCCAATTAGCGGGACCCATGCCTTATTACCACAACCCATTAGATAAGCTAAATTATCTACCCAGGGGGCTTTCCACCTAAATTTGCTTTTGGGAAGTGCCTGGTATTTCTCCACCCAAGCCTTTTCGTCTAAGTCTTTCCAATCTTCACTTAGAACCAAAACGAGAGGCCTCATGTTAAACCACCAAAAATTGTTGAAAACTTCCCTCGGGGTTTCTAGGTGACTTACGATCCACATGAAAAGTAAAGGGATGCAACAACGCATTGCACCTTTCCCATGCAACCTGCAATGATTCAAAGATAGGAATGTTTCTGCCAATATAGCTGAGGCAGGGTTATTCTTTCCCTGTTCATATTCAACAAAAACACTGGCTGCTTCCATGCTAATATCCCGACAGCTTCTGAAGGGAATAATACTAAACCAAAAATAGCAAAGGCCACCGACCAGTACTTTTCTTCTCCAAGCCTCCCTTTATCTTTACTTGCTTTCAACTTGCTCTCAATTGCCTTCCACTTGAAATCTCCAGAAGAGGTCATGTACTGGCCTACTTGGTCTAAGCATAGAAGTTTAGCGACCTCTTGGGCTGTATTCTCCGTTTTCTGTCTAAAATAAACTTTGTGAGGATTGTGGGGGAAATTCAAGATTTGAGCATACTCCTCTATGGTAGAGGTCATGTCAATATCCTCAAAGGTAAAGCACCGGTAGTTAGGATCCCAAAAGTGCATAAGGGCTTTGACTGTTGATATCTGAACCGGAATCTTCATTAGGTGAGCGATTCTTCCATATCTTACTTCAAACAATGCCTCATCTACAAATCCCATGATGGGCATAAGCCTATTCATATTTTCTGTGGAGTAGTGGATTTTGGTCATGTGTGGCAATCCATTGATTTTAGCTCTTGGGTAATCTCCCTCAGTTATCTGTGTCATCTCGGATCTTTCCCCGTATTCCAAAAAGGTCATGGAAGTCATGGTCTTGGTCTGATAATTTCAGCAATTTATTTTAAAAATGAACGAATTATTAAAGATACTGTATCCTAGGTTCTAAGTTATCACATGCAGGGTAAGTTATTCTATCTGGTCACAAAAGGTCTATGAACTGCCTAGTGACCGCCTTACGTGAAGGTGGTATGGGGGTTTACAAGAAATGGTTGGGGCATAGTGTGACCGCCATTATCAAGTAAACACTCAGTTCATAGTTGGACGTTTCACGAATCTGAACCCCGACTGAAAGTCATGAGGCAGACCGCTAATCCCCACCTAACTTAAAATTAGGTTTATTTGCAAAATTAAAATGCATGATAAAAATAATTCACATCCGATGATATGCATTGACTGAAATTAAAATTGCATGCTAAAGTAGTAAGAATGCGAGTAAAAAATGAACTCAAAAATAACAATCAGACAAACAATGCTCAGTCCAACAACAATCCCCAGTGGAGTCACCATCTGTCACGACGGCGATTTTTCTACGCTCTTCGTGCCCCGCCATCACCCCTGGGTTTTGGGGGAGACAACAACGAGCGGTGAAAATGGGGTTGTTTATAGCCGTAAAATTTACGACTATAATTATTAGGAGTCGCCACCTAGTATTACGGTCACTAGGAAACCTATTGGTCTGTGAGAGTCTTGGGTAAGGGGACTTGTTGTGCAAGGGGAAGACGCATCACCCCCAATGCACCCTACCTAAGGTAAGTTGCATTGTTGTTTGATTATTTTTCTAAGTTACAATTTTTACACTGCATTTTCAAAAATACATTTTTTTTTCTATGGGTGTACTTTACAATGTAATTTTACACCACAGTTAAAAGTTTTTTTTTTATCTACGGATGTACTTTACAATGTAAATTTATACCGTAGTAAAAATCTTTTTTTATCTACGAGTGTACTTTACAATGTAAATTTACACCGTAGTAAAATTTCTCTTTATCCGCGGGTGTATTTTATAATGTAAATTTACACCCTGATAGATGAAACAAAAATATTTATAATTATTTTTTATATTTTGGCCAAATTCCAACGGATAATCATAAACCGGTTACGATATCCAATTTTCGTTTCAAAATATGAAAAAGATGCAACATAATTTTTTATGAAAAATATGTATGAAAAATCATGGAAATTGGCCGTATGCACAAAAACAAATACATTTTTTTATATTTTTGAATTTTTTTATTAATAGTAGTAGTAAAAAAAATACTTCTTTTTTTTGTCAATTTGTATTTTTTATTTTTTATTTTTATTTATTTTTTCTAGGCTGACTGTCAGCCACAGTGGGCTGACAGCCCAGCCTTAGTGGCCTGGGCTTCCAGCCTTCACGGGCTGGAAGCCCACAGTGTTTGGGCTGGGCTGTCAGCCACAATGGGCTGACAGCCAGCCTTAGTGGCCTGGGTTTCCAGCCATCGTGATCTGGAAGCCCAAAGGGTCTGGGCTGGCTTGTGTAGCTCTGATGGGCCGAAATGACGGCCCATCTCCTTGCACGTTCGGGCCGGGCACAAAAGCCCGGCCCAACCCACTTACACCCGGCCCTGCATAAACAGTGGGACGATTACGTCCCACTGCATACAGGGACGGGAGGTTGAAGGCCATGAATAGTACAAATTCAAATGTGGCGAAAGGCGCACCTGTTGGTATGGTTGGGTAGCTGAGGTCGAGGTGGTTGTCCAAGTGGTTGTGGCGTCGTCAACGGTGGCCTGTGGTGGCCGGAGGACGAGTTGGAAGTCACCGGTCTGCTACTGGTTTGAGCTCGTCGTTGCTGCTGGTGCACTCGTCGAAGCTGGAGAAGAAGCTGGACCTGATGGTGGTCACGGCGAGCTACAAGTGGTGGCTTTTAGGCTGCTGATGGGGAACAGGGACGGTGGCTGTTTCACAGCTGTTCTTAGAGAGAGAGAGAAGCGATCGGGGAGAGAGAAGAGATGCAACGAGGAGTTGTTACTCGTTTTTTTTTACGTCACCCTTTGTTATATTTTCTTCCCTCTTTTTCTCTTCCACTCTCAGTGTTCTCCTAGTTTTACTCTCAGTTTTTCACTTCAGTCTCTGCTAAAAATTCCCTCCTCTCATGTAGCGTTCATGGCTGCCTTTTATAGCAGAACCCGGCCTGCTACGGTGACTGGCTGTTCGGTGACGTGGCGACCTGCAACATTGGCGTGGTGGCCGCTGCTGGTGTGCTGTGGCCTCTGCATTTTTGCAGAGGACTGGGGGGAATCTTTCCTGCACCGTGGCCTCTGCATTTTTGCAGAGGGCTGGGGGGAATGTTTCCTGCACCATTGAGAGAATATTGCAGGGTTCCTGCATTGTGGCCTCTGCATTTTTGCAGAGGGCTGGGGATATTGCAGGGCTGTTCCTGCACTGTTCAGGTGTCGGAACAGTGCAGGGACATGCAAAGTTTGTGTGAAAAAATACAATTTGGTCCCTCAATGTTTGATTGATTCAATCGCACCCCCAATTAGTTTTAAACTTTTAATTTTATACAACTGTCTCCCCATCCAAATTTCAACAGCGACCTTAAATATGCGCGCCTTTTTTATTTTAGTCTCTGGTTTTTGATTTGTGCGATTTAACCCTCAATTGACCGTTAGATTCTCACTTCGTTCAATCTGACCCCTGATTTCGCATAATTGACTTAAAAAATTCAAATCGGTCTCCGAAAATTCCATTCTCACCAATTGTGCCCCAATTAAATTCAGGAAATTGATTTCTCATTGACTAAGCCCAATTTAAAGTATAATTAAGTCCTTACACTTAATTAAATCCTTCAATCCGATCTTAAATTAATTCTCGGTCATAATTAAACTTTAAATTTGTCGACTACTAAATCGAATCAACCCATAAAAATATAATTATGTCGTCTAACTTAATTTTTATACAAATTTATCCAACGATGAATTATTTTTGCCTTAAATCTGTATTTTCCTTTATTTTGGAACAAAAGAGATAAGATTGGATTCGCGAAAAACAACCAAAATTTCCTCATTGATTTTTTCTACCCACGCCGGCTTCTTTTATTTTATTTTTGTTATTTTTATTTTATTTTAGGGAGTAACCCAAAAATTGGGTTATGACTCCCTTGACCCCAATAAAACCCATAGAGGTAAAAGCAGCTAATGGTGGCACTATGTCGTGCACCTCAATGTGTAAGAACCTGTAGTGGAAAATGCAGGGAGTTAAATTCGAGGCAGATATTTTTGTAATGAAACTGCAAAATTATGACATGGTATTGGGCATTCAGTGGTTGAAACTGTTAGGAAATGTGCTATCTAACTATGAAGAAAGATGGGTATCTTTCTAGTGGCAGGGCAAGGAGGTGACTCTCAGGGAAACTCCTAAGTTGGCTCAGTCCATAAGACTGGAAGAGTTGAATGGGTTACTGAGCTCTGAATCCTTACTCTCAGAAGTTCGGCTGTGCAGCTTAAGGATGGTGGAGGGGCCTGGTTGGGAACAACATGCTGCTGAGGAGTCCCAAGGGTCCAATGATTCAGAGGAATCCCCCCTACAGGCCCTATTATCAGCCTACCACCTTATCTTTTGTGAACCAAAAAGCCTACCCCCTGCTAGAAGACACAATCACAGAATACCATTGAAGGATGAGAATCTAACTTTCAACCTGAGGTCTTATAGGTACTCAGGGTTGCAGAAGGACACCCTCGAGACCTTGGTGGCTGAGATGTTAAAGGAAGGCATAATGCAACCCAGCAATAGCCCTTTTGCTTCCCCAGTGGTGCTGGTGAAGAAGAAGGATCAGATATGGCGATTTTGTGTTGATTATCGGGCCCTCAACAAAATCACTATCAAAGATAAGTATCGCATCCCTATCATTGATGAATTGTTAGAAGAATTAGAAAGGGCAACCATTTTTTCTAAAATCGACTTAAGGGCAGGCTACCATCAAATTCGAATGGTTTCAAAGGATATTTTTAAAACAACCTTCAGGACTCATAATGGCCATTATAAGTTCCTGGTCATGCCATTTGGCTTGTCCAATGCCCCTGCCACCTTCCAGAGCCTAATGAATGATATATTTAGGGATCATTTGAGGAAATTCATCTTGGTTTTCTTTGATGATATCCTAATATACAGCAGAAGCATGACAGAACACCTACTCCACCTAAGGCTGGTTTTCGAAATTTTAAAAGATCATAAACTGGTAGCCAAGAAAAGTAAGTGTGTATTTGGTACTAAACAAATGGAGTACCTAGGACATATAATCACTCAAGAAGGAGTGGCAACAGACCCCAACAAGGTTACAGCCATCCTACAATGGCCAATACCTGCAACTATCAAACAGCTCAAGGGTTTTTTGGGGCTGACAAGATATTATAGGAGGTTTGTACAGGGATATGGAGCCATTTGTAGACCTCTTACCCAGCTATTACAGAAGGATTCTTTCGTATGGAATGAATCAGCCACCTTGGCCTTCAATCAGCTCAAGAAGACCATGTCCCAACCTCCTGTGTTGGCTTTACCTAATTTCGAGAAGACATTTATAGTAGAGACAGATGCTTCAGGGGTGGGTATAGGGGCAGTACTCATGCAAGAAGGCCATCCCATAGCATTCGTAAGCAAAGCTTTGGGACCTTGACAATTGGCCCTATCAACTTATGAGAGGGAGCTGTTGGCTATTGTCTATGCAGTCACTAAGTGGAAGCACTATCTATGGGGAAGAAGGTTTCTCATTAGGACTGACCACTTAAGTTCCTGCTAACTCAAAAAGCTACTCATATGGCATAGCAAGTATGGCTAACCAAACTTTTGGGTTTGAGTATGAGATAGAATACAGAAAGGGGAAGGATAACTTGGTTGCAGATGCCCTCTCCAGAGTTTCTCACCAAGAGCTTAGTGCCTTCACTCTCTCTTCGGTATCCTCCAACATCATGGAGGACATTAAGAGAACTTGGGAAACTGACCTGAATCTAAAGAAACTAATAGCAGAGTTAATCCAGGACAACAATTCTCACCCTCACTACTCATGGGTAAATGACACCCTTCTCAAAAAAAGGAAGGTAGTTGTGGGGCAAGACCCCACACTTCAGCACAGACTCATCAGCCTATACCTTGATTCTGCAGTAGGGGGGCACTCGGGGGCTACCGTTACTTCAAAAAAAATGGGGCAGGTGTTCTATTGGAGGAAATTGCAGAGGCTGGTCAGACAGTATGTGAGGGAATGCTCAGTGTGTCAGCAAAACAAAGGGGAAAATGTCAAATCCCCTGGCCTCCTACAACCATTACAAGTCCCTTATGCCTCTTTTGTTGATATTAGCATGGATTTCATAGAAGGGCTCCCTAAGTCAGATGGATGGGAAGTTATTCTGGTGGTGGTAGATAGGTTCAGTAAGTATGCCCATCTAATGGCCTTAACACCCTTACACAGCCCTCACAGTAGCCAAGGTCTTCATGGAAAATGTTTACAAGTTGCATGGCATGCCAGCATCTATTGTGAGCGACAGGGGCAGTGTCTTTCTCAGCCAGTTTTGAAAGGAATTGTTCAAGCATCAGGGGGTTAACTTGCAGTATTCCACTACCTATCACCCTCAATCTGATGGTCAAACACAGGTAGTCAACAAGTGTATAGAGGGTTACCTAAGATGCATGACAGGCTCTGTCCCTACGCAGTGGGGAAGCTGGTTGAGCTCCTGTGAATGGTGGTACAATACAAACTACCACACTGCCACAAGGAAGACTCCCTATGAAATACTCTACGGCATGATGCCCCCAATCCACATTCCCTACACACCTAAGGACTCGCCCGTAGAGGCTGTGGACTAGTATTTAAACCAAAGGGAGGGAATTTTCAAGCTCATCAGGAGCAATCTTTTGAAATCCCAAAACAAGATGACCCAACAAGCTAACAAGAAGAGGAATGAGAGAGTTTTCTCAAAGGGTGACTTAGTTTATCTAAAGCTACAGCCCTACAGGCAACAATCAGTGCACAAGCTGACCTACCATAAGCTATTAGCTAAATACTACGGGCCTTATACAATCATCAAGAAAATTGGGATTGTTGCATATAAATTGAAGTTACCTGCAACGGCTGCCACACACCCCGTATTCCATGTGTCTCAATTGAAGAAACAGGTGGGAAATCATGTGCTGCAATTTGACCCTCCAATCATGGCGGAGGACACCCTGTTACAACCACAGAAGGTCATTGAGAGAAGAATGGTGAGGAAAGGAAACGTGGCAGCAACCCAGTTTCTGGTAATGTGGAAAGAATTACCTTTGAGTGAAGCCACTTGGGAGGATGCAGAAGAGTTTGTGTGCAGGTTCCCTCACTTTCACCTTGAGGACAAGGTGAATTCCATGGATGGGGCATTGTCACGAACTGAAATCAAAGGATGAGTTTCACAAGTGGAGGGAATCAGAGCTGTGTTTGAAATTTAAATCCATTAGCATAAACGATTGTGTTTTGGACCAGCCAAACCCTTAGTGAAAACGACTGCATTTCGTACAGTCTGTTTGTTTTAATTTCCTTGTAAACGACTGTGTTTCATGCAGTCTATTGTTTTTAAGTTTCCCTAACCAAGCTGGCACTCACGTGAGAATGTCACGCTGGAGGTCATTATCTTGTTTTAAATACCCGACTGTTAATGACAGAAGGGATACTGAGAAATTATAACAGAATTTGAGAGATTCTCTCATTTGTCACCTTCTCCCTTCATGCACTAAACGTGCTCTATCTCTCTCTCCCTTCATCATCTTCTTCTTCTACGATTGAACTTGCAGCACCAAGAGACGAGTTTATCCAAAAACTTAATGCATATGAAGTTGGTCCCTTACAACTACTTGTAGGAATACTCTCATGCACAGGTAGACCAGCAGTGCTGCAGAGTGAAATTGCAGAGATGGAATGTAGACAAAAAGATTCATCACTCATCTTTTCCACCATTGAAGTCGCTAAAAGTATTAAGGGTGTTTGATGAGTTTCAAAAATGTTTTTGAATTTTTTTATTTTAATTTTAAATTTTAAATTAAATTTTTTTAATGTGTTTAGATCATTTTGATGTGCTGATTTAAAAAATAATTTTTGAAAAAAAATATTATTTTAATGCATTTCTGAATGAAAAACACTTTCAAAAGTACCTGCAATCATAATCTCAAACACACACTTAGTTACCGGCAAGGATATATTACATAAAATATAAAAGCCATGGACTTTTGACGGTGGGCTTTTCACTGTGTACATGGATATTGATTACTGTGGATTCAACAGTAAAATTATCATTTTTAACCCTCGGAGCGAGGGTATTTTTGATATTTTCAGGGAACATGTATGGTATTTTCAAACTCTTTGCACAATGAAACTACCATTTTATCCCTGGAAGCTGACAAAACAACACAGAATAGTGGGGATGTTTTTGGGTTGTCACATATTCCTGCATAGTGAAACAACACAAATACCCTAAAAAGACAAAAACGAAGGCTTAAAGCTGGGGGCATTGTGGTACTTTCCTCCCTGGTTTTTTCGTGGTTATCGCTAGGTTCAGTGGTGTATAGGTAATTTAATATTTTTAATTATTTCTTTTTGGTAACACTGCAGTCGCATTGTATGGACACGCACGTGACTTTCAGGTTGCGGGTGCGGTGTTTGTTGGTGGTGGAAACTGCCCGTCAACCATATCACTTGATGCGCCGCCATAGTCTCTTCCTCCCGATGCGGCGCATGTCGCGTTACAGTGGTTGGTTAATAGCCAGTGGATGACTTTTAGTTTTTTCTCTCTTTTCTCTCACCTGCCTCCAGAAAATACATATAAGTCCTTAATGTTTGTGATTATTTTATGTTAGTCCCTATTCTTTTGATTTCGGTTTTATTCCTAATTTCTTCAATAGAAATTTTGATTTGTTTCAATTGTGCTCTTCAATTGAAACTGATTTTATATGTTGGTTTTCATTTCAGTTCTTGTTCTTTTGATTTTTGCTTTTTTTTATTGTTCCTTTAATTTTTTCAGTATGCAAGTTTTAATTTGTTTTAATTAGGTCCTTCAATTGAAATTGGTCATATATGCTAATTTTTATTTCGATCCTTATTCTATTAATTTTTTAACAAAATTACACAACATTTTTAAAAAAAATACCTTTATTTGTTTTAATCCCAAGGTTTTTATTTGTTTCAATTTTGGTCTTAGATTGGAATTAATTATATATTTTATTTTGCATTTTGGTCCTTATTCTTTGAACTTTTTATTTGGTATTAATTCATTTGATTTTTTCGGTCTTTCTTGGACAATGTTTATTTTTTACCTGTATTTATGCATCCATACTTTTAATTTTTGTTTTTAATTTTTGTCATTTTATTTTTTATTGGGGTTTTATTTTATTCGGTTCAGTCCTAAAATTCTAATTTATGTTGGTGATCATTTTAAAATTAATATTTCTCCATTTTTCTCTTTGTTCTTTTTTTATGTTTTCTGTTATTTTTATATGTTCTTTGGATCAGATAATTTTATAATTTCATTTTCTGCGCAATAATAATGATAATTTTAGTGATTATTTTTTTTAATAAAAATGTTTTGGTTTTTTTATTATTTGGGGCAATTTAATGATTTTAATTGTTTGGAAAATAATATTAATAATAATTTTAACTATTATAGTTATGATAATGACAGTAATGTAAGGATGGATTTTCAATGATGTTTTCTTCTTTTTATAGATAAAAAATTAACTACTTATTTTTTTATTTGATTATTGCTGGTATTTTCACAATATATATTTTGTTTGTTGTGTTTAATTTAAATAGAATTGTAAAATAAACTAATCTTAATACAATGAATTCAATAATTCAGATATTTGAATCTTCTTGTTTTTTTAATAATGATGATAATTTAATGTTGGTTATTTCGTTGTAACATACTAAACATATTTATATTGATTTAAAATTCATATATTTTATAGAAAACTTGTATTTCACATAAATTTTGCATAGATTTTTTTTCCCAAATTTATATTATAATAAAAAAAATATATAATTAATATTTTTTTATATTAAAAAAAATATAATTCCAACTGGACCTCGGCACGAGTAAGTGGCTAGTAACCATACAAATTCCGTGGCATGTGAAGCAGGTTATTGTCTTAAAATAATTTCATGCTATGTATTTTTTTTTTCTTTTATTGTGGAGTTATTCTCCAACTTAACACATGGACAGAAACACCATGGATTATATGGGGAGCACCAAACAATTAATGCGTCTTTTGACTCTCTTTTTTCAAATAATAATAGGGTGGACGACAAAAACATTAAAAATAAATTAGCCCAAGCACTGGCTTTTCCTGGATGGGTGCACAATAGTGCTTAGTCTCTGTTTTTTTTTAAATATATATATATATATTGAGAATATTTTTTTCTACTTTTTGTATTTTGTATTTAGTTTTTTTTAAATGATAGTTGTTTTTTAATTATTTTATTTGTATTCAGTTTCTTTTTTAAGAATAATAATTAATCTTTAATTTTTGTTTTCGAATGGTATTTCTAATAACTAATGTTTTTTTTAATTATTTTATTTGCATTTAGTTTTTTTTTTAAATAGTTTCATCACTCTACAATATTTTTTTTTTGAATGTTATTTCTAATAAGTAGAAACTTGCAATATTTTTTTTAATTGATTTAATAAATTTTAAATATGTGACTATTTTCTTTATTTTTAATGAAATAAATAAAATAATTTTAATAAATAAAATCATTAAACATAATTAGATAAATGGTAAATAAACAGTGTTGCAAAATCAAATATCTTAATCTAAATTTATCTTAACTTTTGTAGATACATATTTCGTTATTGATGATATTTTTTATATTAAGAAATATGTCCAAAAAAACCCTCCGTTGTTGGAAAACTGTCAACGTGATCTCATTTCCAACAATGAATTCTCGCAACTTTGAACCAACCCAAAACCTATTTTAACCATCAAAAAAGTTGATTATGGTGTTAAAGGGTTTCATTTAGTGAATAGAGTTCCACTTGAGTGTTTTTATGACTTGAAATTTCCATGGTAAGACTTGTTTTTTCTACTACCGTAGTTGCCCTGAACACCATACGATGCATCTCTTCATAGTTTGTTTTCAAAAAGTAATGGCCCAAGCATTGACCCTTCCTAGATAGAAGATAGCTCAGGCCAATAACACTTACTCTCTTTTTTTACTTTTTTTTTTAAAATATATTTGTATTTTTTTAAATAACTTTTTTATTATATTTAATTTAATTCCTTCTTTTTATTTTGTGAATAATAGTTGTTCTTTTTAATTATATTTAATTTAAATAACTTAATTTAATTCTTTCCTTTTTTGTATAAAGAAACAAACCCTAACCCCACTGTCATCATAAAAAATAACAGAAAAGATAAAAAAAGATTGTTTGAATTGACTAATTGAGTTAAATTAAGCATCTAAAAACACGGAGGAGAGACAATAAAAAAGAGGGATGGATACATTTTTTGACGGTTTCGATCTCAGCACCAGCGCGGCGAGCGGCGTTGACGAGCTTCTCCTCCTTCCTGGCGGCAGCGTTGGGAGCTTTCTCGCGGATGGCTACGGGTTCCCAGTCCAGTGAGATTGGTCCTGACATTTTTTTCTTTCCTCCTTTTTAGTATCAACGATGATATCTTCTTTTATTTATTTCTTTATTTATTATTACTACGATGATGATGATGAATTTTGATGATGGTGTGCATAAAATGGATTTGACACTCTCTGGTTTTACTTCCATTTATATTTATTTATATAGAGGGGGGGAAAGGCAATCCCCCGGGAACAAACAATCGAATAACGTGGCAAGCAAGGCTGATCGCTAGGCTTAGCCCCATGGGTTGGGACCCACTCACTGTAACCCAAGGGCTTGAGCCCTGCTTTTCTTGTTAACTAATGGGCTCGATGGAGCCTTCAGAATACAAACCATCTAATTCTACACTTCTGCAACAATTTCAACAGTACTTTGGGATAGAAAAAGAAAAAGGAAATTGTAATGAGGGCAAAGGGGGCGGAGCATTTTCATTTTTGAATCCCAATTGCCAATTCCAATTACTAACAAATGGAAATGGTCAAAAAATACATTGAGGGCAAAGGGGGGATAACCCGGCAGAAGAAAATACCACCTCAACTTGCGAGGTTTTCCTGCCAAACCACAACCCCTTGTCTCAGAACAGTGTTGGGAGTTCTGCTTTCTTTTTTTTCCTTTTTCTATAATACTTTTTGTGTAGTGAGTAGACTTAAATCTTTGAACAGAAAACCATTAAAGCTATATTTAAGATAATTCTTCCTGGCTGCTCCTGCAAGAGCCACTACAGGCTGATCTCGTCATTCGCTGAAACGCCTGCTTCATCTCTTCCATCTGTATAATGTTCCAGCAGAAAGTAGGATCCCGCACAAAAAACTAGGTTTTAATTTGGTACTGGATCCTCCTGAAAGGCATCATAGATGGGAATTAGTAAAACCATGATTGGACACGGTGTAGGATGCTGAACTAAACAAGAATGTCAACCATCAGGGACTGGTAATAACTGGAAAAGAATAAATGATCATCCCACCGTCAAAACACTTTCTTCATGAATCTTCACTTTCACATCCTTCTTCTAATGAATTTGCTGTCCTCATTGATTGAGACTGTTTAGTTTCAGGCCAACAACAATTGTTTACCCAGAAAGCTATGTTTTGCTTTTTATAGTTTCCAACCCTTTCCTTCAAGTTTGCCTGCAATAAATGTGTTCTACTGCTAATAAAGAAACATTGCAGCCTGAAATGGTTGTGGAATCAATGCATTTAAAAGTTTACTTCAACTTTGAAACACACCTGACAGATGCAAAATTGCTTGGAATGTTATTGTTAACTAAACGGTAGGCAGAAATTAAGATGCCCCGATCATTTTGATGTTCATGAAATGAAGGATGCAGTTGAAGCATCGATGGTTGGATTTACTGAGTCAGGGAAGAATTTCATAGTCCTAGGCATAAGTGAGCTCCTACTACTCATATTTGCCATTAATAATTAACGCATCCAGGGCATGCAGTCAAGATTATGAGATGGAGGATGCGGATGAAGAATCAATGGTGGATTGTGTTGAGTTTGGAGAGAGAATTTCATAGTCATTGGTGATGTGAGTTCACTGCTTTTATCATTCTCCATTAGCAATACCTCATGACAAAACACTCCAATCAGGTGACCATTAAATAAAGCAATCACATCACCAGCTTAGATTGCCACCTTCGTTATGATTTACTCGACCTCTCTACCTTTCCTCAATATTATGCACAAAATCCTTCACTTATAGTGCAGTGATATTTTAGTCAAATGAAAACAAAAAATCATATGCATGCCATCAGTAGAAAACATCACATAAAGAACCACAAAGAACAGTCATCTCACCTTGGAATCCACCAAACTCAATTTATCAGCTTTGATGCTCTTTTTTTCAAGATCATTGACATGTTCATTAACAATTCCTCCACTCGATGTGCTCTGCATTTAAAAACTCGTTCCCGTTATGAACTAATGGAATATAAAGATGGAAATTTCTCAAGTTGCACAGTTTGCTAACCTTGCAACTCACCTGCTCACAATTTTTCTGATGAATACCACCAGAATACTCTCTTGAAGCTGATACACTAACATTACCATGAAAAGTTTCTTTCTGAAGAAAACTTGAGTCCTTATCACCACAACCAGCATTTATTGCAGGCTCACCCTGCAATTTATGACTCAAGGATCATTTCTATTTGTAAATTCAAGAATAACAACCAACAAATATAATAGACATTAAAAACGACTTTTTCATCTTGTTTATAAATCAAACCTAAGACACCTGCCTATCCCAACCACTTAAACAGCAGCCAGGAGAAGAAATGAGCGTTCATTATCACAGACAAAGATACCTTCAAGATGCCGGACTTTGCCACAGAATGCCCTAAAGGTTCTCCTTTTAATACAATTCTCGGAAGCTGATCACCATCCCAACCAAGAACCTTACAGATAACCTGTGCATACGCCCTATGCGCTTTCTTCTTCTTTGTCCTTGATATTGCAATTGAATGCTGAAGAAGTCCAAGACACCCCTTGAACTTCTTCCAACCCTTCTTCTTTAAAGCACAACAAACCAAACAGCAAAATTCCCCTCCTTCATAATGATTCTCATAATAATTCCGCAGTTCATTACTATCTGTGAACAATCTCAAAAAGAACTTGAATTCTTCACATTCATCAGATCCATCTTCATCCATCCAATCATCCTGATCCCCATCTTCCTCACCTTCATCACAAATTGAACCAGATGGGTTTGCTAAGAAATTTTGGCATTCATTCAAAACTTTCTGCTGCAACTGCACCATGGCAAATCTCTCTAGCTGTTCAGCAGAAGCTTCTGAAGAGCGATGGGTCTTCAAGGTGGGCCACCCCACAGTCGTTGATGGAAATTCATCAACATGCTTTTGGGAAAGCCATTGGACATCAGAGACCAATGGTGGCTCACATCCCTGTATGGCTTTTTATTTAGTAATTGAGTAAATCAATAGCTAGCACAGAGAATACCCATAAAGCCTGCTCATTCATGAATTGACATATCTCAAAAGCCACAAAATTATTAAATTTGTTTAAGAAAACATTTTAATTGGAGATAAGCCGACAAACTCAGAGATTGGCAGAAAACCACTTTATGGTCTATCTCAAGTTGTATACGAGTTTCCCCATCACTTGGCATAGAGTGAAACTCCTTGCAGACTATCAGGAAGCATTAGGTGCCCTTGCAGGTATAAGATAAAAACAATGGCATTTGAGGTTTTGCCAATATAGCAAAAGGATGGATTTTACATGATAAAGATGTTGGTTCTTTCTTTTAAGGTAGATTCCCATGAACTTTTTCCAGCTTAAATGGTAGATGCCTAATAATGCTAGGATTAATTGAGCAGTAAGTTTTCTCAATACAATCTTCTATAGTTTGCTTTAAACGTCATGTAGTTATCTGTTCATGTTAGAGGACTAGAATGAAAAACATTATTCTTGGCAACTCCATATAAAGTAGCAGGACAGTTTTTGGAAGAAAAAAAAGGAATCACAGCAACATGATGTATCGTACTAAAAATGCTGAAACAATAAATTGTAGTTACACATCAAAGTTGCAGAACAACCACCTTACCAGGCACTCCGTGGCTCCCTCTTTACATGCCTTTGGCACATCATTACTAAGATTTTCATGTAGTGTTTTACCATCACCTTCATCTGAAAAATTCTACAAAGCAGCAAATCAGACAAGAAAAAGATATAGATGCCATATTTAAAAGCGAAAACATCTAATCCTCAACACCTCATAGAAGAAATGATATGCATAATTACAAATGTAGGTCTTTGCATAGAAGAAATCATAATCCCATTTGTTTATCAGTGTTGGGGAAAAATCATTATACAAAGGTTCTTTGAGAAATTAAAGGGAATGCTACTTAAGCATTGTCTTAATAATATGAGGCAAAGTTGTAACTTAAAGAAAGCATTTCCAAATAACATTTGCTCTTGTTCTCTAGAGATGTTCGTTGCCATGACTAGGCTTTTTCAAGCACACAACTCAAAAGTATATAACATCGATGGCATGCAATTAATAGATGCAAACAAGCTGTTCTTTTAACAGGCACTGTGATTTTCTTTCTTTATGTATAGTTTCCATTTAATTCAAAAACATAATCCTAGTATCATCATTTTCATACCAAATTAACAGAGTTAATATTTTGAGAAAATCTAGTTTGTTATAAACATGATCTAAAGCCATGATCATATGAAAGAACACAGAAAAGGTAAAGTGCATTCGTAGTAGCATTTTTCATCTCCATTTAAATAATAATCTACATTTCCTCTTTACGTGCTATCATTCTGGAAATTCCATTATAAGAATCCATCAATTTGTTACCATTAGCTTGCTTCAAACACAGCAGTTAAAGAACAACAATATCCTCATGTAAAACCCTTACAATCAAGAAAATTCCATAAAACTCTACAAAACAAATAGCACATAAAAATAGGAGTAATTAATTTTGCAAACCACCATTTCACCAGAAACCTAATACTCAAATGGCCCGTTAAAGTTTCTGCAAATAGCATCACCAATACTATTCTTCACATCAACAATTACATTCCATCCAGAATGCAACACTTAAGAAAGCCCATACACCACTGATGTCAATGAAAAGCATATGTTATTCACACAAGCACACAATTTCTGTTTGTATACCTCAGTTTCGCCTGAATTTGCAAATGTGCGACTGAGAGATTCACCTTTCAACACAATCACAGGAAGCCTACTACTATCCCCACCAAGAACCTTGCAAATAAGGTGACTAAAAGCCCTATGAGCCCTTTTTCCTTTTGTTTTCGAAATCGCTCTTGCATGCTGAACAAGGCCTGTACAACCCCTATATACTTTCCCAACTTTCTCTCCTATCCCTCCACAAATCAAGCAGTAAAAATCCCCATTTTCGTTGTTCTTCTCATAAAAATCTCTAATTTCTTGATTTTCCACAAACAAACTCAAAAGGAACTTAAATTCTTCACTCTCTTCAACATCATTATCACTATAATAACAGTGTTCATCCCCATCAACCTCGTCCAATCTGTTATCTTCGTTGCCATCCAAATCAAACCTTTTAACGAAAAACTGATGGCAACACTTTACAACCTTTTGCTGCATGTGCATTGCGGCAACCTTGCCCAGGTCCGCCTCGGAAACAGGTCGGGCTGAGGGGATCGGGTTGGACTTGAATTCTGGCCACCCAGAACCTGGTTGAGGAGGAGATGGCCGTGGGGAGCTGACAGGCCATTCTAGACCCGGGTCGGGTTGTGGGTCGGACACTGGCCTTGATGGGGCTACATTGCTGTCCTTGACCTTCTGGTATTTGGTTTTGTGTCTGTTGGTCTTTTTGAAGGATGCAGGGTTCGACACATGGAGATTTCTTGATGAATAATTTACATTAGGGTTAGGGTTTAGGGTAGGAGGGCCTTGGTGCCAGAGAGAGTGGAGATAGATAACCTCATCTCTCAGTGTCTGCTCATATAGGGTCAAGGGCCTCTCGTAAGGATTCATGGGAGGCAAAGATTGATCACTTCGGCAGTGGCAAAGTTTCGGTTCTGATGAAGAAGAAAATAAGCTTCTTTTCCGAGGAAAAAAAAAAAAAACTGAGTTGTAATTGTTTTCACCTCTATCGACAACGACATTTTATGTTTTTTACTTCGCTAAACATGTATTAAGTATATCACATCTAATAATATACTATGATAAAAAAAAAACATAAAAATAAATAATAATATGTCATAGCGAAATTAGAAAAAATATGGGGTTATCATATAGTTTATAATAATAAAAAATTCTATCTGGTTTTAAGAGATTTTTAAATAATAAACTAATTATACTAAAAAAATCATTATTTTAAAATATCTTAGTTTATATTATGAAACTGTGATGAGGTGTTTGCAAGATTTTTCTAATTATCTATTTAAACTCAACAATGGTTTAAAAAGTGATTTGAAATTAGATCTTAATCATCACTTTTAAAATGCAGGAATTGAACATGAAATAATGACAAACTAGCCGATGTCCCTCGTCGCGGGTGGCACTATATTTTTTTCAACGCAAAAATATTAAATATGTGACATGTTTTTTTATTATAATATAAATTTCAGTGAAATAACAAATCCGTGCAGAGTTCTTGCTAAGATAAATAAAAACAAAAAAACAAAACATTTTCACAAAAAAAATAATCACTAAAATTATCATTATTATGGCGCAAACAATAAAATCATAAAATCATCTGATCCGAAGAATAAATAAAAATATCATAAAACACAAAAAAAGAACAAAGAGAAAAAGGGAGTAATATTAATTTGAAAATGATTACCAATATAAATTAAAATTTCAGGACTGAACTAAATAAAAATAAATCCCTAATAAAAAATAAAATGACAAAAAATAAAAATAAAAACTAAAAACATAAATGCATAAATACAGATGAAAAATAAACGTTGTCCAAGAGTGACTGAATAAAACCAAAAAACTTAATTGCAAATAAAAAATTCAAATAATAAGGACCGAAATGAAAAATAAAACATATAATTAATTCCAATCAAACAACAAAATTGAAATAAATAAAAACATTAGGACTGAAACAAATAGATATATTTTAAAAAATATTGCAGTGTAATTTTGTTAAAAAAATTAAAAGAATAGGAATTAAAATGAAAATAGCATACATGACTAATTTCAATTGGAGGACACAATCAAAATAAATTAAAACAAACCATATAATTAATTTCAATTAAAGGACAAAATTGAAATAAATAAAACCTTGGGACCGAAATAAATAAAGATATTTTAAAAATATTATAATGTTTTTACAAAATTAAAAGAATAAGAATCGAAATGAAAGATAGAATATATGACAAATTTCAATTATAGGACCCAATCAGAAGCAATTAAAATATGCATACTGAAATAATTAAAATAAGGACTAAATTGAAATTCAACATATATAATCAGTTTCAATTGAAGGGCACAATTGCAACAAATTAAAAACTATATTAAAAAACACAATAATGCACGGGAAATAAAAAGCTCAGGGACTAAAGTAAACATTTCCAAAATATCAAGGACCGGCGTGTATTTTCGGGCAGTAGGAGAGAGAAACATAAAAAAAAAACTTAAACCTGTTCACCGGAGCTTCATCGGACACCATAAGACCACACACTCCTCACCGGGTGAAAGATCATATTCAAGCGCACCATTCTAGATGGCAAAAGTAGAATGTTGACCACCGTAATGAGACGATGCGCCACCTAAATGGCGCGTTCACCGGATACACTTTAGACGTGTCGTACAACGCGCCTGCACTCTGTTCGAAAAAAACTTAAAATATTGCGCAATTACCCATATACCCCTGGACTTACACGATAACTTGAAAAAACCATTATGGAAAATACATCAATACCCCCAGGTCCAACGTCATGTTTTTGGGGCTAATTTCGTAGTTATACTGTGCAACAAATTTGGAAATACCATCTATGTCCCCTAAAATTTCAAACGTACCCCCAGTCCAGTTCTATTTATTTTTGTCGTTTAAGGGGGCTATTTGCGTTGTTTCATTGTGCAGCAAATCTGGAAATATCATCCAGGTCCTGTGAAAAATTCGAAAATACCCCTGGTATCGGGGGCTAAAAATTCACGGGACTGTGGGCAAAATGGTCATTTTCATTGTAGCAATGAATAGTAAATTGTGTCTAGGTATACAGTAAAGAAATCCACAGTAAAAGACCCACGCCGTTTATTGTTTAGTTAATATTCTTCGTCACGTTCAAAATCGAATTTTAAAATAATCACCAACTTTTAAGTAGACTTTTGGGATCACGTTGAAGTAGTTCAAATTATAAGATAAACTAATAGAGTTCAGTGTTTTACTGTAACATATGAGTGAAAACACTGTGGATTGTAATAATATATTTTTGGGTCGGTTCGGTTTTCGGGTCGGTCGGTTCACCGGTTTATTGATTTTTTTATATTTGTTTACACAATAAAATACACATTTCTGTCCCTCATAAAAGACAAAAAAAAAATAGGTGTAACCGGGAGGGGTTTCATCAGAATTTCACAATTTTTGAAAATAGTGAAGTACTAATCTGCCCCTATATAAGACAAAAAAACATTTATGGGCAGGAGGGGTACCACGGGTATTTCCTATTTTTTTAAAAATAGCTAAATACTAATGTGCCCCCCAATAAGACAAAATTGAAGATTTGATTGTAGGAGTGTTCCGGTAATTGACCATATTTTTTTTAGTATTATCTGCTGAAAACTGCGCGCTCGTGTGCCACACGGGAGCGATGGTGTTCAGCCTGGCGCCTGCTTCGGGCTGCGCGTGTGGCGTCCTCTGACAAGTGAAAATGAACATCTAGCATCTCCGTTGATATGCCTCCGTGTGGTCTTTCTCATGTGTGGTGCATTTTTGCAAATGGTGCCCAAAGTTGTGACGGTGGTCGGTTGAACCTTTTTTTTTGTGTTTCTCTTTCCTGCACGCTAAAGTACAAGAGAGGCCCTTGGTTTTATGGTTTGTTCACTTTCGTCCCTGCACTTTTAATTTTTTGCATGGTCTTGATTTCTGTAATATAAATTTTGATTTATTTCAATTGGGTCCTTTTATTGAAATTAATTATATATTTAGGTTTCACTTCGGTCCTTCTACTTTTAATTTCTGGATTGGGTTAAAATACCTTAATATTTTTGGTACAGAAGTGTTAATTTTTTCAATTTTGTCCTTTGATTGAAATTGATAATATATTTGATTTTCATTTCGGCCCTTATACTTTTAATTTTAATCCTTTCATTTTTTTATATTTCTAGAATAGTCTCTATTTTTGTCCATGTATATATAAGTGTGCTCTTAGCTTTAGTTTTTAATTTTTATTATTTTTTTATTTGTTGAGGTGATATTTTTTAAAAGAATTTAGCTTTTAAATTTTAGTTTGTGTCTATGATCATTTGAAAAATGATATTTCTGTTTTTGTTTTTTGCTCTCTTTGTTCTTTCTTTTATTTTTTTATTCATTTTTATTTTTATTTTCAAAGTCAAATGAATATTTTTCACTTGGTAATTTTTATTTTTATTTTATCATTTATTTTATTTTTTATTTGCTCTTTTGTTAAAGTTTTTAGGATTTTTTTAGTCTTTGATTTTTTTTTATTATTAATGCAATAATAACAATAACAATAATTTGAGGCTTTTTTTATGCTTACTCTTTTGTTAATGTTGTTGAGTTTTTTTTCACGGGGTAATCGAATAATTTTTATTATTTTCTCTTTTGTTGAGATAATATTTTTTTTTGAAAAATTTAGTGAAATTTTAATTTGTGTTTATGAACATTTGAAAATTGATATTTTTTTCCTCTTTGTTATTTCTTTTAGTTTTTTTATTAGTTTTTATTTTATTTTCAAGTTAAATAATTTTTTCAGCTGATAATTTTTATTTTTATTTTATCATTTATTTTATTTTTTTGTTTGCTTTTTTGTTAAAGTTTTTAAGCTTTTTTTAGTCTTTGATTTAATTTTAGTTTTTCATTATTAACGCAATAATAATAATAATAATAATAATAATTTTAGCTTTTGTTCTTACTTACTCTTTTGTTAATTTTTTTGTGTTTTTTTTTTTGGGTAATTTAATAATTTTTATTGTTTTGAAAGTAATAATAATGATAATTTTAGATGTTAAGACTTCTCGATATTGTTGTTGTTATAATAGGATATGTTGATCTGTTTTATTATATCAAACTTTACATGTATAAATATTATATTTTAATCTCAACAGTTACAAAAAGTGTTTGCTTGACCCGCGACATAGTGCGGACAATTAACTGGTTAACTCCTAAAAAAAGTGTAAAAAAATAAAAATTCTAGAATGCATTCTTATCAAAATAAAATACATAAAAAATGAAAAAATAATAATAAATGTATAATAATAATAATGTCACATCTTTTTTTGATTTTCATCAAGATTATTTTGTTGATTCTGTTGATAAGATCTAAGATCAATATTTAATATGAAAATTAAATAAAAAAATATTATCAAGACATTCATTAACTTATATATTTGGATTCACTTAAAAAATATTTTTTTTATTGATTATAGACAAACAATAATGAAAAAAGACATATGAACACAAAATCCAAAGACCTTCGTTTTTTTTTCTTAAATATTTGTACTATTTTTTTAAAAAAGAAAACCAAACACTAATAAAAAAAAATCAATTCATGAATCCAACGAAAACATTATGACAATTAATTTGCAACATCGGACATATTTGATATTACATTTTAAAAATATTTTTGAAAATTTTTACAATTTTTTTTAAATTAATAATTTTTGATATTTTTAAATTATTTTTATATATTAATATCAAAAATAATTTTAAAAAAATATTATTTTAATATAATTCTAAATAAAAAAATATTTTTAAAAACAACTTCATCTACTAAATCCACACATAAAAACCTGCATCCTTGCCTAAATTATCATCTCCGCTTTCATCTATAGTAAATCAAACATTCATCAATCACGAAACCCACATCAGAACATCGCATCAAGATTGGGTACAACATTTTTTTTAGTTAATCAAAAGATCTAAATGCCCTAAAAAAACCCATTCTCTAAGCTACATATATTTTTTATTTATTATAAAAGTACCTTAATAATTATATTGTGCTAAAAAAGAAAATAAAAAATGCCCCTAACCTACCAATTATGTAAATTAAACTTTTAGTAATAGCAAATGAGTCTGTGAGAAGTTATATGGTTTTTATTACCAAGATCAAAATAATTATTTTATTGCGTAAATTCACAGTAAATTTGAGTGTATAAAGAGTGATTTCTCAATCTCTTTTAGCTTTTGTTTTAATAAATAAATAATATTAAAACAAACTTATAAGTAATAAGGAGTTAGAAATGCCTTGTAAGGAAAATAATAATAATCTGGCAATCCAAAGCTACTAGATTGGGATTCACCCAATGTTGTCAAACTCGCGAGTCAACTCGCAAACTCATACGAGTTTGCGAGTTGGCTCAGCAAACCTGGTTGAATCGGAAAGAAAAATCGAAACCGGTCAAACTCGGTCAAAATCGGGTTGACTCGTAAAATCGGACCGGATCGGTCCGATTTTACGAGTTTTGAATGTTCGTCCTTCGGGAGTCCCTTTTTATTTCTTCATTTCTCTGTTGAACTTTCATGCTTTTAATACTGCACATTTTCAACTCGAAATTCTCTTCTCTTCTCAGCAGTCAGCACAAAACCCCCAAATCATCAGCCCTAAACCCTAAAATCTTCCCTTCTCTTCTCTTCTCAGCTCAAAACCCCCAATATCGTCAGCTCAAACTACTGGCCTTTTGGAAGGGATAGTAGAGTTCATCAAGAAGCACTAAAATTAATATTTTGCAGCACATTAAGAGGATGAGGGAGATGAGGGGGCGGCGGCGTGAGAGAAAAGAAGGATTTAGGGTTAGTTAATGGGGGGCCTTTTATACTAATAGTTATAAATTATAATAATAATAATAATAATATAAAAATGAAGTTCAACTTTCACGAGGGGTTATAAATTATTATTATTATTAATAATAAAATAATATATATAGGGGAGGGGTTAATAATAATATATAGGGGGGGTTAATAATAATAATATATACGGGGGAGGGGGGGGGGGTTTATAAATAATAATAATAATAATATATACGGGGGAGGGGTTATGATAAATTGATAATAATAATAATAATAATAATTTATTAATTTAAGATAATAAATAACATTAATTAATTTCAAATACAACAATCATAAAAAAAATGTACAATTACTTGAAAAACATAAAATAAGTAGTTCAAATTACAACAATCATAAAAAAATGTACATAATTATGCTATTTTGTATTCAAAAATATTTTACATACGATTTTACAATTTTTCTTCTCACACGATTTTAACTGTGATTTTATGATTTTTATACGGACAAATTCGGATACGATCTTATGATTTTACGATCCAATTTTTCGAAACCCCTTTCGATTCGTGTCAAAATCTCGATTTTGACAACCTTGGATTCACCAAACACAACCGAGTTTGTCATTGATCCTAAAAACATTTGCCATTGCCAACAAGATTTCCCTTCTATTTCCTTAAATTAGGACGAGCTTGGTAATATGTTTAGAATTATCTTTTTAAAAAATTATTAATTTTTATTTCAATGCAAAAACTCCGGAATCGCAATAACAATAGAAACCAGGAAGAATTTCGCCTACCTGACCCCGGCTGGCAATCCCTTGACTCGGATAGGATTTCCTGGACCATAGTGAAATCTCACACCTAATTTCTTGAGTATTGTAATTCACTCCAACAAAATAATAATTTCTTGTCCAATCATTGTAGTGATGTTCCTCCTTCAAAGAAAAAAACACTAAAAAAGGGTTCTTTCTTTTCATCTCAGGGAAAAAAAAAGGTTAACAACAACCATCAATGGCCGCTTCTCTCTTCCCTCTCCCCTTCCTCTTCGTCTTTCTCCTTCACCCTATTTCCTCCACAGCTAACATTCACAAAACCAACAACTTCCTCAAATCACATCTCTTTACAGAACCTACTTCCATAAACACAACATACACGACCCATAAGCCCCTCAACGACACCCCACCAACTGTTTTCTTTGAGGTCACCAAACCCATAAATGTCCCCAAGACTAAACCTTGCAAGCACCTTATTCTCCAACATGACTTTGCCTCTACTTATGGCAAACCTCCTGTTCTTTTAAACTATACCCCTCCCTCTAATTGCCCATCTCAAGATTTCTCCAAGATTGTCCTTGAATGGAAGGCAACTTGCAAAGGGAGACAGTTTGATCGTATATTTGGGGTTTGGTTAGGTGGGGTGGAGCTTCTTAGGAGTTGCACTGCGGAGCCTAGAGCAACTGGGATTGCTTGGACTGTTCGGAAGGATATAACAAGGTATTATTCATTGCTCGTTAAGAATGAGACTCAAGAATTTGCTGTTTATATGGGTAATATCGTTGATACTACTTATACTGGTATATACCATGTGACTGTAAGTATTTACTTTTATCCTGCTGAAAAGAAATTGAGACATAGTGATCATGGTTTTAATAATTTGGTATCCGGGAGGGATTCTAAGGCTGATTTGATCTTGCCCATTTCGCGAAATTTGCCGTTGAATGATGGGCTGTGGTTTGAAATTCAGAATTCTACTGATTCTGAGGGGAAGGAATTCAAGATACCTCAAAATGTGTACAGGGCTGTGCTGGAGGTTTATGTTTCTTTTCATGAGAATGATGAATTTTGGTATGGAAATTATCCTAATGAGTATATTATTGCAAATAATCTTACTGGTTTTCCGGGTAATGGACCTTTTAGAGAGGTTGTGATTAGCCTTGATGGAGAGATTGTTGGCGCAGTTTGGCCTTTCACTGTGGTTTTTACCGGTGGGATTAATCCTCTCTTGTGGAGACCCATTAGTGGCATTGGTTCATTTGATCTCCCCTCTTATGATATTGAAATCACACCCTTCTTAGGGAATATATTGGATGGAAAGACTCACAATTTAGGATTTACTGTCACGAATGCTTTGAATGTGTGGTATATAGATGCCAATTTGCATCTTTGGCTGGACCATGGGAGCACAAAGACAGAAGGGCAGCTTTTGAAACATGAAAGCAAGCCTCTTGCTTTTGCTTTGGTATCAAATTTTAAAGGTTTGAATGGAAAATTCTTGACAAGTGCACGCAGGTTAATATCCTCAAATGGATGGGTAAAGTCCTCTCATGGGAATATCACTACCCGTTTCAATCAACACTTTGGTTACAGCAATTTGATGGAGATGGGCAAGGGTGGTGATTTGCAGATCGTGAATCAGACGATTAATGTTACTGATACTGTTTCTTTCAGTAAGCCATCTTCTAATACTAAATCATTCAAATCGTTAAAAAAATTCAAGTTTTACATGTACTCTGACTACATGGATCAAGGAAATGACACTTACATGTCGGTGGTAAATGTTACTTTGGGATTCAATGAGAAGAATGTTAAACATGCTGGTTTGGGATTTGTATCAAACATTCTCAGAAATCTGCAGAATGGGCAGGGTGTTATGGTTGTGAAGAATAACTTGGTTCAAAGTGGTGAGGGGAGCACCCAACAGGAATACACATACAATGGTAGTGGCTTCTGCTATTTCAGGAACATAAGCAGCTCAAACTACAGTATTCTGTATGACAAAGTTGTAAATGCATGCAGTGAAAGGAATTATTCTCATCTAGGTTTCGGGCTCAGCAGATATTTTCATTTTCCAGCTTGGAGGTCTTCTCTAGCATCTGAATTACTGAATAAGTATCATGATGGAGTTTGACCGTTTTATCGAGTGTGTTTGGGATGCTCCAGAGGGTTCCTCTCTGTGGGAAAACCTTGAGCCAATAAAATTTTATGCAACTTATTTTTTTCTTTTAATGTTTCAAATCAAACATAATTTGTGTTACAGTTTTAGGAGAATGTCCAGTGAGATAAGCATTGGTTAAACAAAGCACGATGCTGGTATGCTGTGAAACCTTGTCTTGTGGAGGTCTTCTGAAGCAATCACTACTCGTAGTGTTTTAGGTTAGAAGCTAAGACAGTTAGCTCTGTTGGATTTCATGATGAAAATCGAACTTTAACACTTCACCATGGCAATGACAATTGCATTCAGAGCATGGGTTTTATATGTGGAGCTAGAGTTGCAGACACGTGCAACTCGAAACATATTCCTTAAACTTGGAAAATGATGGAACACTACTGGCAAATCATCATTAAAAGCCCTTTTCAGGCTGTAAGAGTCGAGGCGGGCTTCTGTTGCTCTCCCTGCCATTTATTTTCCTATCAAATATTGACAATGTTTTATTCCCCAATTCGTAGGATCTTCACTTTGGGAGCTCCTCCCTCTTATTTGTTTCCAAGTAGTTTCATCACTACATCAGTAATGCATCGATTGGATGATAGTTATATCGGATTCTTACCTTGCGGGAGCTATGACATGGCATTGGATACATTGCTGATTGTCAAGACATGTTCCTTGTTCTCGTGTTAATTCTGGCAAAGTTAGAGATGCTCTTGAAAATAATTGGGCTGTTTTGCCATTCATATAAAATCATCATTGCATTTCAGCAAATTATGGCCTTTGCAATCCACAGGTTTTTCATCGCCATAGCAGTCTGGAGAATAAAATTTAAAGTCGGTATGATCTTGAGTCTGAACGTGGATCTTCAGTGTGATCTATACTTTATTTCAACTGAAAACGTGGATCGGATACGGTTGCAGTAAGAATGCAGCTAAATTGAAGTGCTGGATCCATTCTTTGATGCTTGAAACATAATGAGATTTGTTCCTACTTCCCCTAGTGCTGTCCTTTCCTGATAGCAGGATTGAGATTTTCAAGTGGTTTTTTCTACATGGAAAAGGAGAGATGGGGTCATGTCAAATTGAGCCGACGATTTCCTTTAAAATTTAACTTGCTTCTGGTTATTTATTTTTTTAAAATTGGAAAATTTAAAAATAAAACCAAGAATTAGCATTGGAAAAATAAAATAAAAAACAAGACAACTTGGAAAATAACTTGATTCCCACACGGTATTTACAAAAACCATAGTCGAGAAGTGTTGTGTTTTAAAAATACCTGGATCTTTCATGGGAAAGGAGGCTTGGAGATGTTGTAATTGTGTAAGTAACGTAGTATCGGAGCCAGTAATCACAATATCATCAACATATACTAGAAGCAATGCAATTCATGCAAACGTTTTGGGAATCAACAAAGATGAATCAAACTGACTCAAATTAAAATGAAAAGCAAGCAAATTAGTGTGAAATTTATCAAACCATGCTTGCAGAGCTTGTTTCAAACCGTATAAGAATCGGCATAGCCGATAAACTTTTGAGGAAGGTGTAGTAAACATGCTAGGAGGTGGAGACATATAAATTTCTTCCTTCAAATCCCCATGTAGAAATGCATTCTTCATGTCCATTTGCCAAATAAACCACCCTTATGACACAACAAGTGCCAATATAGTCCATACAGTAGTGATTTTAGCAACAAGAGCAAATGTTTCTTTATAATCAATACCATACTCTTGTCGGTTCCTAAGAGCCACAAGACAGGCCCTATATAGGTCCATAGATCCATCAGACCTAAACTTGATAGAGTGCACCCATTTATACCCAATAGATTTGACACCAGGGGGACAAGTCACAAGATACTAGGAGTGACTATCTTGAAGAGTTTGAATTTTTTCTTGCATGGCCTGCTTCCAAAAGGCTTGGGTGACTGCCTCAATTTAAGAGGGAGGAATAAAAACTGTATCTAAAGTGGCAGTAAACGAGGTAAGAGAAAAACCATACCTATCTGGTGGATGTGGAACCCAGGTGGATCGTCGAGGTATCAAAAGTGTAGAAACAGATGACGAAGTAGTGACTAAAAGAGGCGCTGAAGGAGGACATCTCTGATATACTATACTTGGTATAAATTACTTAATAGAAGAAGGTACATCATCAAAAGCTAGAAGGGGAGCAATAGGAGGACTAGAAATAACCTGAGATTGAAAGAAATATTGATTTTAAAAGATCTAAAATTTGTTTGCATGAGCATCATAATAAACAAAATCTTTCTGAGTTGGACTATATCCTATAAAAGCACATGTGACAAACTGGGCAACAAGCTTGTGATGTTCAGTGGGTGGTAGATAGACAAAATAAACACACCTAAAAATATGAAATGATTTTTACCTAGGAGGTATTCCAAATTATTGAAGATAGGGAGAATCATAATTTAGAGTGACCATAGGCAAACAATTGATCAAATAAACAGTTGTAGAGAAATGTTCTACCCAAAATTTTGAAGTTACAAATGAATAAATTAGCAAAGTACTAACAACATCTAAGAGATGACGATTTTTATGATCAACGACTCCATTTTGTTGAGGGGTATAAGGGCAAGAACGTTGAGAAATAATCTTTTTTTGCTGAAGATAATCCTGAAAGGAATGAGACATGTATTCCCCCCTTGAGTTAGAGCATAAGATTTTGATACAAGTATTGAATTGTGTCTCGACAAACGTAACAAATTTTTGAAAAACAGAGAACACATCTGCTTTAGACCGAAGAAAATAGATCCAAATAAATCTACTATAATCATCAATAAACATCAAAAAATAACAATAGTGCCCATGAGAAATAATAGGATTGACACCCCAAACATCAGTATGCACAATCTCAAAACATCTGTGGAATAAGCTAGGCAACTTGGAGGTGAAAGCATAACTACCATGCACAGAAAAATATAAAGTCTTACTTTTACCAATACGATAAGTAGCACAATCAAAAGATGAGGAAAAAAAATTTTTATTGCCCAAAAAACCATGTTTTAAAAGATGAGTTAAGACAATAGAATTAGGATGACCCACTTTCTTATACTATACTTTATTATTATTAGCAGTAGCCGTACAAGCAAAAGAAACAATATTAGAAAAAAAAAAAATATAGAAGTAAAAGGCATCCCACTTTAGGGCCCCTTTGTGATCACCATCCCTAACACCTAAGGCCCACAGAAATGACACCTACCTAGCAAAATAAGCCCAACTTAATAAAGCCCATGTTAATTAAAGCCCCCGATAATGAAGCCCCAAAAATCAGGCCCTTATTCTCCCCAAAACGAAGTCTGCATTGTCTCGAATGGAGCCATGATTCTGTCTCGAGAAGTAGAGAAAAAGAAGAAGTGTTTGCCGGCGATGATGCGTGGATACCCAGATAAGCAGTAAACCGACAAACAGAGAAGCAATAAACCAGCAAATAGAAAAGCAGTAAACCGGTAAACAGATAAGCTGTAATCCTGAAAGCTCCGACGTGCCCACAACAATATCACCTTCCACCCACCATAGAACCTATCATCTACCACAGAGAGCGTTGATGTGCCCTCAACAGCCCAACCACCACAGAAGAAGGAGCACCAGAGAGCAGTTGAACACCACGCAACCTCCACAAAAGTTGAACACCACCACCTCGGATTGCCACCACAAGAAGGATCACAGACGTCGACAAACACAAACCCCGAAACCCATAGAAAGTGCCGACACACCAAGATCAAGAGGAAAGAAAAAAAATTCTTTCTATCACGCACGAAAAGAATCGCAAAGATGAATTGCAGAACAAGTGCTCTGATATCATAATAAAATTGGTCTGAATACCCTTTTCGTTGGGTTTCTTTATATTGTATAAATGAGATGGCATGCTATAGGAAGGTAAGTATTTACAACCCTAATTATCTGCTATAAAGAAAAATCAATTCCCTAAATTAATACAAAATCAAATCCTGTAACATAATACACAATCAAATCCAGTGACACTCCTCCATCGCGAGATAACTTCCTTCACTTCACCTGCCTCTTTCACCTCTGGCAACGAGTGCATTTCGTTCTCTTTTATATATGTTTTGTATTGTTAGGTGTTTTTAATTCTCTTTTGATAGTTTATAGGTTGTTCTTCCTAACAAGTTAGTATTAGCTTGCAGAAAATAAAATATTTATGCTCTTATATTTACACCAAATTATTCAATTAGTTTATCTTAATAGGTTTAACCTCTTCATCATTTTAATGATGAGTTCTTGAAAATTTCATATGCTTGGTAAAATTCCTATATCCAATATGGTTTACGATGGAACAAGATTCTTTGCTTAACTAAGAATTTTAGAGTGTTGATTTAAATGGCATTTTTATAACATAAAAATAGGGTAATTTAAAATTATTAAGAACATGTGGACTAAACCAATAACAAGGCACCACTTTTGTATAAAAATTAGTTCTGAGTCAGATTCTTTGATGTGCTTTTAGCGTACCACTTGTCGCGACGACGATTTGATACGATCGGATTCTAAAAAATAACCAAAATTTTCATATTAATTTTTCTACCAACACCGATTCTTTTTATTTTATTTTTGTTATTTTTTGGTATATTTTGAGGAATGACCCAAAAATTAGGTTATGACACCACTAATTCCAAAAATAGAATTGTTGGTTTTTTCTATCACTTTTCTTTAACTCATGCTCCCTCCATCCTCCAAAGAATCCTTTTTTCCTACTTTGGTTTGTTAAAAATATATGTATAGGTCGAGAATTGTTGCTTATTTTTTTATTTATAATTATTCAAAATATTTACTCATTATATAAACTATGAATAAAGTTTGTAATATTATAGATTTGCTCTAAATATATTGATTTTTATTAAAATGTTTGTAAAGTTAAATATCCTACTCTTTGTAGGGTTTAAGGGGGTTGTAGTTTTCTTGGGTTTAAGTGAACTGAGTGCAGATCATTTATTGTCTTAAATAATTTACATATATAACTACCTCTTCAAGAATGACCTAGGTTTTCCTATTAATATTTATTAATGTTTTTGTTATAAATCGATAATAAATTTATATTTATATGTATTGAATGTCTATGACTCTTGGGTTTAGTCTCTTGGATTTTCATAACCCTTGAGTTCATTTCCTTCTCATATAAATAGATCACTTGTCTTGTATTATTTACACTTTGGAATAATAGAAGAATTCATATTAAACAAGGTATTTCTCTTTTGTCTCTTTTGATTATATTTTGATGTCTAAGCTTTTATATGTGAATTATTTATTCTTTTTATAACATGTTATCAGTACGATACTCTAACCAGCTTATATCAATTTTAATATTATTGCTTTTCATTATTGTAATTTATTTTTGGCATATTTTCTTTCACTATTATTCATAAAAATAGATTTATAGTTCCCGAAGAATGAGTATTACAAGTTCCTGAAGAATTAAATAAATTAAAAATAGTTCCTGAAGAACTAGTATTACAAGTTCCTGAAGAATTACATAAATTAAAAATAGTTCCTGAAAAACTAGTATTATAAATTCCTGAAAAATTACATAAAATAAAAACAGTTCCTAAAGAACTAGTATCACAAGTTCCTGAAGAATTAAATAAATTAAATATAGTTTCTGATGAACTAATATTTCTAAAGCTAAATAAATAATAGTCTTAAAGGAATGATTTTCCTGAAGAATTAAATAAATTAAATACAGTTCCTGAAGACTAATATTTCTAAAGCTAAATAAATAACAGTCTTAAAGGACAAAACTTGAATTTATCGTTTTTGATATTTTTAGAAATAATTATTTGTCATGAAATATTGATGTTAAGATTCATCTGCAAGTTATGAATCTTTAAGAGACCATCAAAGAAAAAAATACTATGTGGCAAAATCTAAATAAAAGATATGACCACCAAAGTTTATCATACTTCCTCAAGGTTATTATGGTTGGTTGCACCTGAAGTTGCAAGATTTTAAATTGATTAATGAATATAATTTTGCTCCTTTTAAAATTATATCACAGCTAAAATTGTGTGGTAAAGATATCACAGAAGATCAAATATTAGAGAAAACATTCTCTACTTTCATGCCTCAAACATTGACCTACAACAATATATAGAGTGCATAATTTCAAAAGGTATTTGGAATTAATTTCATGTCTTCTTGTGGTTGAATGAAATAATGAGTTTCTGATGAAAAATCATCAATCTCATCCTATGGGTTCTAAACCTTTCCCTGAAGTGAATGGAACCTTTGATCAAAAGACAAAGAAAGAACCAAGGATATAAGTATGAAAAAAATGGAAAAGGAGAGGAGATAATCCTTCTAAAAGTAACCCATCATACCACCAGAAGTGGAGATATAATGAATAGTGGTATGACTTTTTATGATGGGTTTTCCTTTGCAAGGTTTTAATGAGACAATTTGACATTGTTTTATTGAATCATGAAGTATTCATATATGAATCTTGAAGTATCTATATGAAGTCCTCCATTGAATTTTAAAGTACATGGTCATTCGAGGGGAAGTGTTATAAATTGATAATAAATTCATATTTATATATATTGAATGTCCATGACTCTTGAGTTTAGTCTCTTGGATTTCCATAACCCTTGAATTCATTTCCTTCCCCTGTAAATAGACCACTTATCTTGTATTCTTTATATTTTAGAATAATAGAAGAATTTATATTAAGCAAGATATTTCTCTCTTGTCTCTTTTGATTATATTTTGATGTCTAAGCTTTTATATGTGAATTATTTATTCTTTTTATAATAGTTTTTTGTATTTATGGTTTCTATTTAGGCTGAAGAACAAATGAAAGACGTGGAGCATGTTGTATTAAGTTTGTAAAGTTTGCATTGATATTAAGGTTCATAATGAAGGGTGATGTATTACCATTTCAAGGAGGAGTTTAGATATTCATTTTGGGTATTTTAAGTATGGTGCTGAATATGGATGGATATAAAGTTTATTGACTTTAATTTCATTTGGGTTTGCTTTTCAAAATATTTTTTTGATCAAAATACATTTAAATAATATTTGTATTTTTTTTTAAATTCATTTTAATATCAACAAATAAAAACAATATGGAAATACAAAAAAAACCTAATTTGATAAACAATCAAATCTTTTCAAGAATATAGTTCACTTTCAAACACCCATTTCATTAAGTTTTATGAAATATAGTTAATTTTTTCACTCTAAAATTTTGTTTTATATGACAATTTAGTCTTGACTAGACCAAGTCTTGCCTTTTACTTTTTTCGTGGTTGTCTACAACTATATGTTTCACTCACCCAAAAAGATTTTCACAATTGCCTTGTTGCAAGCAAATAACTAACACTAGTATATAATCTTAAAGCACACAACAAATATAGAAAAATCTCTCAACCTTTATTAATATTGTACACAAGGGATTTACACGATACAAAAATACTGTATGCTACATAGTCAAGGCTTATTTATAGACAAAGATATGTCAATTACATGATAGAACTATCATGTTTATTTTTCAGGACATAGTGAAGTGGTTTGTCTTCCATGTTCTCCATGAACTTAGCTATTTATTTTCAAGTAAGTGCTGGATAGTTTGTCCTTCATGTTGCCATAAACTAAATGGCTTGTAGTGCATTCCTGGCTGTGCTCCATGTTCAACCACTTGTTCTCCATGATTTGGATCTCCATAACCGCCACAACTAACCTGCAATCTATATAGATAACTGCTTTCCGTGATTGTTAGTTTTAATGTGTTTATAAACCATTGCATGATGCTTGTTAAATTCATTGTTGCTTATGCAACAACTATCACTATCCATCAAAACTGATTCTGGGCAACTCAAATCAACTCCTTTTGTTTCAAATTTTTTGAAGTGAAAATTTGTGTTTCGTCAGCTCATTTCAGTTACAATTTTGATTACTTTACTTGAAGCAAAAAAAAAAAAATTTAACAATCAGGAATTTCTTGTAAAATCAAGCTTAGGGTAGTCATAATTAATTAATTAATTACAAGAAATGCTTAAACTATATTGAGAAATTGTTAACGGAAATTAATTATATTCAAGTGCTCCATATAGTCTTCAGGGAGATGTCAGAGACAACCGATCTCGTTGTGGAAATTTCTTTGCAGCCTTGGGAAGCTTTTCATCCTGATGGTGTTATCATTTTCTCTTACATACTTACACCACTACCTGCACTTGGTGTCCCCTTTGACATTGAAGAGGTGAGGGATCCTGTTACTCATCTCCGTTTTGTTCTGAAGAAGGTTTGAAGGCTTTGCTTCCGATTGAATTAGAGAAACTTCAGTTTGTGGTAAACTCACTCAATGTTATTGCAGGAATTAATTCTGTTAATTTAGTTGCAATATTTTCTACGTTTAATCAAACTAGTTATGACTCATAATCTCTGTTTAACCCCTTACATCAACTCTAAATTGGACAACATAGCTTTTCAACTTGATAAAAGTTAGTGCAGAAGTCTCAAAATTATTTTCAGAACTGCCTTGTCCTTTTCTTTTTGAAAGAAAAATCACCATAAATGTTGTATGCTTTATGTATAAATAAAGTTACTGGAAATGCTTTAGGGAAATCCGAGTTTAAAAAAATGTCTGATACTCATTCTCTCCAATTTAATTACCTTTGCTGCCCATGCTTGTGATTTCGGTTCAGAGCCAAGGCTTACTCGTTTACAATCTGTGGCCTAAAGTCATTCTGGCTGAACCTTCACTACTCAATTACTTTAGATTGAGTCTTCGTGTACAGTTCATGGAAAGTTGTCTTGAGTGAATTTATTGTTCCTTGAATTGAATTTATTGATTTCTGATTAGTGTTGGAAGGTAAGTTGCTGAGCTGGATTAATGGATGCAGAAGAGTTGATGCTGAGCTGGAAATGCAGTAGCATTAAAGGAAGAAGAAGTAGCATAGATAGTTACATTCTGTTATGAAGCATGTAAAATGCATGTGCAAATTCTGTTAGTGTAACTAATTGAAGTTGACAGTTATACTAGTTGTAAAACATGCATTACGTGTGTAGTGTCTCAAGACTATATAAGAGACATTATACCAAACAGTTGGATGACAATTAATACAAGTCAAATTACCTTCTTCTGCAATTATTCTCTGTTCTCTCATTTCTGAAAATAACCTCCTCTGCTCCTCAATCCAGCAAACACAAACCTGCAGAATCAAACAATCAACACATAAAATCCAACATGGTATCAGAGCCTCTAATCTGATTCAAGAAGGGGCGTAGAACTGTGGAAGAAAATCAATCAAATCAGAATTCAACATCAAGAACAATGACTGGATCATCAGACCTTCGAACACCACAATTTAATGGTGAGAACTATGATTTTTGGTCAGTTAAAATGAGAACAATCTTCAGAGCTTATGATCTATGGGATGTGGTTGGATGTGGTGATACATCAACACAAGTATCCAATGAAAGTAGTAGTAGAGAAACTTCTGGTTCGAAAGACAAGAAAACTGAATCAGGAGAGGCTGCTGCTGAGACTAAAGAAAAAAGAATCAAAGATGCCAAGGCTCTAAGTATTATCCAAGGAGCCTTGACTGATGATATTTTCCCTAGAATAAGAAATGAAGAGACAGCAAGAGGAGCATGGGATCTGTTGAGGAGAGAATACAGAGGAGATGATAAAGTTAGAGAAGTGAAGTTGCAGGCAGTAAGGGCAGAATTCGAGTATATGAGAATGGCTGAAGGAGAAAGCTTAGATCATTACTTGACTAAGTTCTTTGGAGTGATAAATGACATGAAATCTCTCGGAGAAGAGATAACTGAAGCAAGGATAGTGCAAAAGACTTTGATGAGTCTTAGCAGAAAATACAAATCCATAGTCTCGATTATTGAAGAAACAAGAGACTTGAAAACACTTAGAAGTGAAGAAGTTATTGCTTCAATTAAAGTGTATGATAGAAGGGAAGATATGCATGATGAAAGAGATAGAGAAATGCATACAGAGAGGGCATTCAGCAGTCTCAAGGTGGGTTATAACCATGGAGATGTTGCTGGAAACAGGTTTTCACAGGGGAGGTTTAATCCTAAATGGCAAAGACAAGATCAAAGCCATTCAACCTGGAATCAAGGGAGAAATCTGATGAATAATCACAACATGAACTGGAATCAAAGAGCTGAAACAAGCCATGGCAATACATTCAGTTCACAGTATAGAAATATGAACAACAATCAGCTGAATACCAAACCACAATGCAGCACTTGTCAGAAATTTCATCATGGTGTTTGCAGGTATAAAGGTCAGCCTAAATGTGGAAGATGCAATCAATTTGGACACAACACAAATGATTGCAAAGATTACAAGCAATTGGCAAATTGTGCACAGGAGGAGGAAGAAGTGTCCATTGCAAATTTATTTTACGCATGTCATGCAACAAGTGTACAAGAAGAGAATGATGAGGTCAAGAAGGAAAATGATGATTATGATGATGAAGATGATGGTGACTCCTTAGATGATTCTGATGAAGAGCAGGCAGCTTCAGAGATTGCAATACTGAAGTCACGGGGAAGTGCTTCTGACACAAGGTTGGCTGCTGCTCATGAACAAATGAGGTCAGCTGAAGAAGATGCAGCTGAGTGGAAACGGAAGTATGACATTGCTGTAAGAGAGACAAAAGCTGCTTTAGAGAAGGTGGCAAATGTGCAAGAAAGAACTAATAAAGAAACACAACTGAGGGAAGATGCACTGCGGGAAGAATTTTCTAGCCATTTAGTTGTTAAGGAGGATGAAATAAAGGAGAAGAATAGAAGAATTGAGTATGCCGAGCAGTGTTTGACTACTTTAAATTTGGAGCTAAAGGCTGCTGAGTCAAAAATGCAGAGTTATGGCACTGAAATATCATCTCTGAAGCTTGAAATTAAAGCGTTGGTTGAGAAACAAGAGACTGCAAATGCTAAGGCTCAATCTTATGACAAAGAAGCTAGGATTCTGGAACAAGAGAAGATCCATCTGGAGCAAAGGTATCAATCTGAATTTGAGAGGTTTGCAGAAGTCCAGGAAAGGTGTAATCGTTCTGAAAAAGAATGCAAGAGGGCTACGGAATTAGCTGATAGAGCAAGAGCTGATGCAGTATCTGCTCAAAAGGAAAAAAGTGAGTTTCAGAAACTGGAAATTGAAAGATTAGCCCAAATTGAGAGGGCTCAGAGGCATGTTGAAAGCTTGTACTCTGACTGGGATCTTCTCCCACCAAAGACAATCAAGGATCCTGAGGCCAAGAAACCAGAAGATTGGGATGGCAAGGAGTATATTCCTGATCCTGAAGACAAGAAGCCAGAGGGTTATGAGGACATTCCTAAAGAAATTCCAGATCCCGATGACAAAAAGCCAGAAGACTGGGATGATGAGGAAGATGGTGAGTGGACTGCCCCAACCATTTCTAATCCTGAGTACAAGGGCCCATGGAAGCCAAAGAAAATTAAGAACCCCAACTACCAGGGCAAATGGAAGGCACCAATTGTTGACAACCTAGATTACGGATGAAACTTAGGGTTAAACCAGTCAGCAACTTAGGAGAGGCTGTTGGAAGGTAAGTTGCTGAGCTGGATTAATGGATGCAGAAGAGTTGATGCTGAGCTGGAAATGCAGTAGCATTAAAGGAAGAAGAAGTAGCATAGATAGTTACATTCTGTTATGAAGCATGTAAAATGCATGTGCAAATTCTGTTAGTGTAACTAATTGAAGTTGACAGTTATACTAGTTGTAAAACATGCATTACGTGTGTAGTGTCTCAAGACTATATAAGAGACATTATACCAAACAGTTGGATGACAATTAATACAAGTCAAATTACCTTCTTCTGCAATTATTCTCTGTTCTCTCATTTCTGAAAATAACCTCCTCTGCTCCTCAATCCAGCAAACACAAACCTGCAGAATCAAACAATCAACACATAAAATCCAACAATTAGAACTGCTTATTGAACACTAAAGATACTTTAGTGTCGGTGATGGCCTGGTAGATTTCCAAGATGAAAATTAATTTTCTTATGTGATTGCTTTGCCTTGCCTCAGCTATTCCTTAAAAACTGTATTCTTCTACTTACAACATGGATATTTGGATGCCCATGCGTGGTCCTGTGTGGCTTGTCAGATACTGTCATTTGAAATTCTTTTCCTGGAATCTTATCTGAATCTGGATGAACAAGACATCACCTACTCACTCATTCAATGACGGCTTGAACATACAAAGTCATCGTTATTGAGTAGATGTGAGTTTAGGTTTCAGATGCAAATCAATGATATCATTGTTATAGTTACTACAATTGTTATTTTGCTGGAGTAGATGATAGGTCCTGCTTCCCTGGCACATTTTCTCGCTCTCTAGTTTCATGTTTTTTCCCTGCTAATTTCAAAATTTTATTTTACTAGCATTATTATCTGGATTCTATGGAATTATTTCGCATTTCTTCAACATATCATGCAGTGGAACCAACTCTGATAATGGTTTTTGTATTACAAATGAATAAGAACCCTATTTGAACCGTGGAACGGGTATAACTTTTAATTCTGCTGATTCATATATAATTGCTTTCAAGCAAGTGCTAAGTTCATAAGTTAGACTGGATCAATCATGCCAGTTTTGTAATAAATGTTTTTCACGGTAGGTTCCAAGGCCTAAGAGCCTTTGCTTAAAGATTTGTATACATCTATTTATGATGCTCCATTGCGCCACTCCAAACTTAAATCTGTTGAGCTTTGAGAATGCTGTTAGGTCATGTTTTGGGAATTATGTTTTGAAAAACTACTTTTGTGACCTTCGAATTTTGTAGACTGTCAAAACTTCAGAAATGAGACCCTAATTTATGCTCTGTGAATTTTGCTCCTAGTTGATTTGACTTTCGAAAGAAAATGGGAAGAGGTCTAGCGAGCTGCAGCTAAACTTGGAAAATATAAAAAACACATCCTATGTGCTGTGATGATTTTAAACATGGTTTTGATAGCAATTTCCTGAGATATTATTATAATCTTGAGTATGTGTCTGTGCATGTGAGTGTGTGTGTGTATGCACTCCAGCTCTGATTACACTTGCTTCTTTCTCAAGGCAGAGTTTTATAACTATCTATTTATTATATCCTTAACACTTCTGTGAATCCCAGATCTTGATCAAAATCTGGGTCATAGTATGTGCACAATGAGATAGGATATGCTAATTTTGAGGGTCTAGCGCCCGTCAGATTATGTTCAACACTTGGAATTTGATAAGTACTATCCATACTTAATCTAAGCAATCACTCTATCCTCTGTGGCTCGTTAGGGTTTAAAAGTGTTTTTCAAATAAAAATATATTTGATTCCTTTTGAGGACGGAAAACCATAGAAAAATACCTAATAAAGCATCAATTTGATTCATTTTTAGGACGGAAAATAATTTGAAAAGCAGAAGTTAGCACAACGCCAAACTGGCACTAATAGAATTGATGTTATGCATAGGCTTATGTTTTTCAGCAATGGATTTTAGAGGATGTAGCTTAGTGCTATTTACTCCATTCTGCAGCCAAACAAAGATGAAGTTGAAGCAACCCAGGCACCATGGTAGACCTGGAGGCTTGCATCTTGACCGAGGCATCTTCTCACTGTAGCCAGCGATCCTCCCTGATTCCTTTTGTTTTATTTATTTATTTGTGTGTTGGGGTTGGAGTGGGGGGGATTTCTGATAGTTCTGTAGCCGGGAAATCCTGTTTAGTTTTTCAGAGAGTTTGTTGTACGAACCTTCTCTTGCAATTCATCATTTAAGTACCTGTAAAAGGGTTTTCTTTCTCATTATGAATGCAGGGATGTTGCGTTGTTTTGTGGCCATTATAGGACATTGCACCACATTATCGACTATATATATGGATTAATTATGCCCAGAAAGAATTACTCCACGCTCTGTCTGATAACTTTGGTGGTTAATCTGATCAGCAGCTGGTGCATGTCGAACATTATTAGAGGCTATGCCACAGTTCAGATTTGCTATACTTTTTCTTCAACAATTTGTGCTATTGTTTCTAACTTCGCCATTTTATTAAGGAAGACAAACAGGGAGTATACTTTTCCATGTTAGTTATGAAAGGGAAGCTGAGATGTTTAAAATTGTTTACTAGACTACAACCCAGACAGTAAAATTTGATGAAGATCACTTTTCCATGTTCAAAATTTTCTTACCATTTATGATGACGCAGTCTTGTACCTGCCTGGGAAGGAGCTTCAGATAGGTGATCTATATATGGCCTCCATATTGTGCAATTCATCCAGTCTTTAATCATTCATATCACTCGTTTCTTTTATTATTTTGCAGAAATTAAATGGTGAAAAGATTCAAGGCTCGGCAGATGATGGGCCAAAAGCTCCGCAATTGTAAGTTTGATAGCAGACAGCAGGATTATCTTTCTCATAAAAGTTTGAGTTGTATTTAAAGGAGTGGAATCTGAAACCTTTGAGCCAACAATACTACTTTCCGAAAGTTTTTGTTCAAATTTGTTTCCTTAACATGGACAAAACTGTTAACATCTCACTGATATTTCTTGCTATCTCTTTCCAGGTCAAAAGCATGCTGACAATGAATTTATAATTCTGCTCATGTTGCAGCCGCCATTCCCATCAACTCCAGCAGACCAAAATTGGCCACATACCTTGCATATATTTCTCTCTCTACCGCCACATAAGACAAATCAATCGTACTGCTTTCTCTATCAAGAAGGTCTCCCAACTTTAAATCTTACTTGGCTTTCCAAATTTTCTTTGATGACTTTTTTTGTAGCTTCCTTTTTTTTTTTTTTTTTTAAATTGGGTTTTATGCGCAGAAGATGACGGAGATCCTGGTTTTTTCCTAGAGAACTTGAATCAAACACATTTTTTTGCTTTCTTTTTCTATCCGCATTGTGGCAGGTCTAGTGAATAGTGGGCCTTGATGAACTTCATCCTGGAATGATACGCATTCATCGCCGAACTTTTTCTCGAAAGAGAGAGAACTAGGGAGGCCACTTTACTAACATGGCCCTCCAAAGCAGTCCTTGGAAAGTTCTTCATTTCCTTTTCCTTTCGAGTTATATAGGACCTGGGAAGCTACGGGATGATGATAAACATTGAGTGCTGAGATGATCAGGATTTTTGAAACATGCATCCTCAATTTCCGTATGCCCTTTGTCCTTCAATTCTCGAAAGTTGCCGCCGAAGTATTTGAATTTCTTGGAAAATAATCTGAGCACCCTTTCCTTCAATTCAAGGTCATGGATTACATGTTGAATTATTGAAGGAAGGAAAAGTTTTGTTAGAAATGAAACCTTATCAATTAATTATGAAAATGGCAAGCATGCGTCTAGCAAGGTTGTCTTGTCTGGAGGTAAGATCACTATCAGACGATGAGCACAGAACATAAGCACGTTCCAAGATATTGCGTTTAGTATTCCATGATAGAGACCGCATTGTCATTCTTCACCGAACAAATTGTTAGACCAGTTGCGTGCGTCGGTGATTAGAAGAATATTATTGCTTTCTGCATCACAATTAACAATCTCACTTGCAAATTACAGATAAAAAAAGCATTTACTGCTGTATCAAAGCATTGGCTTGGGATGGTCCACGCCTGCATGATCTTGTTTTAACGTGAATACATTTTTGGACGTGGTTTATAGGTGGGTGGCTACTTCCAATAGCCAAGCTTCCGGAACAAAACCCTCTACGATCACATATTTACAATATATGTTAGAAAATGCAAGTGTTAGGATGGAATCAGAAATATTTTTTCTCCTGGTGAATTTCTTACCACTTGAATATTGGTGTTTCTTGTCAAGGAATTATCTTAACAAAAATCTTAAGTTGTTAGGCTTGAAACTTCCATACAAGTTCATACTAATTTGTGTTTAATTTTTATTAAATATAATGAGGGTGGTATGATTCAAACTCGTGACTGTTGGGTCAATAATGCTCTGATACTATGTCAAGGAATCATCTCATTTAAAAACTTAAGCTATTAAATATGATTTATCTCACCCCCAACTTAAGTGCAAGAACTAGCTAGTTTTTAATTCAATGAAGTAAGCTCGTGAAATAGATTTAATTAACAAGAAGTAGACTCTCCGGCAACTTTGTTTGATGATGTCGTCCTTGAGGCCAACAGCTTTTGAACCCACATTCCATTTAAGGGTTGGTAGACATACAAATTGGTGAGGTTAACGTCGCAGAATTCCTGATAAGTGGTGCGTACCAGCTCTTCTTTGGCTATTTTTTCGACTGGAGTTTGGCATGAGTGTTCTTTTTTGTTTTTCAAGTCATACGTACACATGCATCGCAAGTACTTGCAAGGCAGACACAATAGAAAATGAAGTCCCAAACTGAGGCTTTGACAATCAACCCTAATCACCTTTTGTTCCCAAAAAAGCATTTCTAATTCGTATCTTCATAACTTTATGCTAGTCAATACAGCATATAAAGTTTTCATCCCTCCATAAATCCCACCCAAAACCCTTTTCTTTGTCCATGATTTTTATTTTTTAGAGATTAATTAAGACTCAAGATCACTTAGAAGGACGAGGAACAGTACTAATACCAGTTGAGCTACAATAGATTGAATTATCTGTGATATTAATTTGATCTCATCGTAAATAAATATATACCGAAACTCATTAAATCGAAAATCAATGTAAATGAAGCCAATAGGCCGCTATGAGTTACAGTGATGAGTGCAGTTGTGTGTAAAATAAGGCTAATTTATCCTAGTGAACTCTAGGTAGGATAATGGCATGACAGCTCTGCCTTCTTCAAGTTTCATGCATTTCTGAAAGCATGCATTTACGTTTTTTCCCTCAACTTTAAGGGCTGAAAACGCAAAGTTTTCTCGATTACGGATGCAAGAAATAAACTGTATATTGGTTTGGTAGTACATTTACAATTTAGGCCAAAACATTGATGTTCAGAATTCTTGTTTGTTTGCTCTAGATAATACACTAAGTATCTATTTAGAAATATGATTGATATTGTTTTGAAAATGTTATTCGCTAAAAAATACATTAAAATGATGTTTTTGATACCAGCACATTAAAATTATTTAAAAACATCAAATTTTTTTAATTTAAAATAATTTTTGTTTTTTTTATTTTTAAAAATATTTTTGAAACAGTGCCAAACAGGGCCTAAAGCGGAGTTAAGAGCTGTCACCTTGCAAGGTTCAATATGATCCTTTAATTCTAATGAATTTATTTTTTTGATATTTTATACAAAAGAAACCTTGCAAATCACAATGTTACTTTTATCGTCAACAAGCAATTTACAGCTAGGAATTTAAATATATTGAATAGCTTTCTCTAATTCATACTCATCCACCCTCTCAACGGAAATTTCCTAGCTCTGCCACTTCACTAGTTATCATCAATTCATGTTACATTTTGTGCACACGCTGCTAGCTAGATAATGTGGTGCTATATAGTTTCTGTGATGCTGCTAGGATCTTTCATTATATGGAAGACCAAGACAGCAAAAGAAGAGAGACCAATACTACTACATAAGATTATAATTTATATCTTTGATTTTTCAAAGTGTTTGTTAAACAAAATAATAGAAATTGTGGATAGTCTTCTTGTTTGGGAGATGAATGTGTAGGTTTTCTATGCAATGATGCCCTTGACAGTCCATTTGAACCTATTTTAAATCGAAACCCTACGTTTTTGGATAATGGGATTCATCTCTGGCTTTCTCGAGTCCTAGCAGTTAACATAGCATTCACTCACAGATGCAACTACAATAATCTCTCGTAAAAATGAATTCTTTACACTTCTAGCATTGCTCATTCTTAAACAAAGAACTCCTAATCACTTGGGATTTTAATTCATACACTGTCAAGAAATCATCTCATCTAAAAACTTAAACTATTAGGTAAGATTTCAAAATATAACTTTTATTATTTTTTAACACACCCTTCAAATGAAAACCCTTTGGGCTTGAAACTTTTATAGACCTATACTTTCTCATGTTTAATTTTTATCAGATAGAATGAGATAGTGAGATTCGAACTCATGACTGTTCGGTTAATAAGGTTTTGATACCATATCATAAAATCATTTCATCTAAAAACTTAAGCTAGTTTTATATATATATATATATATATATATATGCCATGAACAGGCCCATTTGACCTAGCAAATAGACAAGGAGTTCGAATTTTGCTCACTGTCATTTTTACTGTTGAAGATATAAAAATCTGTCTGAGCTTCACATAATTACAACTCCAGAACTCTAGTGTTCTGTGATGGTCATCATGAAAGCTCCAATATGTGCAGTTAAACTAGGCGGCAAAGAGATTAAGAAAAGCTACAGTGGTTCATACAATGCATTGGTTTTTAAATCCTTGTAAAATCTCAATGACTTGAAGAATGAAATAACAAGGTAATATTTGATTACTGTTTCAGAAATAAATACAGAGTAGATAAGAAAAGATATTTATATATATGTTTATTGTTTTAAAAGTACATAAATTCACAACAAAACTAACTCATAAAAAAAATTATTTTATATTTTCGATCAATTAAATTTATTTGTTGTCCTTTGTATAAGTTTATTTTACCTTGAAACACTAACCTAACAAAACACAATCCAAATACCTATGCTAGTGTATGCTGTAGTACAAACTAGCGAGCACTAAGAGGAAAAAGGAATTGCCCTTTTATTATATTGTATTGCATGATACAAAGAGCATTATGACCACAAACCTAAATCAAAACAAGATGGAATCGATTATATAGATTTTTCTGCGTCATTTCGCACTATCACTTACCAAATCCACTTCAATATGAAAATATTTTGAAAATGTTTAAAAGAGAAATCTTTGGCTCCAATAGGGCCTCTACTGGTCAAGATATCTGATCTTCAGGTCTTTAAAGGGATAAGGTAGAGGGATTTGGAAAAGAGCTACTTATATTGTATATTCTATAAACCTCCAACTGGATTAGAAAAAAGAAAAAAATTGAGCCCTCGTAGCATGGAGAAGATAACTAACACACAATGGATATTAAATATTGTAATTGTACTAGCTAGACATGCTTTCTGTAAGCAAAGAAGAGTTTGAATCAATGATATTTAAAGAGGGGAGGTTAAAATTGTTGATGAAACAAATTAAAGTAACAAATGTAATTGCGGATGGATGGATACCCAAAAGGAATCCAAAGCACATTATGAGGATGTGGGGGCAATGGATTTTATTTTGAGTGGGGGATACGGGAGGGACTAGCCATCCTGATTGTGCTGCTTTTGTTTCAATGTTGAGGAGCTTAAAAATACTTGTATAATGCTTACCTAAAGCTGCTAATATTCACAAACGGACACACATTGTTCAAGGCTAGAAGTGTTTAGTTTGGCCGGACCTTACCGGTTTGTGTAGTAGAATAATATAGTTGGATACAACCGATGGTACAGCAAGTTATAGTGCACAATATTTGTGTCTAAACGTCGTTGTTTCCTTCTATAAGAGTAGTAATATTCTTGCCTCAAGGGCTATTAGCTAGATATAGAGATGGTATATATTTAAGAAAACAAATTAATTGAGAAAATTGCAATACCGATGTGCTTATGCTTCATTAATGCATATCCAGATATATAGGAGTACATGACAACAAACTTGACGAGGCTTTGATATGATAATCTTAAATGAAGAAAAGGATGAGAAAATGTAACTTACCCACTTCAATCAGTCCTGGTTTTAGATCTTGGACCGACTTCATGCATTTTCTCATTTTAAACAAAATTACAGTGCTTACGCGATTAGAGGACCGACTGCAAATCCGATCGAGGAAGAGCTGATAGAGGTCCCAAATGCCACGCTTATGCAAGCCTTGAAAATTTAAGAGCCTGAAAAGGGTCAAGAGTTCGCAAGTTAATTGCTAGATTAGACAAGGAATAATAATTGGTTACCAGCAAAGCCAAGTAAAAAAGCACTTCGATTAAAGAAATGCTTGTTGTGATCTTGGGTCTACATGAAAGGATTTGGAAATATTAGCTGCCAAAAAGCACTAGCAAGATTCTTGAGCTACAAGGTTGGAGGGGAATCTTGTCGTATGATTTCTAGCTAAAATCACTCAATCATTGATCTATCTGATTAACCCGAACAATATTTTTATATCAAACAAGTTGATATCTTCCATTTGATCAATTATTGAGATAATCTCCCTAAATGCATGCTCCCTACCATACTACTGTTAACTTCAAGGGATTGTGGGGTAATATATAATAGAATGCCAAACATCACTTCTCTAAGCTGGCAAAAAATGATCTGGTTCAGGTAAAAAGGTCTATTAGTTACATGTAGCGAACTAGCATTACCAAAGAAAAATACATTAACATAATGCGGAGTTTAAATTTCCCAAGAAGGGACGAGGATTCCACTAAAATATAACCAAACAAAGCATCACAAGAGCATTTTATATGGTGCCGTATTTAAGAATCTTAAATATATAGCTGATGTTAGTAGTGACAGCAAAAACTATAAAAATTAAACAAATACACTGAATAAGAACTTAGTTTATCCTCCTCAGATCTTCAATCATCATATTTTCTTAAGATTCTGACAAAGATGAGCGTGTGGGCGAGCACATATACATTTATATATATTTGTTGCATCTATGCGTGTGACTACATGTATATATATATATAACATGCTCAAATGTTGCCCATTCATGGCGGGCACAAGATCGTGCAGAATCCCAAAAGAGCTAAGACTGATTTTGCAAGAGAGAGGGCCGGGGTAGGGAAGGGAGAACTTTAATTACACCATCCTAGCTCTAGGTATATAGTATATGTTTGTCCTTAATTTTCAGATAATGTTAACTAAACTACTGCAGTGTATAAAAAAATACATGCCATGTGCTTTCTCTTTGGAGTAACTAGTATATATGCAGATTAGGGTTTTGGAGCCCTCGCCTAGGGTTTAACATCAAGGAAAAGAAGGAAATGAAATGTGCCAAGTTGTTGGGCTATGATAAATACACCGTATAATTAGAAAGTTTGTTTTTTCTTCTTTCTCCCCTACACATGTTCTTGCATATGTTGACCGTGACACTTAGCTGAGAATTGTAATGGATTCTTATGTACTAAATCGGATTACTACAGAGCTTGGAGAATCTATATTATTAATATCGATCAATTACTAGCTGTATTTGGACTTTTATCAGATCCAACGTTTTGAATAAAAGCTAGCCAAAGAGAAAAATTAAATCAAGTACCATTGTTTTCTAGGGAAAACCACAGTAAATCAAAGATTACTGCATATGAAAGCTTGAGCTCTCATCGTTAGCTTTCGTCGGGTTCCTCTTCTTCTTCTTCTTCTTATAAGGAATTCCTCTTGCCTTGGCCTGAGAGTCCCTCACTTCACGTAGGTATACTCTGATAGCACCACTTGCAAAAGGGTTTGTCTCAGGCAAGCCACCATTTTCTTCGTAAGCAGCCCTAAGCCGGCCGATGAGAGCATCGAGGCTACCCCAGGCTTGCTTAAGTGGGCAAGTACAAGGCCCCGGTGGCTCAGGCTGTCCGAAAAAGACACACCCTTGCAAGTGCACCTTAGTCTTGCCAAATTGATCGAGGTATCGAAGAAAATCAAGCACTTGGTTTGCGTTACACTGTGACAATGCAACTGGGGGTCTCTGGTTCCTCAAGTACTGACCAAAAGTGTTCCAATCGCGCCTTTTCTGCGACTCGTATCGACTCAACGGAGGCGGATTTTGCTGATCAGGAGCATCGTCACCAGCTCTTGATGAACCTTCTGCTATATCTTTCCCTTTGTTGCCTGACATCACCGAGAACAGTGAGTTAATTTAAGCAACTTTTTGGTGGTTGTGAGAAAAGAATGAAGAATATATTTCAGGAGGGGGAGAGGAAGAAGAGAGAAAAGTTTGCCGAGGAAAAAAACAAATAATGAAAATCACATCAGATGGGGCCAACGAGGAGACATGCTATGGGTCCTATGAAAGTGCTTTAGCTTCTCTTTTTCTTCCTATCACATTATTTTCTTCCTTTAGTGGTACTATTTACAATAAGTGATACTTTTTTCCTTGTATCTATTATTGTGTTTCCATCAGCCAAGCAATAATTATCCGGTACATTAGCTTAATTAGCACTATGGTTTACGACCGGTTACTGGCTAAGTAGCCCGGTTCAAATAAACCCATGTATCCCCATTGGATGGGCTCTTTCCAGTAAAAAAAAACAAGAAAAAAAGAGAGGATAGGACCTGGGAATGGGATCCATAGCCTATCCCAGTGCATGATAGGAGCTAGGTAGGGTAATTACTCATGTTCGTAGCCAATCCCAGTGCATGATAGGAGCTAGGTAGGGTAATTGATCTTGTTCATATGATTTAATCATATTCTCTCTTACTAATTAATATATGTTTGTTTCTCGTCGGAAGTTTTGTAATTTGAAGATGAAGAAGGTATTTTAAACAGTCGTGATGAGTAAACAGTCGCGATGAGCTTTGTACAACGATCTCTATTGAGATATTTATGAGATTTTAGTCAATAAATTAGGAGTTTCTTGTTCGGGTTCTTTTCTTATATTTTTATATACAATCATACTTTTTTGTGTTACATTTTAGCAAAGATTTGCACCAACAAGAATCTTAATTATAAAAATAAACAAAATATCGTAGACTGCTTTCCCTCTCAAATGTAAATAACAAATCAAAATCTTGCAATCTCAAAACATATCTACAATAAAGTACTTTTCCCGATACAAAAAACTAAGAAAGGCTCCTTCTGTGCTCACCTTTGGTTCTTGGTCTCGATTAGAAAACCATCTTGATGACCAAGTTAGAATTATCATTCATGGATATTAGAATATTTTAATCTAAATATTTAAATATTAGATAATTTTCTCATTTTTATATTTTCTCTAATAAACCATTTTAACTAACTTGTTCATAAACCCATCATCATTTTATATTTAATTTTATTAAATAAAATAAAAATTATGAGATTGGAACCTATAATCACTCTCTTAGATTTTAATATAATATCAAAAAACAATCTTCATTTAAAAATCAAGATATTATATAAAGTTTCAAGATATAATTTATTTTATTTTTTAACCATTAGGATTATAAAATTATGTTAAATAATTATTTTAATATAAAAATAAAAATAAATAGGGTTTTATATTACCTTTATAGTAAAAAATAAATTAAAGAATAATAAACTATGGTAGCAATAAGACTGCTTCTCACACAAACCAAGCGACACTCCTCCTTTCATCAGCAGTCAATATTTCAATATTTCATTAGTTGATTGTATTTTCATTAATTTGGTTCTTATATATAGATCATCACACACTTAATAAGATGACTATCTTCATTTCTTTAATGGCTCCAACTTCAGTGTCATAAACTAAAAAAACAAAGAAATTAGACGTCTTGAATTTAAAAACTAATGGCACTCGTCTTTAATTTGATGGTTTGTTATGTGGAGAGGAAGCAATATATAAAGTGTCGAGGATGTCAATTTCATATGATTTATCTGATTTTATTCAATTCTATTAGATTGAATTAGTGTGTAGTTCCATTCCATGCTATGCTGTAACCAAAATAAATTAAAATACATCATAAAAAATTATTTAGTATTGTTATGAAATTTGATTAAGATATCAAATTTCTTAACTTGATTTCTGACTAAGTTAGACTTAAAGTTAAACTGTAAGCTATCTGAATATGATCTTGTTAACTAGATAAGTTTTAAGAAAAGTGTTTATCTTAATTAACTCGTCAAACATATGATCTTGATTATAATCTCCCTTGGATCAGTAGTTTTATTTATATAATAAAAATACAAAATTAATTTACATCAACCTGAAAGCGAATGATAAAATTCAATTAAAAAACCCATATTAAAAGATAGTTTTTTTTTTTAAATAAAGATAAAAACTTCAAACAACCCAAAAGACCAATATACAAAATCATCAGCTTGCTATACAAAGTCCAGACACATGGGCAAAAATAACATAGGATATAAAAATATCAAAAAAACAAAAAGACCCACCCGGATGTGCAGGTCTAAATAGCCTAACATGGCTAGCCCATTTATTTTCTTTTTATTAGGAGAGACTTATCATTTGCCTCCTTTTCTTCTTATTTGTTTTTTTTAAACATGATATATGACATGTTGTTTATCATGATGTGATAAATCAAATCTATGATCTGATTGATTGACCCTTATGCGCTTCAACCACTTAAGCTACTATAGAAGATCAAATCCCATTTTTCTTGAATTTTAATCAATAGAATTATAGTTATAATATGTTGTAACAACAATACAATTAATTGTAGAATAATAAGATATCAAAGATGAAGTGAAGTGTAGAAGAATTATAAACTACTTAATATATTTTTTAAACACATCATTCATGATTGTACTATAAATGTAATTATATTCTTTATACAAAACAAGCAATCTCTTGATTACATTGTTTGATCAGAGAAAAGAACATGGATTCATGGAGATACCGATTGGCACAATGTGTGAGATACCTGAAGGTTTATTATACACTACAAATGTTTTTCAATCAATAATAATTATGATCCAACACATACATGAACACAAATGTTCATATAATCCCTCATTGCACAGTTTATTCTTTTTCCACCACTTCTTTTTTACAATTTAATTCACTAATACTAATTGTTTTGGACTTTCCATGACCTTCATTAGTTTATGCTACAAATTTATTCAATCACTAAAAAAATTAGATTCTCTAATAACTCATTACTCAGTGCACTAATCTCAATACTCTAATATTTATATTCTCTTATTGCCCATTTACTAACGCTTCAATCCTATTAATCAGAGAATTTATTTATGAATTTATTGCCCATTAACCAAGATGCTAATTTTATTAATCAAGGAATCAGTTTCTCAATCTGCTCAGTAAATTAATACCATAATAATCAATAATTCACTTATCATTCATTAAACATGAGGATCAATCTTATTCTTGACATATAATTCCATTTTTCACTTTATTCATATTGAAACCTCCATATTATTTTCATTTATAATACCTCTCTTTTTTTATTTCATTCAATTGCATTTTAATTCAACTTGACCTAATATGATTTAGGTGGCATTTAATCTAACCAAATTCAATATTGTTACATATGCTTGGCCGAATTCCTTGTCCATAAAGAGAATAAAATTCTCCTTTTGATTCTTTATGATTTTTTCTTACCTCTAAATCCTAGAACAAATTAATCAATTCAAGTAAACATGACCCCTTACATAGACAAGATCAAAATATAAATCATCCCCTTTTAGGTTGGTATTGGCTATGGAGGAGAGAAATATAAGAAATATAAGGATTCTTTGTCTTTACTTTTGGAAATTCCCACCCTTTAGACCTATTAACATTTAAGCGTACCATGTCACACAAGTCTAATAAATTGCATCAAACTCTCCAATTTTTCTCAATTCTCTCTTTTTGGCTAAGACTATCAAATTAGAAGGGAGGGATTTGTTTCTTCCATTTTTTTAATTTACTAGTTACCCAATCATTTTTCATGATTACAAACATTATCCAGTCATATTTTACATTATTTCAATAATCAATACCATATTTTTCCAATTCACATTGTCCTAAAAAATGAATTTCTTCAACAAAACACAAAATCATAGCAATTACTTACTTTTGATATGCCTTTTACCTTAATTGGATGATGTTTCAAAGAATAGATGCAAGAAAATTCTAGCTCTCTTTTCTTCCCGTTTCCCTATCTTTTGTTTTTCTCTTCAAAACAATCCTCAACACTTAATCACTTCACTTAATTACTTAATTATATTTTAATCGCTCTAATTACATCTCTTTTTATGTATGATGTAGATAGTAACAAAGTCCCCAAAGAGCATGGCGTGATGAAAAAAGACTTGCGATCTGCATAACAGGTCTCGAGTTCGAAAAAAAACGTGCACTCCTTGTAAGAGTCTGAGACAGTTAGGGTTTTTCTCGCTCACTTACGATCTGCACAGCAGGTCCCGAGTTCAAAATACATATATAGCAATTCTAGTCAATAATTAAAAGAATAAAGTTTCACTATAGTTTAGGGTTTAGGGACAAATCACTACTCATTGCATTGAAATAGTGCTATGATGAAATTGCTTCGGTAGCACATGAAGGTTTGTTCGGTCATCAAACGTTGTATTCTAAGGAGATATTTGCAAGGTCTTGACATCCCTTGTACGATGGGGTGGCGAATGTGCCAAACATGTCTCTAGTATGACCTTAACAGCCATTGTTTTTTAATTTGTTTTGATTATTATTTGTTTTGTTTGGAATCATTTACAAACACACACAGTTTCATCCTATAAAAGTTTTTTCTATCGAAATTGGTTATCATTTTTTTTATTACTATCTTTTTTACTTTGCTACATTTTTTAAATTTTTTTATGATTTCATCCTTGAAAGTTAAAGTGGTTGAAATTAAGTTCTTTGATTGAACTCAAGTCTAAGATTTTATTGGTCGAGTTTGAAAGATTAGACCAAATTTATGGGATACGTTTTGGTTTTGTTGGTTTTTTTTCTTTCTTAAAGTTAAAGTGTTTCTTTAACCTTTTTTTAGAGTTTTTCTTTGTTATTTTTATGGTTTACTTTCTATAGAGTGAGTCTCATATTCATTACCGGAGTCACTAGTTTAAATGGTTAACATGTGTTGATTTATTTTTTAATCCTTTTAAAATTGATATATTTCAATTTTATCATTCAATACTTTAAAAATTAATTTTAATGATATTTTTTGTTATTAGACTATGATGGTCCTGACATGATTACATTTGATTTATTAATCTAAATAAAAAATATTAAAATCGTTGTTGATGGGACTCCTTGTGAACATCTCTCTCATCTTTCATATTGTCTCTTTCTTAGAAGTAAGTATTACAAATTACTCCCGGAGGAATATAAATCTCAATGGCCAATTGTAGTATTTATGATACTGAGAATGAATTAAAACACTGCCACGTGCATTTCCTGCATAAGCTATTCTCCATTTGAAGTCACTGTCTTGTAACCTAAACAAACTTGCGAATGAAGTCACTGCCATTAATCAGTAGCACCAATACCAGCACTGCTGAGATGTTGTATTATGATAATATCTAGCACCGGTGTGCTGGTGATGTTTTTGTTTTTACGCGTGCTAGTTTCTTCTATGCACCCTTCCTTTCTGGAGGTTTTATCATTACAGACACGAGAGGCAAAGGAAGTCATATTTGCCCTCATTATCTGTTTCTTGAAGTTTAGCTAACAGATTACTAGGTTTCTTTTTTAGGGCAAGCTTTCACCTGTTGACTTTCTGCACCTCTTGATCAATCTAGTAGAGAGATTAGGCCCAGTACTCCCTCGAAAGCTAGGATGATCTGGGCTAGTAGTGCCTCTCACTAGCCAAATTAATCTTTGCAGAGATTTAATTGGGGATGCAGGCAAATGAAACTGCAGATGCAATAAACTTGATGATTACTGCTATTGTATCTATTATTTTTCTATATAGTCAAGTCGATAGCGTCTTCTCTTGTTGAGCTTTCAAGCACTTGGTTGTTCAATTGGTGTCAAAAAATATAAGTACTGAAACGACTAGCTAACATGGTTTTACAAGGCAAACTACTTTATTTCTGCATGTCTTCAAAGACACTTCAACTCAAGGACACTATCACTAATGATATTAATCATGATTGTCAATTCTGTTTTGGTTGGTGCTTTGTTTTTTCAATTAGAACGGAATGTTTCGGTTTCAGAGCGTTTCGACACGTCATTTCGGGGTTGTACTGTTTATGTATATATATAATTAAATATATTAATTCACAAAAAAAAATTAGTTCAAAACCAAAAATAAAATTATTTAGAATTGTGCAATTTAATCTAAAAAAAGACACAATAAAATGATTTTTCTGAACAAAATTATGAACATGTATAATATTACAAGAATGCCATCATCAATCTCGCAAGGTCATTACATTCTCTAATTGCTCTGAAATTTTAACATAATATATATAAATATATCAAGAGACTCCTTGTAAAATTTCATCTCAATCTAACGGTTGGATTAAGAGATATGATTGATATTGTAAAATTATTCATTATTTATAAAAAATACTATTTGGTCGAAACGAAATGGGTGCAACGTAACCAGAACATTTCGGCCGGTATTTGGCTGAAAAATAAAGAATGGGCCGGAATTTAAACCGAGATAAAACAATGTTGTTTTGTCTTTTTTTTAATTGGAACGAAATATTTCGGCTGAAACGAAACGAAACGAAACGAAACTAACAAGTATGGTATTATAGTGTTATGACAAAAATATCCATAGGTGTTTAAACTCTTTGTCATTTGGTACTTATTACCAATGTTCTCATGAACATAAATTGTCTGCTGGTAAAACCCTTGTCGGTAATTCCTGTTCTATCAATGATTCTATCAATATTAAATATATCGATGTCTTTACGAAATGACACAACGAGAAAAGATGTTTTTACACACACAATATATCTATCGGTATATTAAGGGTATCACCGATAAAAACACTGTTGATGATTCTATCAATAGCATTTTGTCTGTTATTCTATTAATACAATGGTAGTGTCATTTAAGGTAATTATTTTCCAACTCTCTGAAAAATACCGGCCGAAAAGTTTCATCAATAATTTTTTCACTAATATTTAAAAAATATATATTCAAAAATAATATAAAAATTAAAATATATTTCGAACTGGAGGAGGAGGGGAAGGAGGAGGAATAAGATGGTCGGGACCATTGCGCCAAAGAGGATGAGCACATGGATCACCTCAATGTGATTGAATTTGCAACAACTCGGAACAATTGGTCATCTCAACATGTAGTCTTACTGTCTCACCATGAAAATCGGTTGTTGCATCACACATTTTCTCTACTAAAGTTGTCTAGAACTCAGGAGTTTGCATGAACAAGATTGATATACACAAGGTTCCAATGATCAAAACACTACAGGTTGTTTGCCAATTCTCGGTCATAGTGTTAGTGAGTTTATAGACCTGATTTCTATTGAGTCCACCAGATGGTCCTACCTCCAAATATTCGGATCTAAATTCAGATGGGTTAAAGGATCGTCTCTGTATTTCTCCTTCAACAAAATATTATATGTTTTCTATAAACAAAAACACAAGTCACAAAAATTCAATGAAATAATAACTTAAGATTTTTTTTTGTTGAAAACCAACATACCAAGAATTGTTGAGTGCGACTATCAATGAACAGTTGTTGAACCTTTATTTAGCGATCACTACTTCGCACATGCATCTCAACAAAAAGCTTCATCGATAATGGATCACATACAAAGACAAAGTCTGCAAGAAAAATGTTGTGAGTTAAAAATATTAATAAAAAAATATATAAGAAAAAATCATGTTATAAAAAAATGTATTATTCGCTTTGCATGTTAAATGAACAACATGGAGCTGCCAGTGAGTGTGGTAATAGAACCTAAAAAACAACAGTTCTTGTTTTGCACACCGAAATGTGAGTGTCGTGTGAAATGCTCGGATATTATGTGCTCAATGTAATCCACCCATATAGTCTTCGATATGTATGACATCCTGAATTCCTTCCAAACTGCCATGCCATGCCAGAAATCACACATCCTACTCTAACAGATGTTATTTGTTAATAAATAAAAAAATTTAATTATGGTATTTGAAAAAAAGAAAAAGAAAATTAATGTCGTCAAAATTACCAAGTTGCAACATGATTCTCCCTCACCCTTCTCGCAACATCATCATCAACATCCTCTTATTACGATGACTGATTTTTTTGCCTCGCGTGCTGTCATCACCGGAGAGGGGAGATGACGCACGGGAAAAGGGGGTGTTCTTATAATCATAAAATTATGATTATAATTTGTAGTAGTCGTCACCTAGTATTATGGTCACTAGGAAACCTAATGGTTGGCGAGAGTTTGAGTAAAGGGACTTGTTGTGCAAGGGGAAGACACATCACTCTAGTGCACCGTACCTAAGGTAAACTGCATTGTTATTTGATTGTTTTTTAAGTTAGATTTTCTATTCGTTGGTCTTTACTAAGGCTCAAAGTGGATCTCTCTTCGTGAGGAAGTTTCTACCTCATTGAGTCGAAAACCTAACTGTTCTAAAGTCTATAACACTGCATTTATTGTACTTTAATATTTATGGGTATACTTTATACTGTAATATTACACCCTAATAATTAAATTTTACAACTAAAAAATGAACAAAATAATTGTTGAAATGTTTTTGATATTTTGTCCGAACTCTAATGGATAATCATAAATTTGTTAAGATATCCCATTTTTGTTTTAAAAACATGAAAAAAGATGCAAGTTTTTTTACAAAATATGTTTAGGAAATTTTTAGAATTCAATTTATGCATGAAAATAATTTTTTTTTATTTTAAAAAAATATTTGGATTGGGCTTGACTCAACTAAATGGGTCGGCCTAACCAAATAGGACCAAAACAACCCAACTCTGCTAGATTTAGGTTGGACATGGCCCAGCCAACCGGGTTGGGCTGAGAACAAGTTTGGCCCGAGAAAAGAAAAGAAAACTTGAATAGTGCAGAGTGAATTAATTCACTTTGCACGATTCACATATTACGTGAACACTGAACGTGTGCTGTGGAAGAGGCAACAACGGGAAGTCACCTGGCAAAGGCTGCTGGTGGCGGATGAGGTTTGGCTGAGAGGTGGAGGCAGAGTGGAGGCCGATGTTGGCTGGAGGAAGAAGATCAATTGTTGTTACTGCGTGGAGAGGATGGTGCAACTGTCGACGGCGAGGAAGGCTTGTTATTGGTCGTCTACGGTGAGCTGTGAGTTGTTGGTGGCCGTAGGAAGCAGAATGGGTTGTTGGATGCCGAGAGGTGGTTGTGAGTGGAGGACACAGTGCTGCAACTACCATTTGGGAAGGACTAGGACTGCAATCGAAGTTGGGGAAGAAAGCAAAGCTTCTAGCCTGCTAGCGATGGGAAAGGAGAAGTTATTGACCCTCGGTGGTAAGAAGAAGAAGACTGGGCTTTCGTTTCTGTGTTTTCTTCCTTCTCTGCCTTTTTTTTAATTATGTTCTTTGTTCTCTGTTCTTTGTTATCCCTGTTACCATGAAAATGAGGGCTATGAAGTGTACTCAGAAGGACACGATAAGATAGGGATAAAAAGCACACTACCTAAGAATTGAGGCCTAAATAGGATACTCAAAGGATAAAAAGATGATGATGTTTGTGAAAGATACAAGAAAATGGTCTCATTGCAGTGGGATACCCAGCTAAAGACATGATGATTGTAAAGATGGTCTTATTATATTCCAAGTGAAATTGGTGAAGATGGTAAGAAACACAAAGATAATCTTATTGTAAAGGGCGATTAACCCAAGTGAAAAGAAAAAATGGTGAAAAATTCATGGAATGCTAGAAAGTGCGCTATCTAGGATCTATGGTTGAGGGTTGGAAAGCAAACTATCTGAGTTGGCATTGAAGGATGGAAAGCGCACTTAAAAAAGGAGGAGTATAGGAATGGAAAGCATACTATCTTAATTGATGGTTGAGATTTGGAAAATACACATAAAGAGGGGGGAAATAGGGTTGGAAAACATATTATTTTAATTGATGGTCAAGAGCTAGAAAGCGCACTCAAATTAGAAAGGAAAATAGGGTTGGAAAGCGGGCTATTTTAATTCATGGTCGAGAGTTGGAAAACACACTCAAATGAGAAAACGAATGACAGGGATAAAAGGCGCACTATCTGAGTTGATTTATGGCTAGAAAGCACACCCAAATACAAGAAAGAGATAGGGCTGAAAAGCATGTCATTTGTTTGAATGGGTGCTCGCAACCACACTCAAGGAAATGAAAGAGGTGAGAGCTCAAAAGTGTACACAGAAATGATGAATGAAGGTTTGTAAACCACAATCTACATTCTTTATATTCTCAGTGGGATGCATTGCATGATGATGCATATATACTTACTTGAGAAATATAAGTCCCCTTTCTTCTTCATAGTCTTATCTTTTTCAGAGTTTGGATCTATGTAATTATCTTTATTGGCTTCTCACTTTTGCTTACTCGAGTCGCAACTTGTGATTTTAACCTTTGGAAATGATAGATCTTCACCATATCCACATGCCCCCTGCTTAAAGACTTTTAATTTTGCTTGACACCCTCTATCTTTTCTCAAAAGGAGAGTTGGAGCTGGTTTCATTGTATCTTTAGATTTCCCTTAGTTTGGTCATGCCCTACAAGTGTTTTAGGCTTCAAGTTTTTGCATGAAAGGGTTGGTTATTTATAAAATTTTCTTTCATGTAAGAGTTTTTGAATTTCAAAGTCATTTGAAGCACAAAAACCATTTTGATGTCTGTTTAAAACAAACTTGCTCTCAAATAAATTCAATTGATCTCATTGTCAAGTTTTATGTTGCTTTTGACAGGATTGTGAAATGATGCTTGTTTCATGTATTGCACGTCAAAAAGGCTTCGATCAAGTCTTTTGAAGCATGGAAAAGCATTGCATATCGATCTAGATAGTCCTTATATGATTAGAAAGGGCTTTATCAAGCTTGTAACGTAGGCTTAGGTTGTTGGCTGGGAAAAAAATATTTGTAGGCTTACGCTAGACTAAGGATCATTAATGCTTACTCTTAGAACTCTTTTTGTTCCATAGGTTTTGGAACCTCAAAATTAATTTGTATAGTGACTTGTCATGGCCCCCAATATTTTGTTAGGGCTTTTATCATGGTTTTTTTAGCACCATCATTCATGTTTGTTATTTTGTTTTTGTTATAGTGTACTCAAACCCTTTTTTATGCTATACCCCCAATTTTTTTAGGCATCTCTTGTCATTGAGGACCATTTTGTAGATTTGAAGCAATTTATGACCTTCACCCTTGCCCATCAGTGTAGGGTGTGATCTTAGTTAAGGTTAATTATCAATAAAGTTTGTTAGGATCAAACAGGGACTACAATGGATATTTGAGACTTGTCAAGGTATATCAAAGATGACCTTCCCTCATTTAAAAAACGTGCATCCAGAATTGGTAAGCTTTGTTTTTCCATGCAAAATGATTTTCTGATTACTGGTTTAGCTAAGAGCTTAACTTTATCATGTGGGCTTTTGGAAGTATGAGATCACCTTTCAAGGAAATCACATGAAATCTAAGAACTCTTTCGTTAAACAAAAATCAATTTGACTTTTTCTTTCGTCCTAGACTTTGATTTGCCAAAAATCTTTATGGGATCATGTATAATTTAGATCAAATGGTATAATATGTACTTGTGATATTTAAACAAAAAGCCAAAACATGTCATAAACACAAGAAAATACATGATCTTATTGAAAAGAAAGACTTGCTTATTAAAAAAGGTCTTGTGGCGTTATGAACAAAATTGCCAACAAAACTAAAACAAGTTAAAACCGAAACACAATATGTGGACATGATCAAACAAAGATAAATTGTGAAAGCAAACTTTATCTTCTAATTCTAGTGCCCTCTTTTTTGGAAACTATTGCAGGGGACATTTTAACGGTGTGGACACTTGGCACACCTCCTTGATTCATCATTCTCATCAAGTGTTTGTTCCACTTCCTGAACTTAATTAGGCATAGGGTTTGGAGTTTCCTCAAATATTATCCACCTAGCATTAATCAGATGCATGAGCTTCTTATTGAAGGCATTGCAACTATGAATGTTATGTCATGCGACACCAGCATGCTATTCATAGGTAAGGTTGGGTTTGTACCAGTCGGGGTAAAGTTGCTGCAAAAGTGCCCGAGGTTCAGGACCTTTTCCCTAATGTTTAGTACTTTTGATACATCTCATCCAAGGGAAGTGGTAATGAAGATAATTGTTCCTGGTAATTTCTTTTTAGAAATATTTAGCTTGTTTTTTTTTCTTAAAGATTGATGTAGACAATTTGAGATAAGGGGTTGTGGTAGTTTTGGAATTTGTTTTTCCTACCCATATAGTTGTCTTCTAAATGGTGGACCTTTTTTCTGTTGCTTCAAAGCCTTTTTTCTCAATAGATGCACAAATTTTGCTTTATTTTACTCTCTACTCTATTTGTTCAGCTAAAGCAACAACATTAGTGAATTGTTATGTTGAACTAACCATAACATGCTCATAGTATGGTGCGTTGAGTGTGTTAGCAAATAATGTCATCATTTCTTTATCCAGAAGCGAGGGATGCACCTGTGCTACGAGATCTCTCCATTCTAAGCATATTTCCTTATGCTTTCTTTATCCTTTTTCTCTAGGATGGATAAATTCGTTCTATTAGGAGCAATGTCCATGCTGCACTATATTGCAATGATTAAAACATCTACCAGATCTTTCCAGCTACGGATCTTGGTGTTATCTAGTCTCAAGTACCAATTTAATGCTACCCTACTTAAACTATCTTGGAAAAATGCATTAATAATTTCTCATCATGCACAACTTTCGTCAGTTTATTACAATATGATTTTTGGTGAGTGACGGGGCATTATGTCCTAGTGTATTCGATAAATTCAGGAAACAAAACCTCTTTGGTACTATAACATTAGGGACAAAACACATTTCTACAACTTGTACTAGGTCATATAAGTTTACCCCTTCAATGACCTTTATCCTAGCTTCCAGCATCGCCATCTTATCTTGATTGTTGTCCTCCGATGACTTGGTCTTATGGGACTTATTGACAAATGCTTCTATAACCATAGGGGTTGGTGCAGGTGTTGTTGGTTGTACAAAAGCTAGATTTTGTTGAGAATCTTGAACTCTTTCTCCTATCACCTCTTCAGGGTGGTTCATTGCTTGTGTTTGAGTAGTTGTTGGTCTAGTTGAAGGACTCTCTCCAAAAGCATTTCTCAGTGCTTGCTCGAGTAAGCTGATAAGATGAGCCATGTTAGCTTTCAAATAATCCAGCTCGTCTTGGAAGTGAGCATCGCAGTGATCACATTCTTCATTTTTCATATTTCTCTATCGAAGTCCTGTGTTTTGGACTGTATGGGTAGGAGTTTTTCTTGACCTATATTTCAATCTATTCAATGTATGTTATGTACAATTATTGATGGATATGGATGCAAATTTATATACATATATATCGAGTGTGAATTATCAGGGAGTTTGTACCTCAAAGGCAAATTCTAGGCCATTACATGAGGGGTAAGCTTTTTACCTGGTCTTAAAAGGTCTATGAACTGCTAATGACCTCCTTTCATGAAGGTAGTATAGGGGTTTACAAGAAACAATTGCGGCATGATGTGACCACCATTATCAAGTAAACGCTTAGTTCATAGTTGGATGTTTCACAAATCTGAACCCCGACTGAAGTCAAGAGGCAGACCTCTAATCCCCACCTAACCTAAAATTTGGTTTATTTGCAAAATTAAAATAGATGATGGCATTAATTCATACCTGAAGTACTTATGCGTGAATTGAAAATAAAAATGCATCCTAAAGTAGTAAGAATATGTGCTAAAATTGAATAGACCAACAAAAATAAACGGAAAAACACTCAAACAAACAAAGTTCAGTCCAACTAGACAAATCCTTAGTAGAGTCACAATCTTTTAGCGACGACTAATTTTTTGCTTTGCGCGTTGCCATCCTTGGTGAGGGGAGACGACATGTGGGAAAGGCGGTGTTCTTATAATCATAAAGTTATGACTATAAGTTTTAGGAGTAGCCACCTAGTATTAAGGTTACTAGAAAATATAATGGTGTGTGAGAGTTTTAGTAAAAGGACTTGTTGTGCAAGGAGAATACGCATCACCCCTAGTGCACCCTACCTAAAGTAAACTCCATTGTTTTTTATTGCTTTTTTAGGTCAATTTTTTTATTCGTTGGTCTTTTCTAATGATCCAAAATAGATCTCTCTTCATGAGCAATTCTTTACCTCATTAGGTCAAAAACCTAATAGCCTTAAAGTCTGAATTTTAACAATACATTTATTGCACTTCACAATGTAATTTTACACCTGATAATTAAAGCTTACAACTAAAAAAATATTGTTGAAATGTTTTTAATAGTTTGGTCAAACTCTATGGGATAATCATTAACTGGTTATAATATCTCATTTTTTGCTTAAAACATGAGAGAAGATGCAAGATTTTTTTACAGAAAATATGCTTCGAAAAATTTAGAATTCGGCCGTATGCACAAAAGCAAAATATTTTTTTGTTTTTTTTAAAGTGATTTAAAAAAAAGGTATTTGGATCGGTCCTCGCCTAACTAAATGGTTTGCGATAGCATTCAGGTCATTGGAAAACCTAATGGTTTCCTACACTATTCACGTATTATGTTAACAGTGAATGTCTACTATGGAAGAGGCAATGACAAGAGGTCACCTATTGGACACTGCTAGCGATAGAGGAGGTTTGACTAGTGTTTGGATGAGAGTAGGAAGCGGAGTGGAGGCCAGTACTGGCTGGGGAAAGAAGAAACATTTGTTGTCGATGGCTTCTGTCACAGTGTGGAAAGGATGGTGCAGCTGTAGATGGCGAGGAAGGCCTGCTATTGGCCATCTACGATGAGCTGCAAGTTGTCCCTGGTTGCCGGATGCAGCAAAATGGGTTGTTGGATGTTGAGAGGTGGCTGTTTGGGAAAAAAGAAGAACTAAGACTGAAACTGAAGGTGGGGAAGAAAACGGTGTTGAGGCTGTCGGTGCTGGGAAGAAAGGAAAGTTGTTGACCTTCCGGCGCTAAGGAAGGAGAAGTTATTGACCCATCAATGGTATGGATGAAGCAGACTAGGACTTCATTTCTGTTTTTTCTTCCTTTTTTGCCTTTTTTTTAAATTATGTTCTTCGCTCTTTGTTCTTTGTTTGTTTTCCCCGTTACTCTGTTTTCATCTTTTTTTTTGTTCTGTGTTTCTTTTTATGGTACCCCCTCCCTTCCTTTGTAGTGTTCACTTGCAGGTATTTATAGGAAAAACAACGACCTTTCAAATGCTCCTTGCATGCAGACATAGGTGACCTCTTCAAATTTTATGATGATGAAGACTATGGTGGCGTGTCTGCACTGTTCAAAGGATAAAACAGTGTAGTCATGTCTGCTAATCTTGCAGAATGACATAAGTAAAGTTTGGTCCCTTGATTAATAATTGTTCTAATTGTGCTCTTAATTGTCTTTAAACTTTTGATTTTATGTTATTTTATCCCCACCAAAATTCAATAATAACTTCAAATTTACACGCCTTTTTATTTTAGTCCATGGTCTTGTATTGATGTAATTTGACCCTCAATTGACCATTAAATTGTCTTTGATTTGGCCTTTGATCCCAATCAATTGACTTGGAAAAAAATCAATTTGGTCTCTGAAAAATTCCAATCTCCTTAATCAAACTCTAATTAGGCTCTCGAACTTCATTTTTCATCAATTAAGCCCTTAATAAAATTAATTTGACCAATTGAAAGTATAATTAAGTCCTCGCACTTAATTAAATTCTTCAATTTGACCCTAAATTAATTTCTAAACATAATTATACTTTAAATTGTCCCACGATTATATCAAATTGGCCTATAAAAAATATAATTATACCTTTGACTTAATTTTTAAGGACTTTTATCCGATAATCATTTATTTTAACCTTTAATCTACATTTTCCTTCATCTTAGGGCACAATAGAGATACGCTCGGGCTCTCGAATCCGTCCAAAATTTCCAACTTTATTTTTCCATCAACACCAACTCCTTTTATTTTCTTTTTTGTTATTTTTATTTTATTTTGAGTAGATTTGGGTTAAAACCCAGAAATGGGTTATGACACTTGTAATCAAATTTTCCCTTTCAATAAAAATTTTAAAAAGAAGATTTCATTAATATTATTTAATTAAAGAAATTAAACTAATAAAAAAATATATTGTCGCGACGATTTTTTTTTGCGCTTTACGCCCCGCCATCCTTTGGATTTGGGGAGACAATGACACGTGGTGAAATGGAGGTTGTTTTATAGCCATAAAATTTATGACTATAATTATCGGGAGTCGCCCTAGTATTACGGTCACTAGGAACCTATTGGTCTGCGAGAGTCTCGGGTAAGGGGACTTGTTGTGCAAGGGGAAGACGCATCACCCCCAGTGCACCCTACCTAAGGTAAGTTGCATTGTTGTTTGATTGTTTTTCTAAGTTAAAATTTTTTACATTGCATTTTCAAAAACTTTTTTTTTTGCGGGTGTACTTTACAATGTAATTTTACACCACAGTTAAAAACCTTTTTTCTAATCTACGGATGTAATTTACAATATAATTTTACACCATAGTTAAAACTCTTTTTTTATCTACGGATGTATTATACAATGTAATTTTACACCGTAGTAAAATATTTTTTTATCTACGGTTGTACTTTACAATGTAAATTTACACCCCCATAGTTAAAACAAAATAATTGTTAAATTATTTTTGAAATTTTGGCCAAATTCTAATAGATAATCATAAACTGGTTACGATATCCAATTTTCATTTCAAAATATGAGAAAGATGCAACATATTTTCTTACAAAAAATATGATGGGAAAAACTGTGGAATCCGGCCGTATGCACGAAAACAACACATTTTTATGTTTTTTAATTTTTTAATTTTTTCCATTTTTAAAAATAAAATCAAACAAAATCTTTGGGCTGCATGTCTGAATGGGCTAGCCTCCAGTCCAGTGGGCTGGCAACCCACCTCCGCTATACGCTTGGGCCGGGCACAAAGCCCGACCCGGCTCACTCAAGCCCTGCCTGCATGCAGCGGGATGAAGAAGGTGATGAACAGGGGGATTTTTCAAGTGTAATGAAAGGAGTACCCGTAGTACCTTTGGGTATAGGAGGTCGAGGTGATGATTTTTGTGGTGGTGGCATCATCAACGGTGGCCTGTGCTGGCTGGAGGAGGCGTCAGAATTACATGGGTTCACGTCGCTACTACTGCTACCATCTCTGTTGCCTCGCCGGAGAGTGTGGCTAGGTTGCTGGTATAGAGGGGAAGCTCACGGTGATGATGAGAGAGGTGTTAGGTGGTCGGGGAACCTTTTTTGGTGGAGAGAGAGAACTCGACTAAGCTAATTTTAGAGAGAGAGAGGACTTGCAGACCGAGAGAGAGAGAGAGCTGGTTGCTGAGGGAGATGAGGGATGATAGTGTAATATTTCCTTGTTTTGGCTTTTTTTTCTTTGCCAAAAATTCTCTGCAAACTCCTCGTTTTCTCTTGCTTTTGGCACCTCTGTTCCTGATTTTCTCCTCTGTTTTTTCTCTGGTTTTTTGTTCCTCTGTCACGTAATTCTCTCCTTTTCTCCCTCTCTGTTTTTCCTTAGTTCCCCTCTCTCCTTTTTATGCAGCATCCATGGCTGCTATTTATAGAGGAATGAGGCATCTCTCATGCATATTGCATGAGGTTGCTGCCTCTGCAGGTTGCTGTCTCTGTCTCTGAATCTGCAGAGGCTACGGCGCAGTATCCTGCACTGTTCAGGTGGCAGAATAGTGCAGGCACATGAAAATTTGGTTTTGGGAGGGAGAAAATACAACTTAGTCCCCAAATTTGCAATTATTCTAATTGCATCTCCAATTAGCTTTAAACTTTTAATTTTGTGCAATTGTATCCCCGTCAGAATTTCGAGAGCATCCTTAGCTTTGCGTGACTTTTTTATTTCGGTCCTTGATTTTTAATTTATACGATTTAACCCTCAATTGACCATTAAACTCTTAATCATTTTCAATTTGACCCCTGATTCGCGCAATTGGCTTGGAAAAAATCAATTGGGTCTCCAAAAATTCTAATCTTCTCAATTGAACCCGAATTAAGCTCAAACACTTGATTTCTCATCTATTAAGCCCTTAATAAAATTAATTTGACCAATTTAAAGTATAAGTAAGTCCTTGCACTTAATTAAATCCTTCAATTGGATCTTAAATTAATTCTTGATCATAATTAAACTTTAAATCGGTCGACGATTAAATCAAATCAACCCATAAAAATATAATTATATCATTCAACTTAATTTTTACACAGATTTATCCAACGATAAATTATTTTGCCTTAAATCTATATTTTCCTCTATTTTTGGAACAAAAGAGATACGATCGGACTCGCGAAAACAACCAAAATTTCCACATTGATTTTTCTACCCATGCCGGCCCCCTTTATTTTATTTTTTTTATTTTTGGGTGGATTTTGGGGAGTAGCCTAGAAATTGGGTTATGACAGTTGCCCCCCTCTTTACAATGCTTACGAATAAAGTCTTGTAAAAGACTTTAGATTGTAAGCATTGTAAAGAAAAAAAAGTGGATTTACCAGACCAAGAAATGGTTGATCCATCCAGAAATGAGAATGAGAGCTATAAAGCACAACTCAAGAGGAAATGGTAGGATGAGGCTAGAAAACGCACTACCTAAGAATTGAGGCCTAAGGAGGACACTTAAAGGATGAAAGATGATGATGATGGTAAAAACACAAAGATGGTCTTGTTATAATGGGCGACTTGCCCAAATGAAGCCTGTGAATGGTGAAGATTTCATGGAACAGGGCTAGAAAGCTCGCTATCTAGGATCTATGTTGAGGGCTGGAAAATTCACTCAGAAGAGGAAGAAAAATAGGGTTGGAAAACACACTATTTTAGCTTATGGTTAAGGGTTGGAAAGCACACTTAAACAAAAAGGATAGAGATGGAAAATTCACTATCTTGATCGGTGGTTGGAAAACGCACATGAAAAGGAAGAAAAGTAGGGTTGGAAAACACATTATTTTAGCTTATGGTTAAGGGTTGGAAAACACACTTAAAAAAAAAGGATAGGGATGGAAAATACACTATCTTAATTGATGATTGAGGGTTGGAAAACACACTCAAATGAGAGAGAAATAGGGCTAGAAAGCACACTATTTTAATTCTTGATCACTAGAAAGCTCAACCAAGTTCTGGAAAGAGATAGAATTTAAAAGTGCACTATCTGAGTTAGTCAATGGCTAGAAAGCACACTTAAATAAAAAAGGAGATAGAGTTGAAAAATACTCTATCTGTTCTAATAAAAGGCTCTCAAGCGCTCTTAGGGAAATGAAAGTGGTAAGGGCTTGAAGGCGCACACAAAATGATGAGTAGAGGCTTGTAAATTACAATTCCTCCAAAACATTTCTTGGATTCCTAGGGAGATGCAATGCATGGTGACACCCAAAATCAAGAAAAAGATAAAGCTGAAAAGCATGCTCAAGGAAATGAAAGAGGTGAGAGCTTGAAAGCGTGCACACAAAATGATGAATTCAAGTGATCTCATTGTCAAGTTTTCTGTTGATTTTGACAAGAATGCGAAATGATATTTGCATGTCTTGTATCTCAGGAAGGCTTTGATCAAGTCGTGTGAAGCATTTGTAAGGATTGTTTCAAATGGAAAAGAATTGCCTACCGATCCAAATTGCTTGTATTTGATCAGAAAGGGCTTTATCAGGCTTGTAACGTAGGCTCTCAGGTTGCTGGCTACGGAAAAAAAGATATTTGAAAGCTCAAAAGGTGTTTAAGGGTTTTCTAGACTAAGGATCGATTAGTGCTTAATCATAGAACTCTTTTTAGTCCTCATGATTGATTTTTATAATGACCTAGCATACCCCCTGGTGTTTGCTTGGGCTTTCTATCATGGGATTTTTAGTAGTGCCATCATGTTGACTTGACATGCCCCCAATATTTTGTTTAGGCCTTTTGTCATGGGTTTTTGGCACTAACATCATGTTGACTTGACACGCCCACAAGTATTTTGTTTGAGTTTTTATCGTGACATGCCTCCCAATATTTTGTTTTGGCTTTTATCTTGACATGCCCCCAAGTATTTTGTTTGGAGCTTTTTTTGTGGGTTTTTTTAACACTAACATAATGTTATCTTGATTTGCTATGGTGTATTAAAACTCTTTTTTCTTTTTGCCCACAACTTTGTTGGGACATCTTTTGTTATTAAGGACTATTTTATGATTGAAAGTTCTTTTCTCTTTTTTCTTCGCATTTGCCCCCTAGTGTAGGGTGTGATCTTTATCAGGGTTAATTATCAAGAAATAATTATTAGGCTCAAATAGGGACCACAATGGATATTTGAGACTTTGTGAAGGCAAATCAAAGATGGCCTCTTCTCATTTCAAAAAACATGCATTCTGAATCGATAAGCTTTGCTTTTCCATGCGAAATATATTTTTTGAATTTTTGAATTATTTGTTAGCTAAGGTCTTAGCTTTATTATGTTGGTTTTTTGAAGGTATGAGATCACCTTTCAATAAAATCCTTTGAATTCACAAAACACATTTGTTAAACAAAAATCAAATTGGCATTCCTTTTTGTACTAGACTTTGATTTGCCAAAAATTTAGATGAAAGGATATAAGGTGTACTTGTGTTATAAGAACGCATCATAAACACAAGAAAATACATGATCATTGAAGAGAAATGTTTGCTTAACAAGAAAAGTCTTGTGGCGTTACGAGCAACATTGCCGATAAGTTAAAACATGAGCATAACGTGTGGACATGACCAAAACAAAAAAAAATCATGGAATCAGACTTCATCTTCTAATACCGGCATTCCCCGTTTTCAAAAGCTTTATCGATGTCACTTTAACGGTGCAAACACTTGGTACCCCATTTTCATGAAGCTTAATTGGGCGCAGGACCTGGATTTTCGTCGAATGTTATCCACCCTGCTTTAATCAATTGCATAAGCTTCTTCTTGAAAGCACCACAAGTGTGAATGCTATGCCCTGCAGCTCCAACATGGTATTCGCAGGTGAGATCGGGTTTGTACCAATCAGGGTAAGTTGGTTGCAAAGGTGCCTGAGGTTTAGGAGCTACTTGCTTAATGCATACCAACTTTTGCTACATCTCATTCAAAGGCAATGGTAGTGAAGGTAGTTATTCTTGGGTTTTCAAGTAATTTCTTTTCGGGAAATTTTTAGGTGGATCTTTGGCTTGAAGATTGATATTGGCAATTTCAGATGAAGGATTATGGTAGTTTTGGAACTGGTTGTTCCTACCCTTATAATCATCTTCAAAATGCCCAACATCTTTTCTCTTGCCTTTAAAGCCTTTTTTCTCCACAGGTGCAGAAATTCTACCACTTCTGATTCCTTGCTCTATTCGCTCCGCCACGGCTACGGCATCCGTGAATTATTGTGCTGAACTGCCCATCACATGCTCGTAATAGGGTGCTCTTAGTGTGTTGGCGAATAAAGTCACATCTCATTATCTAGAAGCGGGGGATGTACCTATGTAGCGAGATCTCTTCATCTTTGAGCATATTCCCTTATGCTTTCTCTGTCCTTCTTCTCCAAGTTGGACAAACTTGTTCTGTCAAGAGCAATGTCCATGTTGTACTTGTATTCCATGATGAAAGTACCTAAATTTTACAAACATGCAAAAACACATCATATATGTTACAAACCAGTCTTCTAATAATTTTTCATAATTTAATTTCATAGATTTTTTTCTTACATTCTAATAGTTTTTAAATTAACCTTAAACTTAGGATTTTGTTTGCTAAATTTAGAAAAATTGAAAAACATAATGAAAATAATAATTTAAAAAGATAAAAAAAAATATTAGTTAATAATCTAGTAACAAAAAAAATAATACAAAAATTATCAATGAATAAATTAACACAAGAAAAAATAATTAAAAATAATATAATAATCTCACACCAATACCATGAAGAACAGTAAAAATTAATGCAAAAAACACACAACAAAAGAGAAGAAAAAAACATCTTACCTTAAATTCATTGTAATTAAAGCTGGGAGGAGAAAAAACAAATAACTAGTGAAAATTAAAAGAGAGATGTTAATTAACAAAAACAATTAAAAAAATGAGAATAGAAAAGAAGATGTGAAGAGAAAGACATGCCTAGTTTAGGTGGAGTTAAAGAAAAGATAAGAGAAATATTGAACAAGGAGAGAAGAAGAGAGAGAACCAATAATTTATGTATATATGTGTGAGAGATAGAGAAAAGAAGGAGAAATAAGAAGATGAAATGTTTGTGTGTGCTAGTTGTGGTAATTTATGATTAAAGTTGTACTAAAAATGACCATAATAATTGTCGGTCCCTTGGCTTACTAGAGAACACCGACATAATTAATTTATCGACAATACCATGTGTGATGTCTACATTGAACAATCACATGAGAAGAAGAACAATTCTCATGACTACTGAAAAATACCAACAAAATTAATCCATTTACAATACCATGTATGATGTCTATAATGAACATTCACACATGAAGGGAAAGAATTCTCGTGGCTACTGAAAATACCAATGGAAGGAATTCATCGACAATACTGTGTGTGGTGTCTATAATGAACTATGTCAAGGAGAAAAGGAAAAATTCTAGTGGCTTACTCGAAATAATTAAGGGTTTCATCATGGATTTGACAGCATAAAAGGTCTCTTTCAGTTTATTTTTTTGGGTAAAATATATTTCGCTCATTCGATAACTTTGTCATAAACGACTTCACTTAACCTCCATAACCTGACTTGATGGTGAACACATGTATCACGACTAATAAATCATTGTGACTCATGCAACCATGTTATAATGTTTCATCTTAGTCTTTTAATGTATCACGACTAATAAATCATTGTGACTCATGTAACCATCTTATAATATTTCATCTTAGTCTTTTAAAAGATCAAAAAACCCAATTATGTCAACATTAGGTTCTTCATCTATGATTTGACGTTCATTACAACACCTTAATTTATTCTCATTGCATCTATAACCATATTTCTATAAGGATTAATGTTGGCATCTATAACTCCATGCATGTTGTTGGAACTAGAAGTTTACCCAACTATCATTTCTATCATGGTCTCATGAGGATCAAATTCTTCTCTGTATGCATACAAACACAAAGTGTTCCATTATGAACTTTTTTTTTTTTGTAGAATATGCATCATGACAATAACCAGATTGATAAACTTTTTATTTTTGCACCTTCTACATGAACATCAAATATTGTCTCCACTAATATTTCTCGGATTAAATATTGCATAGTTAATAATACATTTAACTTTATTGCAATAATCCATCTTATGCAATCCTGGAGTGATTCTCGATGCATCCATAAACGATCCTCCATTTCTTATATCAAAGTCATATACAATAATCATGTATTAATTAAATACATTAACTAAGCAAATATAATTTTACAAAATCCAAAACTAATCTTAACATGTACAAATTATAAATTCATACAACAATTTTCTATAAGAAAAAACTATAAAACAAGTAAAAACCCAAATAAAATTAAGATAAAAAATAACCACAAGAAGTTAATATTAAAATTATATTGAAAAACCAAAAATGGTAGATTTGCTTACTTAAGTGGAGAATCTAAAAAAAATCAGAATAAAGACACCATAAACTAAGTGTTGTGGTTGCCAGATTTGTTGTGAAAGGTTGAGCTATGTTGAAATTGGAGGAGGGGTGGTTGTTAGTTGTAAAGAAAAAAATAGAGAAGTAAAAATGAGGAGGGAATGGGGAGAGGATGGTCGATGGTCAGATTATAAATCAAAAAATTACCAATGAATTTACCAATAAAATATTAGTTGGTCAATTTGTCAGTAATTCTATTAGTAACAATGCCACCTCATCATGATTTTTGGATTTTTTTAATCTCATTGTAATTTTTCTTGCTACATTTACTACAAAAAAAAACATTTTGTCTGTAATAGTGTTGTAAAAGTCACATGTCATCTTACATATATATATTTTTTCCCTTTTTACCATTGTAATTCCATCAGTATATATTGACAGAATATTTCCATTGGTGTTTACTGATGGATAAGAAGATAAAAAAACATTGTCGGTAAGGTTCACATCAAAATAGTGACAAAACATTTATGTTAGTGTTTTCATATGTATTAACTGATTTTCTAGTAGTATACAAACATTATATTTATGCATTAGTTTCATGCACCAAAAATTTACTTTTCATGGCAACAATACAAATTCCATGGATAGTATAAAATAAATATTAACCAACCAATTACATGGAATTATTTCGTAATGATAACAAATGTACATTAGTTAATAAGTATTGGGTGTTTAATACCATTTTCCAGACCTTTGTTTCATATAATATAAAAAAATTTATTTATTTTTTCCTTTAAGAAATGAGTTACCATGCCGTAAAATGTGTAATGTTGAGACATTTATTTATATAAAATATAAAATATTTGTTTTGCATAATAATATTTTACAAAAAAAAATTGTATCTAAAATGTTTTATAGAACATTTTTTTATAGTGTTTGATAAGTAATCATGTGAAACTATATATGATTGTAGAATTCTATGAGAGGTCAACTCGCTATAGCTAATCAAGGCTGAGGAGCCCTCATATTATGCTAATTTTTTTTTTATATAGTTTTAATTATTTTCATATTTAGTTTCAGATTTTATTTATTTTTCCTGCCTAGTTTTAATTATACGCACACAGACAATGCGGTTTTATTTCAGCAGTTAATCGAATTGAGATTAATGAATAGTTTTTTTCCAAAATAAAACAAAATTTATGAAAATTTGGTCTCTTTTAACGATAAATACCAAGATAAAAATTTCTTAATCTAATCATTGCTTCTTATTCTTTTCTTTTTCCCTCTACAATTACTTGAATTATTGATTTTTTTTTAGAATTTAGATAAATGGATATAAATTTCAAATAACTTTTTTTTTGTTTTACACTTAGGTTAGTTTAAAGGTAGTTCTTGAAATATTGTTACAATTTCTCACTAATTGCACCATTCATAAAGATTCATTTGGAGTTATCTCTTCGTGAATATCATGCAATATAATTTTAAATTTTTTAATCTAAATAAAATAATAAAACTCATTCTGTACAGTTTTATAACATGTAAGTAATAAATTATGTTAAAATAAATACAAATTGTGAATCAGAATATGCAACAAGTATGTTTTCTTTCTTTCTTTTCAAAATCATATAATTAAAAACTATTTTATTAATAAGAGAATAAAAATAATAATTACTTCAAGAATGCTTTTTTATTTAAATCCTTCATAAATTATTAACTAAACAATCTTTTCAAAAGTATTAAACCTAAGAAAATTGCCTTTAGATTATTGTATTTAATAATCAAATAAAGTATAATCTATTTTCCCCGAAAAATAAAACTAGGTTTGTTTAATAATTGATAATTAATTAAATTTTAGACCAAATATCAAATTACAAACTATAAACAGGAAAGCAGGCATACATACTACGCAATATATAAAAATTAAAGTGGCACACTAAAAAATTAAATTAAAATGATCCTACAAGTTATTCTAATTAAGAATATATTTATGAATCACGAGAAAAAAAGAGAGTAAAAGTAGTCTGGTTTCATTTGTATTTACGGTAACAAATGAAATTGTAATCTTCCTTGTCTTTATATGGTTTGGCTCTTTTTGTCTTTTGAAATGTCTAATTTGAACTTGAACGACAAACATATTGTACTTTGATTTAGTTGCTGATAACAAGTCCAAGAATATTTATTTTGAATGTAAGCAATAGTACAATGAGAAGAAATGAGTTCTTTTATAAGAATCCTTATGTTTTTAAATCGTGTCTCTTCAATGAGTAGAGTAAGAAATTAATTTAAATTCACTCAAATTAGAAATTTATAATTTTTAAAAATTTAATATGTATAGAAATATGGTTTTTAAGGGTTTAAAAAATAGATAATCACATATTCACATCAATATTCTTTTCTTCATAGCTTACAAAGTAGATAGTTGGTGATGGAAGACTTGACATTTGTAAAACAATTTTTTTATAAGGTTTAAGAATCTTCTAATAATAAAGTCAGTAACTCGTTGTAAATGATTCTAAGAAATGAGATAATGAGTTTTAAATTCTAATAACAATAATGTTTTTTTGTTTGTTTTTGTATGATAAATATTTTGAGAATTAAAGTACAAATAGTTAGATAATAGAGTTTTTAAACCCTTTACTTGGATGATTCATGGGGTATTTATAACTTTAAAATCTTGTCAAGTTGTTGGAATGAAGGAATTGGAAAGTTATTTTCTCTAGTTAGAACTAATGATGGATAGATATCTTTTATAGAATATTAATGTTGATTAAAATATGGCAGTCTATGCAAAAATTTATATACCTACTGTTGTAAAGAGATAATTATTCTTGACATTAATATTTCATATTAGTAGTCATAAGAATAAATTAACAAAGCCTCATGGTCAATCATGGAGCCGATAACGGTCAACTGATAATGGTTGTTAGACTCATATCCTTTTGAGCTTGACATGATACTAGGTTCTTGGATAATGGGTCTGAAAGCTTGTCAAACTTTAATGTATTTAAGCTCAACGCGTCTCTAAGCCTAAATGCATTAGGTTTGGAAGATCACTAAACTTATATTTGCTTGGAATACACACGTAGCTGAAGTTAAGAGTGTTGGATCTAATGACTTATTGGACCTATATGTATTTAAGTTTAGAGCATAAAAGATGGTTGTGCTCAATATCTTTGGATTTAGTTATGCTCTATAGAACCGGAAGATGTTGGGTCTAGAATCAAGCTAGATTCATGTTATTTGATAATGGTAATTTATCAAGTTTAAACATGGTGGGTTTTCACCCTTTCTTTAATTCTTTTAATCAAACATTTAGGAAAAAAAAATATTTTTTAATATACAAATCCATTAATGGCAACATGACATTTCACATTAATAGATTTTTAATCATTGAAGACAATTCTAACCATTCACGAACTTCCAAAACTGAGATCACAATTTAATCATGCAAATTTATTTATATTCATTTTTAATGCTTACGTTGAGGTTTGATCAATTTTAATATTTAAACTTCTATTATGGTTTTTTCATTATATGACATTTAGAAGTAAATAATGAGCGAGTGTGTATTTATTTAAAATATAAGATACATTTATGGTTGTTTAAAAATATATTAAAAATATGGGCATGCATAACTCTTGATAAATTTGCAGAATTTTAAGTATTTGTTATCTCTCTCTCTATGTATTTATCTATATATTCAGCCTAAGATTTTTTGATAAAACAAAATTAGTTAGGTTTAGACCGATATTAGTGCCTGTTTGGGAGTGCGATTGTGTTAGCTTTTCAAAGTGCTTATCGTGCCGAAATACATCAAAATGATGTTTTTTTATTTTTTAAAAATCATTTTTGAAATCAGCACATCAAAATGATCTAAAAACATCAAACCGCCGGTCTTTAAAATGTAAAAAAAAAAAAATTCAAATTTCGGCCAAAAGCATTCCAATCGCAATGCCAAACAGGGCCTTATTAGTCATTTTAATTCACAATGGCTTTTTTTTAAAATAAAATATTAATATGAAGGCTTTTTTGATGTTTTTTTGACATAAAACATTTTTGAATATCAATAAATAAAATCTTATGCAAAAATGCATGTAAATAAATAAATATATATTAGAAATTTCATTATATATATATATATATATATATATATTATTTTTAACAATAACATTCATGTGTATAAAAAAATAAATTAGAGATGAATCAGAATAATATATAAAAATAATTAAATATATACAAAATAATTTTTAAAAAACCATTACTCAAAAAGTATCTGATAAGAAAAAAAAAACATAGATGAGAGATACTAACCGAAACATAAATTAAAAAACTATTTAAAGAAAAATATCAAAAAAAGGTATGAATTAAAATAAAAACCAAAAATAAAATATAAAAAATAAGAAAATGCAATGGTAGTCTAGTCGATTCAAGTACATTAAAAGAAATAAGAAAAACAAAAGATTTGGGTTATAGGCCTCATTGTGTTTAATAAGTTGGTTATATTTTAATTCGATAATAAAAATAGAAGAAACAATAGTAAATCTTTATAAAAAAGAACACCATAACTTGTAAAAAAACATTGGTAGTACAGAATTGGATTAACAACCTAGAGTAAATATGATATACATGTAATTTGAGTAATAAGAAGGGAGTCAATTATGGTTGACCTGCAAAACTCAAAAAGAACAAAGCCAATATTGAATCATCCCGGAGCCAAAGGCTTCAAGTTTTCTCAGTCGAGCAAAATGAATAATGATATGGAGTGTGTGTACAATGATTGTCCTCCATAATTTAGAGTTTTTTTTTATAATAATATTAAGTAAATTATATATTATCTCATAATTGAGATTATTTTTTATTGTGGGACAGCTATGCTATTATTTGTATTGTTTACAAGCATGCAAAGTGAGCAGTGGGTGTGACGAATCAGGACAAACTCTAAAGAATGCGACCTGTGCATGTTAGACATTGTTTGACCTCTTACATTCAATTCCGGAAAATTATTCTGCCAAAACGAGCAGTGCCCTAATGGACGGATGGTGTTGCTATTCTATTTTTTTTTTTTTTAAGAACAAATTAAATACAGACTCGTAATTCCTTCTGCAATTATCATATTAAAATAATTTGTAATACAAAACTATATAATGGTTTTCCAGAGGCGAAGCAAGTGACCATGAAAATCTACTTGGAGAGGCTGAATGTCGATCACAGTTGTTGTGTGGTCCCTGATATAAAACCACCACTATCAGTGATTTCAAAATGCCTGTGTTAGCGGTGTGTTTTATATTGTTTTTGAAAGTGTTTTTTATTTAAAATTATATTTAAATATTTAAAAAAAATTATTTTTGACATTAGCATATCAAAATGATCTAAAAATACTAATTTATTTTTATTTAAAATAAAAATTAAAAATTAAAAAAAATCAATTTTTTTACTAAAATGTTTTCCAAACACATTCTCAATGACATCAATCCCGTAAAACTTTTGTGTTAAGGCTTTTTAAGAATAAAATATGCTTTGACATCATAGCCCATCTACATATTTAACCTCAATAAAGTTTTTTTAAGGATAAAATGCGTCAAAATCATGACCCCATAATCTAATGGAGTGCATATATATATATATAATTATTTTTTCTTGGTAGTGAAAGATTATAATATTCAGGTGCTCACAGGATAATAGAAAGGTAATCTGCCATGAGTATCAAATCCAGGAAAGATATGAGATTGGCTTAAAATATAAACATTCGTACCACTAAGGTTGATGCATCTAATTATTGGGATTATCAGATATGGTCAATAATCTTCTCATGGTGTTTTCTAGCTTGTGATTTCATTTTTCTTAGTTTATAGTGAATTTTTCTTTAACATCAACAATTTCCAAATCCCGTTTGCGTCTGCTATGACGTGACCAATTTGTTCAAAATCATTTTAAAAGAACAAATCATGGGTGGATGTCATTTATCTCAAAGAACTCTTGATTTTTGCACTCAAAACACTCTTGTTTTTTTCAAGGTTTAATTGTTGATTTATAGTGGTTAATCAATAGTTGATGATTGTTGAAATTAATTCTTATTAATTCTTTAACCTTTTAGTTTTTTAAAATTCACTATAAAAAGAGAGGGTAAAAAAAGAGTTTAATGAAATAATTCTTCAAATTTTTACATACTCTTCATCACATCATATTTTAGTATTTCATTTTTATTTTATGCTTTGGTTCTCCTTCAAAATCTAGTGGGTGTTTGGCCCTGCAATGACTTCTGCGGTTGAGACTTAACACAGATCCTACCTGTTTGGTAAAAAATAAACCACAATTTTTTAACTGTGGGACTCACCAAAAACTAAGGTTTAACTTCAATTTTGAAAAGGCATCATTTGAATGCATTTCACCTGGCACGAAGTGAGGTTTCACCTCAGTTTTTATAAACTTGTATCCTCATAGTTTACTTGCTTCCCCCTCGGTGTCCACATCTTCCTGTTCCGGTCGGGGTCATTTGAAGGCAAGAAAGGATGAAGGACCAAAAGCACCAAGCTCCCTCTCTCTCCTACAGTCAGCCGACGGTCTCTCTCTCTCCACAGTTACCGACAACTCTCTCACTCTCCTCCAGCAATAATTCCCGGAGAGCACCACCACCATCTCTCTCAGCATTGGCTGCTTCTCCTCCACACCATAAGCTCTGTCATGACCTTTAGCGACAGCAGCAAGCTCCGGTAAAAGCAGTAGCAGCAGCAGTAGCAACAGTAACAACCTTTCGATGCTTCTCTCGGCCACGACAGGCCACCATTTTCGATGCCGCCACCACATGAAAAACCAACTCAGCCTCCTTTACCCGACAACATCGACAGGTGAGCCTCTCATCACTGTCAGCCGATCACCTTGCTATTGTTCACGTGTTACGTGAACAGTGCAAGAGTGAATCGATTCACTTGCAGTGTTCACGCAATACGTGAACAGTGCAACATCCCGTTTGGCCTTTTTTTTAACTCTTCAATTTGACCTACTCTTGATCCATCCCAAGTCCAACAAAGTTGGGCTTTTTGGCCCAACTTGGCTAGGCCAACCCATTTAGTTGGGTCAAACCTAGGTTGATTTTTAAAAAATATATAAAAATTATATTTTTTAAAAAATAAAAATAATATAGATAGAGATCAGTCCTGATGAAAGGGATATGCGCGACTCTACTTCACTCCATAACCCTGTTGCTTTTCTATTGATTATAGATCAGATACTTGCATCTGCATTTGACTTTGGAATTATATCTCTACAACATGTATATATAGATCCTAAAACTCACTATGGATCTCAGATGTTGTTCCTTATGATATTTTACTAGATATTGTTCCTCGATCAAATAGCAAGGAATTGCAGAGGCCTTCATGTATGAATTTAGTTCGTGATGTAATTGCAAGTAGTTTGATAGGAGAATAGAAACAAGTGTCTAATTTACCTAAATTATTAATTACATTTTATTATTATGATTATTAAATCTATAATATTTAAAAAATAATATATATGTGTGTGTGTCTTTTAAAGTAATTTCACAAGTTGACAGCAATATAAAAAACATGGTAACCAAACACACGAAACTGTTTTTCATTAAACCCCATACTCAACAATAGTTTTAACCAAATACTTCAATTTTAGTTATGAAACGCAACTAAAAGTGCTTTTTATAAAATATATTTTTTTAAACCTCAACCACAATAGCAATACCAAATAAACCCCTAGAGCTTAGGTTCATGCTATTCAAAAAGATTTAAGTTTCATATTTTTCAGCTCAAATACCTTGATTTAGAAGTGGATCTAAATCAATGTGGTGTTGTTGAAAACTTGGGAGGTATATTGCATATATTTTAGTTGTATAAGTGAGAAGCAATAAATCTATAAGGACAATGATTCATTATTTGAAAGTGTTTGAACAATTAAATATTTTTCTTGTTTAATTAACTTAAGAATAGAATAATTGATTTAAACTTTTTGTGTCATGAGTTTAAAGATTTAAACAGGTATAAACTCTAATTTTTTTCTAGGACATCTTTTTTTAGCATGCCCTTGTGATGATAAATACTAGTACTAGTCCGAGGCATTCTCGAATCATATTTGTTAGTGAATTGACAAAATTATATGGTTTGTATAAGGGACATAGTCAAGATAATTTTGGAGATGGGTCACAAAAAAGGGTTTTTGTTTAGTAGAAGTTGAATGTGTCATTACTATGATCTGGAAAGAGCAAGAAAGCTTAGGATTTATATGTTCATTCTTTTTTAAGAATCTTGTTTTTTTATTAGAGTTGGAGATTTCATAGAAAGAGGATGAGCTAAGTACTAATTATATGAATTGAAAAATAATTATGGTTTAGATGTTATAAATTGTGCAAACCTAGCTGTTCATTGCCAAATAGGAAAAGGAAAGATAAAATAAATAGTGAAATCAACTAGGATTAAGAAAGAGTTCATATTGATCAAGGGAAAAAAGAAGTCATGATCCATCATCAGGAGAAAGTAACCGACCAAAGATACAAGAGTTTGTATGATTGACCAAAATAACAAGTTCTACACTAAATAAGACAAGGTAGCATATCACACTTGCTAAAAATACAGACAAGTTAGGAAACATATGGTGACTAAAAATTGATATGTGTGTTGTAGATAATTTATTATTTATATTTTGGTTCAAATACCACCAAACAATAACCGACATGCATTGGAAATATATATTTTGTCTAAATATATCTTTTTCAAATATAAATAATATTTTTTTTCAAGTTTTATTGAAATGCTAACCATTTTTTTCTAAAAAAACTATTTGCATAGATCGAATCAAACCGCCATACATTGGATTTGAATACGACCTTGCAAAGAAATTTGCAGTAACCGCAGAACGCCGGAGCGTAATTGTGTAGTGGGAGGCCCAAGTTTGACAGGTCCCAGTATCACTGAGCCAGGCCAGGGCTTGTTCTAGGTGAGCCCAAGGAGAAAATAACCGATAAATATAGATATGCTACACCGACGTTAGAACCCAAGTCGGCACCTGGAAAATCGAGAAGCCGATTTCTTTTATCAAAGAAAAATATTTTCTTACAGCTTATAACTTGTAAGTGACAGTATTGGCGACACAATAACCCCTGACTATTATGACTTTTAGGGTTTTTGTCATATTGTATCAAAAGTATTTTCCAAAAAAATTGAAATTTTTTTATTTTTATTTTAAATTATTTTTTTATCGTTTTCATATGCTAATATCAAAAATAATTTTTTTTTAAATATCATTTTAATACATTTCTGAATGAAAAACACTTTCAAAACCAACCACAACCACAATATCAAACAGTCAATTTACCGATTTGTTTCTTTTTTTATTATTTTCTTGAACCATAGTGTATACCTCAACCAAACACCAACCTAGTAACCTGTATATTACTCGGGTGAGCTCATGAACAATAAATCTTCTTACTAGTCTCATGCTATGTTGCCAAATCATCAATTAGGATAATGTGTTTTTCATCCCTATCCTTCTCCTCCTCGTTTGAATGAATTTTCCAACCTTTAATCATGAACTAAAATAGTATGTTTCCCAACACTATTTTTCTTTCTCTTTTGAGTGTGCTTTTTAGCCTATTTTCCTTCTTTATTTGAGTGTGTTTTTCAACCCTCCACCATCGATTAAGATAGTGTGCTCTGCAGCCTTATTTTCTCTCTTTATTCGAGTGTGTTTTCCAACCATTAACCACAAATTAAAATAGTGTATTTTTCAACCCTATTTTTTCTCCTATTTGAGTATGGTTTTTCCAATTCTAAACCATCAATTAGGATAGTGTGCTTCTTAGCGGTATCTTTCCTTTTAATTGTGTGTATTTTTCAACTCTTAACCACAAATTAAAATGGTGTGTTTTCCAAACCTATTTTTCTTCTTCTTTTGAGTGAGTTTTTCCAACCCTCAACCATCAATTAAGATAGTGCGCTTTCCAACCATCCATGTTTGAGTGTGTTTTCCAACCCTTAACCATAAATTAAAATAGTATGTTTTCCAACCCTATTTTTCATCCTCTTTTGAGTGTGTTTTTCAACCCTCAACCATCAATTAAGATAGTGTGATGTCTAGCTCTATTTCCCCCACTTTGAATGTGTTTTCCAACCATCAATTAGAATAGTGCACTTTCCATCCCCATCCTCCTTCTTCTTTGAGTGCATTTTCCAGCCTTCAACCACCAACTCAAATAGTGTGATTTCTAGCCCTCAACCATAGATCCTAAATGGCATGCTTTGTAGCCCTATCTTCCATTCCATCATCTTCACTTACGGATGTATCAACCATTTCATGAGAAAATCTATTCTCTTTTTCTTTACACTGCTTACCATCTAAAGTCTCTTACAATGTTTTAGTCGTAAGCATTGTGAAGAGGTGACTATTGTCATAACCCAATTCTGGGTTAATCTCCAAAATCTACCCAAAATAAAACAAAAATAAAATAAAAGGGGCTAACATTGAGAAAAAAATCAAGGTGGAAATTTTGGACATTTTTTAGAGCCCAATCGTAATTCTTTTGTGCCAAAAAATAAAGGAAAATACAGATTCGATACTAATATAATTTATTATTAGATAAATTTGTTTAAAACTTAAGTCAAAAGGCATAATTATATTTTTATGGGCCAATTTGATTTAATTGCTGACCAATTTGAAGTGTAATTATGTTTAGGGATTAATTCAGATCCCAATTAAAGGATGTAATTAAGCACAAGGATTTAATTATACTTTAAATGGGTCAAATTAATTTTATTAAGGGCTTAATTGGTGAGAAATTAAGTTTGGGAGCCTAATTTGGGTTACATTGAGAAGATCAGAATTTTCGAAGACGAAATATTTTCGGGTGAAATCGGAAGCTAAAATTGAAGAGAAAAACATCTTTCTTCCTGGTTTTCCTGTCGGAAAACTCTTTTTATAATAACCCATTTTTGTTAGTCTATTATATATAATAAAAAAAAACTTACCTACCGAGGCATTATCGAAAACCATGTTGTGCCCATGCCGGCAGCCATGCTTGCCACCCACTACCACTCCTGCAATACATAACATCCCATTCTTGAACACCTCTCCCATGCCTAATTTAGTCTATAAAAAGGGGGGAGAGGAAATTTTTGAGGGGGGATAATGGTTACATTGAGGAGAAAGTAATACGGGGAGAGCATGATGAAAGATACTTAAAAAACTAGGGATACCATCGTTAAAGCTAAAAAAACTAGGGCGAAACACTAAAAAAACACATAGAGCACGATAGGGATGAATGGACGGGGGAAGAGGAAAAAAGACTGAAAAATGGGGGGAGACGATCGTTAAACTAGGGAGAGGATATAATATACACACGGGGAGACCATCGTTAAACTGGGAAAAACACTGGAAAAAAAAACACATTGCACACGACAAGGACGACGTGACTAAGAACTTGCACAACAACAACCCTTCCATCTCCCTCGGCATCGGCAAGACACCAGCACCAACAAAAATGGCTGGCAACAGCAAGCCATGAAGCAACTGACCATTTCTCTCCCTTGAAGCATCAGCTCTCTCTCTCTAAAACAGGTTGCAACCGTCAGTTCTCTCTCCTCCAGCAGCAGCTCTCAGCTGACTACCTTGCTTCACCTCGACACCGGCAGGTTCCCCCATGCCAAAAGCTCCATGGCAGGCTCAGCCTTCTTCTCCAATAATGGTAACAAAGCAGCAGCAGTAGCAGCTCAGACCAACGTCTTCCAATGCTCCTACCATCCACCACAGGCCACCATTTTCAATGCCACCACTACAAGGAGAATCACCTCGATCTCATTTACCCAACGAGAAATGCAGGTGATCCTCTCATCACCATCAACCAACCTGTCACTATTCACATTACATGAACAGTACAGTGAATTAATTTGTTTGTGAATAGTGCAATAACTTATATATATATATATATATATTCCACTTTGTTCTTGGGCTGGACTACTCTCGACCGAGCCTAAGTCCACCAAAGTTAGGTCCACCATGGCTGGGCTAACCCATTTACTTGGGCTAAGCCCAATCTAAAAAAACATTAACAAATAAAAATCTTATTAAAAAAGACAAATAAAAAATGTATTTTTTTTCGTGCATAAGGCAAAATTTCAAGTTTTTTCAAGCATATTTTTTTCGTAAAAATCAAATACAACATATTTCTCATGTTTTAAAATGAAAATTGGATATCGTAACAAGTTTATGATTATCCATTGGAATTTTACCAAAATATCAAAAAATTAACAATTATTTTATTTTAGCTATCAGGGTGTAAAATTATGTTATAAAATACACCCGCAGATAGTAAAAAAAAGGAATTCTTTTTATGCAGCATGAAAAATTCCAAACTTTAGAACAATTAGGTTTTCAACTTCCAATGAGGTATAGACTCTCTCACAAAGAGAGAGAGATTTACCTCGAGCCTTAGAAAAGAAAAGGGAATAAAAATGACTTTGGAAAAACAATCAAACAACAATATAGCCTACCTTAGATAGGGTGCACTAGGGGTAATGCGTTTTCCCTTGCACAACAAGTCGTCTTACCTAGACTCTCGCAGACCAATAGGTTTCCTAGTAACTATAATACTAGGTGACAATTCCTAATAATTATAGTCGTAATTTTTACGATTATAAAACTCACCCGTTCACCACGTGTCGTCTCCTCCTGAGGGGGATGGCGAGGTGCGAAGTGGAAAAAAATGTTGTGGCCACAATCATTATTGTTAAATTGTCATAATTTTTATAGCTTATATTCTAATCATTATGGTAAATAATTAATATTCCAATTATTACTGGCAATATTGTCGTTACCACCATCATTATTGTTATAAAAAGAATTTGTTTTTTCTTTTTTATATTTATTCTTCTTATTATTATTAAAAATATTTTAGAACACTGGATTAAATTAATTTGAGATTTTTCCAAAAAAAAAATTAATTCATTTTTATATATATTTTAAAGTATTAATATTAAATAAACATCAAAATATTTAGCCTCATTTATTTTTAAGAAAAAAAACTTTAAAAATAATCATTATCATTATTTTAAATGCCTTATCCATAATAAAATGAATATATAAAAAAAAGTTAATAATCGAAAGGTTTGTAGGTTGAGTATTTCTCTCAAATGTATAACATCAGAAAAATGTCTAGGACCATTAATTTTTTTACATGTTAAAGATTTGGTTCTAGTTGCAGCTAAGCACAAGGCAAGTCGATTGTATATTTTTTCTTTGTAGATAATTTGACCCAATTTTTCTACCTATTTTGTCTACTTGTGGCTTCATATATTTTTTGTTTACATGATATTAGATCTAAAATATTATACATAAAAAAACCGCAAAAGTCAATTTTTAACAAAAAAAAATAAAAAAAATGACAAAACAAAAATAAATATTATTAGCTTAAAAATCATTTGACTTGAAGAATAAATAAAAATAACAAAAACACAAAAAAAGAACAGAGGGAAAAAAATAAGAAATATAAATTTTCAAATGATAACAAAGACAAATTAAAATTTATGGACTAAATTAAAACAAAAAAACATACAACCTGAACAAAATAAAAAATAATAAAAAATAAAAACAAAAACTAAAAGTATATATACATATAGACATGGAGAAAAATAGAGACTAATAATATATATATATATATATATATATATAAAGGAATTAAAATAAAAACTAAAATTCAAAGTATAAGGACCGAAATAAAAAAAATATAAGATTAATTTCAATTAAAGGGAAAAATTGAATAACATCAAAACTTCTATATAAAAAATATTAGGGCATTTAAAACCAATCCCAAAATTAAAAGAATAAGGTTCAAATAGAAACTAGAATATATAATCAATTTCAATTGAAAGACACAATTAAAACAAATCAAGACTTATATAACAGTAATTAGAACCTTACCAAACAATCAAAAGTCAGGGACTAAAATGAGAAAACCATAAACCAAGGGAATTGTTGTCTAATTTAGCATGCAGGAGAGAGAAAAAGGGGGGAAAGTTCAACCATTCACCATCATGTCTCCGACCACCGTGGGACGCCTTGCACAGCACCATGTGAAAAAGGACATGGCAACGCATCTGGTAAGACGTCAAATAAATATTTTTCACCACAGGAAGCCTTCGCACGCGTCGACCAAAGGCTGTGTGAGGCCGAATGACATTGGCGCGCTGAACAGATGCGCTAACAATATTCGGCAGAAAATAATATTTAAAAATTATTAAATTACCTAAATAACCCTACATCCAACTCTTTTATTTTGTCTTATATGGGGGTTTATCTATATTTATATATTTTCAAATAATTTCAAATGCCCAAAACACCCTCGCAGACAATTGTATTTTGTCTTATTTGAGGGTAAAAGGGTTATTTGACTGTGCAATGAAAATGTAAAATTACAGTGACACATCGACACCAACTCTTGATTTTTTTTCTTATTAGAGGGTATTATGGTTATTTTATTTTGCACAAAAATATAAAAAATCAAAAATACCCCTGAGTCCAAGTCTAAAATTATTATGCACAGATGAGTGAAATAATAATTTCACTATTATAATCTACAATAATATATGTCTATTGCTACAATAATTTACTACAGTGATGCTACAATGAAATCAAGATCTATTTTAGCTTATAGGTAATACGAGTTAGCTAGTCCGCGCGTTGCGCTAGGCTTTTCTAATGTAGCAAACTGATTAATTATCGGACCTGCAAAGAATTATTTAGTTGGTAGATAGTAAATTGCAATCGTTAAATTCTGTTGTAGTTTTTTTTTGTCTGTATCGAATTAGTTGGTTGTTGTATCAGTTTAAGTGCTCGGATAATAATTTAGTTGACAACTCTCAAAATTATAATCGATGAAATCTATTAAAGATGAGTGGATTGTATTTTATAGCCAATTCATTAATGGGTGAACTTGCTTAAATATTTTATTGATTTATGTAATTTGCATATTGAAAAAATATAATTGATTAATTGTTAGGCGTGTTTTAATTGTTCTGACAGTTATTTAATTAGTGGACATAAATTTGCAATTAATAAAATGAATAAAAGATTAATTATTTTTTTCTTGTATCGAACTTGTTGATGGTTGGGTTTATTTTAACGGAAATGAACGATTTAACCGACATATAGCAAAATTGCAATTGTTAAAATCTATTAGGGATGGACTATTTCTGGTTAATTGCTATTTTGTGTCGATTTATTTAATTCATAGATTGCAAAAGTGCAATCGATTGATTGTTAGGTGCGTCTTAATTGTTTTGTCAATTATATAATCGGTTGATTAAAAAAATACAATTGATAAAATCAATTAGAGATGAATTACTTTATTTTTTGTAGTTAATTGGGCATTCGTTGGCGGTTGGGTGTTTCGTAATTGTTCGGCTTATTATTCTCTTTTTTCTTTTTTATTTATTCTTCAAGTCAAATAATTTTTTAAAATCTAATAATATTTATTTTTGTTTTTTAATTTATTTTAATTTTTTAATTGCTTTTTAAAAAAAAAATATTATTAGGTGTTGAAATTTCTAATTATTGTATATAAGACATTCAAAATAATGACAATAATTATTTGCAAGTTTTTTTCCTTATAAATATGTTAGACTAATTATATATTTTGCTATTTATTTCATATTAGTGCCTTAAAAATAATGATAATAATTATTTGTGATTTTTTCTTTGATAAATATGGTAGACTAATTATATATTTGCTATCTATTTTATATCAACGCCTTAAAATATATATATTCATCACTCTTTGGAATTGTGATCTCCTTTAGTTATTCTATCAAATAATAATAGTTGTGGTGCATGTAAGCTGACACAAACACCTTGATTATATAAAAAAAAATATATAAGTAGGAAAAAAAAATAGGAAAAAATGTTAAGAGAAAATGAGTCCAAAGATTATTCGTGACGCGCTCAGTTGGCTAGTAACAAAAAACAATATATACCTGGAAAGAAAAAATTTTGGTGTGCGTAAGCTGATCCGGACACCTCGGTTGGAGGAAAAAACAAAAAAAAATTGTATAAGTGGCAGAACAAAATAGGGGAAAAAATGTATAAAAAAGTGGACTCGGAGATTAGCCATGGCGTGCGTAACCTAGCTCGAACACTTTAGTTATTAAAAAAAAAGAAAAAAAGAAAACCAAAATCAGTTTTGTTCTCTAAGCGGTTCGAACTCTCGCGCGCCAAATCTGCCGACGCATAGACAACAACTCGACCACAGCTACTCCTTTCTCATTTCTACTATACAAATAAAAAAAATAAGAAGCCTTGACTATATAAAAAAAACTGAGCTCAATTAGGCTCGAAGCAGCAGACCAAATGTCCATTCCACAGTAACAAACAGTGAACAGCCAATCTCCTTTAGCTCTCTAGCAAGCGAACTTGCCCGTGCGTTGTGCTGGGTTCTATTTATGTAGAAAACTGATTGATTTTATGCGTGTTATAATTGATGATTTTAATATTTAATTAGTAAAATTATTGTATCGAACATGTTGATGGTTGAGTTTATTTTAATGATAATGAACTATTTAACTGGCAAATAGCAAAATTGCAGCTACTAAAATCTATCAAAGATGGATTATTTCTGGTTGATTGCTATTGTGTTGATTTATTTAATTCATAGATTGCAAAACTGCAATTGATTGATTGTTTGGTGTCTTAATTGTTTCGATAATTATATAATCGGTTGATTAAAAAAATACAATCGATAAAATCAAATAGAGATGAATTACTTTTTTTTTCTGTAGTCAATTGGGTATTCAATGGTGGTTGGGTGTGTCGTAATTGTTCGGTTTATTATTTGCTTTTTTCTTTTTATTTATTCTTCACGTCAAATAATGTTTTAAGATCTATTTTTTTTTGTTGTCATTTATTTTATTTTTTAATTTTTTTTAAATTATTAGGTGTTGATATTTCTAATTATTGTAGAGGGCATTCAATGGCAGTTGGGTGTGTCGTAATTGTTAGGCTTATTATTCATGTTTTTTTATTATTTATTATTCACGCCAAATAATTTTTTAAGATCTAATAATTTTTTTTCGTCATTATTAGGTGTTGAAATTTCTAATTATTGTAGATAAGGCATTCAAAATAATGATAATAATTATTCGTCAATTTATTCCTTATAAAAATATTAAACTAATTATATATTTTTGCTATTTATTTCATATTAGCGCCTTAAAAATAATGATAATAATTTATTGTAATTTTTTCTCTAATAAATATGTTAGACTAATTATATACTTTGCTATATATTTCATATCAGCACCTTATATATATATATATATATATATATATATATATATTCATAACTTTTTATGAATTGTGATCTCCTTTAGGTATTCTATAAAATAGTAATAGTAGTAGTGCGTGTAAGCTGATCCGGACACCCTGATTATATATAAAAAAATATTAGTGGGATAAAAAGGAAAAAATATTAAGAAAAAATGAGCCCAGGGATTATTCGCGGCACGCTCAGATGGCCAGGAACAAAAAAAATATATACTTGGGAAGAACAAATTGTGTTGCGCGTAAGCTAACCCAGATATCTCGGTTAAGAAAAAAAATGTATAAGTGGCAAAACAAAACAGGAAAAAAATGACATAAAAAAGTCGATCTGGAGATTAGTCGTAGTGCGCGTAAGTTGGCCCGGACACCTCAGTTATTAAAAGAAAATTCTTTTTTCTGTAAAAAAAAACAACAACCAATTATTAAAAAAAATACCCTTTCTTTTTTTAAAAAAATGAGCCCAGGGATTATTCACGGCACGCTCAGTTGGCCAGGAACAAAAAAAATACTTGGGAAGAACAAATCGCAGTGCGCGTAAGCTGACCCGGATATCTCGGTTAGGAAAAAAAAAGTGTAAGTGGGAAAACAAAATAGGAAAAAAAATGTTAAAAAAAAATGGATCTAGAAATTAGTTGTGTTGCGCGTAAATTAACCCGGACACCTCAGTTATTAAAAAAAAATAGAAAAAAATTCTTTCTTTTTGTAAAAGAAACAGTTATTAAAAAAACAGTTCTTAAAAAAAGAAGAAGCAAAAATCAGCTTTGCTATCCGAGTGGTTCGAACTTGCGCGCGCCAATGCTGGCAGCGTGCGGACAACTGCTCGGCCACAGGCACTCCTTTTTCATTTCCACCATAAAAATACAAAAAGAAGCCCTGTGTAAAAAAAAAAAATAGAGACGCGTGAAACAAGGGAGCAAATGGCTAGTCTACAATGCACATGAGTGTGCATGAACAGTGGCTGGCCAATCTCCTTTAGCTTATTTTGTAATTCTAGAAGGAAAGAGGCAAGCATATGCCAATTGAGTTGCAAGTTAACAGGATACACAGAAGTTGTTTTTAGGCAACAATATGGACCAAAAATTGTCTGTTTGACTAAAGTTAATTTTAATGGCTGAACTTTTGCAGGTTGCAAGCTGCTGTACAATAAATTAATATATTTTCCCTTTGAATTACTGAATTTCCGTCAAGAAAGCCACTTTCAATTAATACATTTAAATCAATTATGTTACTCATTGTTTTTTATTTTTTTGTTTTGAAATATATTAAAATAATATTTTATATATTTTTTAAAAATTATTTTTACATCAACATATCAAAATGATCTAAAAACAATAAAAAAATAATTTAAATCAAAGAAAAAAATAAAACAAAATCAATTGTTTTTAAAAACCTTTTTAAAATATAAAAACAAACAGGATCTTAAACATCGAAACTTGATCCAAATATAAAAAAGGGATAAAATAACCATATGTACCACAAGTTGTTTAGATTCTCATTAAAATTAAAAAATTGTAATGAAATATTATGGTGAAATTGTAAATTGTGAGGTAATTATTATTTTTTAGATTCCTTTTTACTTAGAAATATTTGAAGATAATAATATATTTTTTATTTTTTAAATTTATTTTAACATTAACATATAAAAAAAAACATTTAAATTAACTTCGAGCAAAAATTTATAATTTTAAAACGCATTCTCTTAACTTGTTTTGTTTTTATTTGATCCTTTCATATGTTGAGTGAAGATCCCTTGACATCCCAATTGAGATGGAGTTTGTGTATAATAGTGTGGTTTCTTTTCAAAGTATTTTTTATTTAGGATTTGTTTAGTATTACGATTGTTGTTGTGGTTGAGGTTCAAAAAAACAGTTTCATGAAAAATATTTTTAATCGAGGTTCATAACTGAAATTAAAGTGTGTGATTAAAATTGTGGTTGAGTTTGAGGTTTACTAAAAAACAGTTTTGTGTTTTTGGTTACTATACTTTTTATATTGTTGTTAACTTGTGAAATAACATTAAAAAACATATATACATACATATATACACACACATATACATATCTATCTATATATTATTTTTTAAAATATTATAGATTTAATAATTATAATAACATAATATAATTAATAATTTTAATAAATTAAATATTTATTTTTATTTTTCTATCAAACTATTTGTAATTATATTAAAGTACATATACTATACACACACACAAGGATATGGCTTAAGAAAAAAGTCTTGCAGCATCCAATAGAGAATAAAACCATGGCACCTGTAAGCTCTCCTCCTCTCCTCTCCTGTAAGCATGGCACCTGTAAGCTTTCCTCCTCTCCTCTCTAGTAATTTTTCTCTTTCCTCCACTCCTCCTTCTGCTAAATGTAAACTTCCCAGCAAAGGATACATATTACTTGCTTTTTTGGTTCCCTTGGTTAATGGGCAATCCTGGTGTGGTGATCTTGATTTTGGTTCAATCACTTGTGTTTTGGTATACATGGCTTACTACTTAACCGAGTTCTTTAATTTTTACTTAAATGCACATGTGGTAATCTTTGAATTTTTGCTTCTGTTTGTTTGTGGAGATGGTAAAAACAGCGAAATATTGCTTTTGAGAAATTGAGGTTGAACCTCAATTTTTATGGGCCCACAATTATATAAACTATGTTTCAATCCTAACCAAACACCAAAAATCTGTCTTTTATTTTAACCTCAACCGCAACCATGGAGCCAAACAACCACTTAGAAATATATTAAAATAGTATTTTTTTATTGGTTTTTCTGGAAAAAGAACCTAGATTTTCCCGGAAAAACCAAACACTAATTTCTCATCCACCATAAACCCACTTCAATTCCCAAAAAATCCCAAAAAATGGAGATAACCCAACAACTGTACCCGCTTCCAATCTGGCAAACCAAATCATGGTCCATCAAGACAACTCCACACTTCCAACTGGAACCGTAGTAGATGAAACAAATTACTCTCTTTCATCCCAATCCATGGAGATGAGAATGGGTGCACGAAACAAGGCTAGGTAGCTCACTGGAGCAGTGTAAAAACCCTACTTGATTGTCCCAAAACTGGAAACATGGATAATCGACAATCATCGAGTCAAAAGGTGGTTGATTGACTCGATGAGCCTGTCATTGATGCAACGATTCATCCGGCTTCCCACGACGAAGGAAATTTGAGAGGCAATCAAAAACATTCTACAACAGGTTGGACAAAACTTGCATTTTTGAATTAAATCAAAAATCCTTCTCCACCAAACAAAATGGTCAGCCACTGCCCACTTATTACAATGAACTAATTGCTATTTTTTAGGAAATTGACCACCAGACACTATCGCAAGTTGGGACAATCGACGGTATGCTCCAGCTCCACTCAGCCATGGCAAGGCTGAGAGTTCACATCTTCCTTAGTGGCTTGGATCCTGTTTTTGAACAGGTACGAAGAGAAATTTTGAGGAAGGACCCAAAGCTGGACCTGGAAAGTACATACGCATAGGTATGTCAGGAACACCAATAAAAGAAGACAATGGGAGGAGGAACGGAGGGTGGCTGACAAACTCATCACATCTCAGAGGGGTCGGTGATGGTAGCAACTCCCCTGCTACGTCCCTCAGGTGGGTGGAACCCGATGAACCGTGGGGGAGATGAGTATATATACAGGAAAGAGTGGTGGGTTGACTTGCACCCATTGCAGCAAATCGGGTCATTTGAAACAAAGGTGTTATGAAATTATTGGCTATCCTGACTGGTGGGATTTTAAGAAAAAACCCCGAAAAAATATTGGAAAAAGAATGGTAAATCTTGCTGAAGCAGAACAGGTGTAGCCTACGACGAATGTTGTTCATCCAGGTACAATTAGTAAAACTTCTACAGATTGTCACTGCTAAGAATAGTACTTTGATTATTAATACAGGTGCATCCGATCACATGACTAGGGATTCTAATAATTTAAAATTTTCTAAACCCCCTCCATAGTCAATTATTCACACAGCTAATGGTAGTCCCTTCCCTATTACTTGGGAAGGATCTATAACCTTAACTGACTCTCTAACCCTTGATACTGTTCTTATTATTTTATCTCTTGAATACAACCTCCTTTCAGTAAGTCAAATTACTATTACTCTTTCATGCACTTTAACCTTTTGACCTCTTTTTTGCGTTTTTAGGACATTTTGACCCGAAAGATTCTTGGTTATGGTGTTAGATGCGACAACCTTTATTTTTTAGAGTTAGTCGAAAAGGGGGGGTCAAAGTTTAGTCAAACACACCAGACAAAATGTAATGACCAAGCTCAAGCACTCGTATGGTTGTGGCACCGACGGTTAGGACATCTATCTTTTTGGTATCTTAAGAAGTTACAATCACAGTTGTTTTCAGGTTTAAGTAATTTGGATTTTCATTGTGAAATTTATGAATTGGCCAAAAGCCACTATATTCCCTATTTACCAAGTTTTAATAAAAATTTAGAACCTTTCGCAGTTATTCACTCGGATGTTTGGGGTCTTGTAAAAATACCTTCATTTTCTAATGCTCGTTACTTTGTTACCTTTATTGTTGAATGCATTCGGATGACCTAGATATCTCTTCTTCAAAATAAAAATGATGTAGGTACAACCTTTTAGGAATTTCATAAAATAGTGATGACCTAATACCAAAGACAGATTCACACACTTTAATCTGACAATGGTAAAGAGTTTGTGGATCAATTTTTAGGAGCCTTCTTGATTCTTCATGGAATTCGACATCAAACCTCATACACCTATACTTCACAGCAAAATGGACTAGCAGAACGAAAAAATAAGCAAATCCTAGTAATTGTTCGTGCATCTCTTTTTGGTATGAATATATCAAAATTCTGGGGAGAAGCGGTGAAATATGCTGCCTATTTAATTAATTGAACACCATCTAGTGTGATTGGATTTCAGACTCCCCATCAGAAGATGGAATCTCTGCTCTCCAGTTTGCATCTACCAAATCTTAAACCGCGAGTATATGGGTGTACGGTATATGTTCATATACCAAAAGTCCTACGGAGTAAACTTGATCTATGTGCAAAACGGTGTGTCTTTTTCAGATACTCAGAATTTCAAAAAGGGTATTGGTGTTATGATCCCCAACATCAAAAGTTGCATGTGAATTGGAACCTTATTATTCTAGGGGAGCATATGGACCTTCTCTTCAAGAGGAGAATAACAATGAAGAGAATGAAGATATATTTGAGTGGGAGGAAAATGGAGGGTATGTTGAAAGAAATTTTGAGGGAGCAGGACCAAGTTTTGTCCCAAGCTATAGTACTGACCTGGAATTCTATATAGACCAGAGATTACTCAGCGATAAACCCCCTTTGTCTTCAGAGTTGTCCACATCTGCTCCATTAACAGAAGAATCAACCTAGAATGTTCTTTTTTTGGTAAATCCGAATCTTATTGTTGATGAAACTAATGAAATTCCTCTTCTTGTAGAAAAATGTATCTAATAAATATCCATATAGGTCAAATAGGGGAGTACTGAAAAAACAATATGAAGCTGAACCCAAAACCAAGACTAAATACCCAATCAGTAATTATGTCTCCTCATAGATTGTCCGAATTGTATGCATTTTTTGTAATCAATTATCCACTGTATATATTTCTAGTAATGTATAAGATGCATTAGTAGATCCAAAATAGATTAAGGTGATGAATAAAGAAATAGATGCACTATAAAGAAATAACACCTGGGAGCTATGTACATTACCCAAAGGGAAGAAGACAGTTGGTTGCAGATGGGTGTTCACAGTAAAAATCAAGGCGGATGGCAGTATTGACAGGTACAAAGAAAGGTTGGTTGCAAAGGGATATACACAGAAGTATGGGGTAGATTATCAAGAGACCTTTGCTCCTGTTGCAAAAATCAATACTATCTACATCCTCATATCTCTAGCAGTGAATCGAGACTAGGTCGCGCAACAATTTGATGTCAAGAACACTTTTTTCAATGAAGACCTTGAAGAAGAAGTATACATGGAATTACAACCTGGAGTTAGACGCAAATCCTCGTGTAAAACAGAAGTTTACAAATTAAAGAAGGCATTATACGGTCTGAAACAGTCACCCCAGTCTTGGTTCAAAAGATTTTCCTTCACGATGAAAGAATTTGGCAATAAGCAAAGTAACTCGGATCACACCTTGTTTATAAAGCATAGAGAAGAAAAGATTACGACATTAATTGTGTATGTGGACGATATGGTCTTAATAGGAGATGATCTATAAGAAAGAAAAACATTACAACAGTTTCTTGCATCCAAATTTGAAATGAAAGATCTCGGACAACTGAAGTATTTCTTAGGAATCAAGGTCTCAAGGTCAAAAACTGAGATATGTCTATCATAACAGAAATATGTGTTAGATTTGTTAACAAATAGTGGAATGCTGGCATGCAAACCTGTTAACACACCTATGGAAATGAATCACAAGCTTGAAAAGAATCGGAAAATCAGACGTTAATGGACAAATGACGTTATCAACAGTTAGTTGGAAAACTAATATATTTATCACATACAAGGTCAAACATAGTCTATGCAGTGAGTGTGGTGAGTCAGTTCATGCACTCACCAGGAGAAGAACATATGGAAGCGGTATATCGGATCTTGAGATACTTGAAGAGTACACTAGAAAGATGACTATTTTTTTCTAAAAATGAGGTCCATGAGATTAAAGGGTATACAGACTCAGACTGTGCAGAAAATCAATCTAACAGACTCAGACTGTGCAGAAAATCAATCTAATAGAAGATCGATATCAGGTTACTTTACTTTTATAGAAGGTAACCTCGTCACTTGGAGAAGTAAGAAGCAGAAAGTGGTCGCTAGATCAAGTGAAGAAGCAAAATACCAAGGTATGACTCATGGTGTGTGTGAATTATTATAGATTAAACAGGTGTTACAGGATTTGGGAATTGATTATGGGACATTCATGGGTCTACATTGTGATAATAAGGCAGTTATCAAAATTGCACACAATCGTGTACAACATGATTGGACCAAACACATTGAAGTCGACTGACACATCTTTAAAGAAAATCTTGATCGAAAAATTATACAATTTCTGTTTGTTCGGTTTGAAGATCAACTAGCTGATATACTCACAAAGGCAGTCTCATGAAAGGTGTTTTATGACATAATTAGCAAGTTGGGCATGATAAATATCCATGCTCCAACTTGAGGGAGAGTGTTGAAATATTGTCATTTACAACATAGCTGTTATCAAGCCGACACAAATAAGAAATTCATTAACTGTTTCAAAGAGTCAACAAATGTTTGCTGACACTTTGACTAAAGTTTCCATCCTTGAAATTAATGTTTCGGATCTCTTCCATCTTGCAAGCTGTCATGGGAGATATATTCTCTCTTTTATTTTCTTTGAACAGCCGAATTTCATTAGAAAGCAAGCAACCATAGGCCAAATTCAAGCATGAAACAGGTAAATGCCCATGCAATATATTTCTGCGTAACTTGCGTTGCGAATTCATGAACGTAATCTTTTCTCTCTCTTTACAAAAAAACGATTTCAACCGAAACCTTATCGGGGAAATTTGGCTAAAGCGATTTCAACCGAAACCAAAAAAGGACATAAATTGTCTGCTGAATTTTCCATGGTCCAGGGCGCTTACTAAACGAAGACAAACTTCAAAAATTAAAGGAGGGTAGATGGCTCGGACCATCAAATTAATAAACAGGCCCCGTCTTGCTGTCTTCAAGCATATGCTTGAGAGATGCTTTTGGATAAGAGAGACCTAATGCTATCGTATCTGCCTATAAAAGAGATGCTTCTGCCCTGATAAATATCCACGCTATCTACAGCTAGCTAGCAAGCAAGCAAGCTGAGATTTAAGAATGTCAAAATTGTTTTCTCTGTGTTTGCTCCTTTCAATGAAGAATATTGAACCAGCAGTAAATATGAACAAGAACAAAATCACAATATGAACTAGCAGTGCATATGAACAAGAGTAAAAGCTTCAATATTTGTTGTGTTATTCATCTCATATTACACCCTAGATTTATACAGAAAAATATTGTGTAAACTAGGAAACAATTAGGTCATCAATTATAGGAAACAATCTCTATAACTGTGCTAACAAATCTCTATACAAATCCTAAGTAAATAAAGAAAGTCAACATGCCCACTCAAGTTGGTGAGTAAATGTTGCACATTCCCAACTTGGACAAGAACCTTTTAAAAACATGTTTTGATACAACTTTCATCAAGATATCTACAATCTAATTTTTAGTCCTGATATGTGGTATTTCAATAATTTTGTCATCAATTTTTTCCTTAATGAAAAACCGATGAATTCCAACATGTTTTGTCCATTCATACTGAACTAGATTATGTGTTATTGATTGTCACAAAATAGCTTTAACGACTGACAATTTGTAAAACCAAGGTCGTTTAACAAATGTCTGATCCACAACGCCTCACAAATTCCTAGTGCCATCCTTCGATATTCTTCTTCTACACTGGATCTAGCAGCTACATGTTGCTTCTTACTTCTCCACGTAACTAGATTCTCGCCAACAAATGTAAAGTAGCCTGATGTTGACCGTCGATCATCTCTTGACCCTGCCCAATCTGCATCTATATACCCTTCAATATTGTGATGATTATTTTTCTTAAAAAATAGTCCTTTCCCAGGACTCCCTTTGAGATATCTTAGTATTCTCATGACTGTATTCATATGTTGTTCTCCAGGATTGTGCATGAATTGACTAACAACTCCAAGGACATGTGCTAAGTCTGGTCGAATATGTGCTAAATATAACAATCGGTCAACTAGACATTGATATCTGCCTTTATCTGTAGGTATTTGGTTGGGTGTTACTCTAAGCTTCATTCCTTCCTCTAAAGGTGTATCAACCGGTTGACAAGCTTCCATTCACGTGTCCTTCAATAAATCAAGTGTATATTTTCTTTGAGATAAGAAAATACCTTCTTTACTCCTAGATACTTCAATCCCCAAGAAATACTTGAGAGTGTCGAGGTCTTTCATTACAAATTCCATGCACAAATACTTTTGGAGAGCCACTCTCTCAGATTCATAATTTCCGTTGATTATCATATCATTAACATACACGACAAGAACTATTAGCTTACCTCCCTTTTCTCTTAATGAACAAAGTGTGATCAACATTGCTCTGTTTATAGCCAAACTTTATCATAGCCTAAGTGAGTCTCCTAACCACACTCTAGGTGATTGTTTGAGACCATACAATGATTTCTGTAATCAACATACTTTGGTTTTTCTTGTGTCTTGAACATGATATCCTGGTTGAAGACTCATATAAACCTCTTCATTCAATGCTCCATGTAAAAATGCATTCTTCACATCCAATTGGTGTAATGGCCATTCAAGGTTCGTTGCTGGAGATAGTAAGACTCGAACAGTGTTCATCTTTGCTACAAGTGTAAATGTATCTGTGTAGTCAATGCCATATTTCTACGTGTATCCCTTTGCTACCAGCCTTGCTTTATACCTATCAATTGAGCCATCGGCTAAATATTTGATAGTATAGACCCATTTGCATCTTACAAGTTTCTTCCCAGCAGGTAAGTCGACTATTCTCCAAGTATTATTTGCTTTTAATGAATGCAATTCCTCATCCATAGCTTCGTGCCACCTGGGATCGGTCTTAGCTTCCTACACACTGTTAGGAATAGATACACTAAATAATTGACATACAAATGACTTATTTGATTCTAACAATCGTTTAGTAGACACATAATTATTTAAGGGGTATTGAACTTTTCATTTTGGATCGGGCTTTAGGAATACCTCGATTGACTCGTGGAGGGAGTTTTTCAATTTCAGGGAGATCCGAAGCTGGAGTTGATTGGTTCGGCACTATTAAAGATGGTATGTTATTGGACCTATCATCACTACATGGAGAAACACTGGACCCTTGCCCCTCCAAATGGTCATTAATCAATTGATCATGTATAGACTCAGATTGTATATTATTTGGTGCCTCTATTAATTTGCTAGGCATTGGTTTTTCTCCAATCCCAGGTGGGGAATCTAAAGCCAATTTATCATTGTATTTCTTATGATGAACCTCATCTGGCAAGGCTATATCTTTATAAGCTAGATTATGAATTTCGGTATGATTCTCTCCTTAAAATTCATGTTCTGAAAAATACATAGTTGATTCGTGAAATTGAACATCCATGGTGGTAAACATATGGCGTGTCATAGAATGATAGAACCAATATCCCTTTTGGTGAGGACCATAGCCAACAAACACACATCGGGTGACACGAGGCTCCAACTTACTGCGTTGGTGTTTATGGAGATGGATGTATGCCACACAACCAAAAACACAAGGAAGCAGATTAATGGTGGAAGGGGCATTAATCAAGGTGGATAAAAATTGGTACGGAGTCTGAAAATTAATAACACAGGAAGGCACTCGGTTGATCAAATAAGTGACAGATAAAAGAGCTTCACTCCAATAGAAAATAGGTGTCTGAGCTTCAAAGAGGGAAGCCCGAACTACATTAAACAAGTGGCGGTTCTTATGCTCGGCCACGCCATTCTGCTAAGGTGTATATGAACAGGTGGTCTGGTGAATAATTTCATAAGTAGTCAGAAAAGATAATAGTTTAGAGTTCACATACTCACAACCATTATCACTTCGTATTACTTTGATATGAGCACCATACTGCAGAGTAACCATCCTGTGAAATTTTTGGAAAACTGAATAAAACATCATGCGAGTACTATCATTAATAAATGTTACAAACCAGTGAGCCTCTCCAAGAGCAGAAATTTTTGAAGGTCCGCAAACATTGGAATGGATTATCATAAAAGGCACAAAAATTTTATTCATACTAGGGGAAAAAGATACCCAATGACTTGGGTCAGTTCACAAATATCACACTTAAATGAAAAATCATCAACTGTAACAAATAATTTGGGAAATAATTTTTTTAAGTAACCAAATGATGCATGACCTAACCGGCGGTGCCAAAGCCAAATATCATCAACATGCTTAGATTGCTTCATCTGAGACCCATCACACAACAATGCTTTAGTGAGGACACAAGAACTTTTGGATGACAAGTCCAAATAGTAGAGCTTTCCTCCTCTAGTGCCAGAGCCAATCATCCTTCCGGTCCAAATATCCTAAAAGATATATGAACTGGGACCAAAAATAACAAGACAGGAAAAGTGATGGTTATTTGAGCAATAGAGAGGAGATTATAGTCAAGCGATGCACCATAAGAACAGTATCTAGATGAAGATTATTGGTAAGTTTGACGGGGTCTTCCCCAAGAATTGGGGCAATACCTCCATTAGCAATAGTAGCATTTATTTGAGATGTTTTATGAGTGGATTGTAGACAATTGGAATCATTAGTCATATAGGAGGTAGCTCCAGAGTCAATTACCCGATCACTATTCAAAACAGAATTACAAGTTGACAAGGCCTTACCTTCATGACCGGAAGTTGTGATCAAGGCAATATTGTGATTATCAGTTCCATGTTCTGCTCTAAGATTCGGCTCCTCCTTTCCAAATTTGTAAGAGCTCTTCGTTTCAGCAATGGATACCCGTGGTTTACCATGACATGGGTCTCATGTCTTATTCCAACCCTCTGGATAGCCAATCAATTCATAACACTTCTGTTTTGAATGCCCAGGACGCCCACAGTGAGCGCATTTACTTCGTGACATGTGGTCACTTCCAAATCATTCTCCATGATGTTGGGTTATGTGATTTTGAGCAACCATGGCTTCAACATGGTCTACTTCATTTTTCATGGCAATCTTTTTGTCATACTCTCGGCGGACATAGGCATTAGAGGTTTGGAGACCAGGAAGAGGATCTTTGCGAAGAATCTCGCCACGAATTTGTTCAAACTCATCATCAAAACCTCCAAGGAAGATGTATACACGCTATTGTTCTTGAAGTTCATGGTATATCTTGACATCTTTTTTACAAATCATGGCTATTATATTGTAGTGATCTAATTCTTGAAATATCTCATACAATTCCCAAAAAAAAATAGATATAAGTTGTCCATTGTAGCGGAGACGAAATGCCTTCTAGTTTAGAGTATAAATCTTCACTCTATTCTTCTCATCCAGAAATGTAGTTTTTAGTATACGCCATATTGTTGCTGCAGTCGGCAACCGAATGTGACGCTTCATCAACTTTGGCTTCATGGTTGAGAGCAACCAACTTTTGACATGCTGGTCTTTAGAGAACCAATCATCATACTTTGGATCATCGTCCTTAGGAGTCTTCATAGATCCACGTAGATAACCAGTTTTATTCCTACTTGCAACATGCTTCTCAACAAGAGGTGCCCAAAGGTCATGGTTGTTTTCATCTAGCACTACTCCAATATTGAAGTTGGAGGTCTTAGACTAAACAACTATGGGTGCAGCAGAGATCATCATTTCAACCATTGGCTCTAATACCAAATCATAATATGAACTAGTAGTGAACATGAACAAGAACAAGAGTAAAAACTTCAGTATTTATTGTGTTATTCATCTCATATTACACCCTAGATTTATACAGGAAATAATTGTGTAAACTAGAAAATAATTAGGTCATCAATTTCTGTCATCAATAGGAAACAATCTCTATAATTGTGCTAACAAATCTCTATACAAATCCTAAGTAAATAAGGAAAGTCAACATTTGGGATATGAAGCATGGAGCAATCGAGTGGGATAAGTGATTCATACTTGAATTCTAAAACCACACTCAAGTAAAACACTTTAGACAATCTTCTTATTGTTGAATCAACTTGCACAGTATCACTGTATATACTTGATTCTAGAAAACACTAAATTTTATGGTGTCTTATTGTAGAAAAAACAACCATAATGGGGCAAGTTAGTCTTTTTATCATGATACAATTGTATTTTGTGAATTATATGGGGTTACTTTGGTAATTTGTTTGTTTTTTCATATACAATAAAATTACTAATTTAAACTTGAAATAAAATAATTTAATGTCTACTATTGAAGGATATAATTTTAGTTTTAGTTTTTTTTTTTATAATAGTGCAATTACTTTGATGTCTTAAAAGATATAATCAACTGAACTCACACCCAAGGCTTTTTTTGTCATTTTACAATGTTTTTATTGATTTTCAAAGGTGTTTGGGAGCATTATTGTAAATTATATTTATTGAATATAATTAAAAAAAAACTACCAGAACAGGTGCAACATATGCTAGCTTATGATTGACCCTCGTACTATTCTAGTGGCGCATGAGGGATTATTAAGCCCCCAAACACTACCTTGTGGTAAAGAGAAAGAAGATTCATAAGGCAACATTATTTTTTATATACCATCAATTCGTGCTGTTGTTAAAAATAGAAAAAGTGAAATCATTCTCTCCATATCCCTCAAGAATACATAGTAGTTTTTTCTTTCTTGTGTTGTCAATATCGTTCAATTTTTGTTTGAACAACTAATACCTCTCGTTTCACCTATGATGGATCAATATTTTTTTTATTTTTACTTGGATTTTCTTTTCTAAAAGAATAACAAAATATAAGATAATAACTTCAGCACTCTCAGGATTAGCCAAGTGTTCAACCCAAATGTATTTGGGTCTAGTGAGCTACTAGACTCGTCACCTCTAGGCTTCTTTAAGCATTTAACCCAAACATATATGGGTATGATGGCCAAACCCATTATCTCTAGGCTTCACCAAACGATAAATCCAAACAAATATGAGTTTAGTGAGCTATTGGACTCACCATATTTGAACTTAGTCAATCAATAAGCTTGTGATTTTTTAACTTTAAAGAATCTTGGGTTTTGTGATTTCTCTAATAAGTTAGAGATGTTTTACTTTAATGTGACAAATATTTTTATCTTAATAAGTTAGAAATATGTTGCTTATACTTTAACCCTTGCATTTTTTTTTAAACATAAGAAAGATAACCTTAATGGACTATGAAAAAGGCCTATGATATTTTTCATTAGAGGTTTCTTTTTTTCCATTTCTTATTTTATATCTATTATTAAAATTTCTCTAAAAATATATTATTGTATTTTCTCTCAAATGATAATATTTTAATCATAAAAAGTCATCAAATTCCCAAAAAAGGACTTTTAGCATGTATCAAGTATTATCCATCAACCACCTTGGCTAGAAAAAAAATTCAAGTTATCAGATTTAAAAGATTAATCCATTATCCACGATATTATATTGGACCTTAAGCCCATCAGGCGAATTCAAACCTTATAAACTTCCAAAAATGATTCAAAAAGAAGTCAATACCATATTGTTTATCAAATATCAATTTAGATATACAAATTATCTTGGTATTATTATGGTTTTGCATTGTCGCATGAAATTTTTTAAAACTTTCTAGATTATATATATATATATATATATATATATTAATGAAAATTTCTAATTTAAAACAAAAAAAATACCTTATTCTCTAACAATTCCTTTATTTTGATATTTTTGAAGTTAGAACAACTAAGTTTTAATTTTCATAGATATCATCATAAGATCTTAAGATCAAGATCCTCACTTTTATATCATAATTAAGAGGATGCATGATTTGATATTCTCTTTGTATGATAGATCTCTTTGTGTTTACATATTTAATATTCAAATTAATTTTATTTGAACATTTAATATTTAGTAATGATTCAATCATGTAATTTATTTTTAGAAATTTTATACTTTGTTTGAATTAATCTATTTAAAGTTGATTTGTTTTTATATAAAAAAGAATATATTTTTTTATTTTAAAATATCACCTTCAATTATTTTATATATATATGACTTCTTAATAGAATGTTGAGAAGTTTCAATATAGTAAAAGTTCATAACAATAACTAAATAAGAATGTTTTCTGGAATAGTATTGGAAACATCTTTTTTTTTTGCCCTTTTGTTTTTTCAAGAAGATGTTGAATGTTTTTTTTCCTCGTAATGCCTTCTAAAAGGATAGGATTTTTGAATTTATATTTTTTCTTTGATCTTCTATAATTTTCATGTGTCAATGTTGATTAAAAAGGTATGAAGAGAATGGTTATCAAAAATATTTTCATGTGTTAATAATAGGTTAGCAAAAGAGGGAAAACATTGCAACCTAGTCTTAGAGTAAATTAGGATATAAAAGTTCTAAGGTAATAGACTAGTTATGCCAACAATAAAAAAATACACAATCATCCAAATATGCTCAACTTGAGATAGATTATTGTATTTGCTAGGGTATTTATTATGCAAGTTATAATTATTTGTCAAGTAGTCTAGTCTTATTGGCTTGAAGATTTTTAAATTTAAATGATTCTTATATTTAGGCAAAGGTCACATACTCATTTTTACTATTAATATGTGTTGGACTAAAAGGTTGGACAAAAAAGATAAAAAAATTCCCTTGATCAATTACTTAAACTAAAACTAGAAAATAATAAAATGAAAAGATAATTTTTGTGATTAAAGGTGAAAGTCCTTGATAAATTAGTGTAAAATCATAAAATAATTAAAGTATGAATTTGAGCATTAAAATATCAACGCTAAAGGTAAACTAAGGGGGTGGGTGCATGATTTCTTTAGTGTCTTTTATGATATAATTAAATAAAATATAGTTTCATAAAAAAGATGAGCATAAAATTATTAAATCTAGTGGGGTAAATGATCCAAGTTATGAGTTTGATGAATTAATCTAGTTGATCCAAGTCAATCTAATATGTGAAGAATTAAAGTACTTAATATAGATAATTTACAATGAGCATTTAAAAAAAAGACTATTCTAGGATGTTTGTTCGGGTTTATTCAATTCTTAAATATCTTAATTGTTTTTATTGCTTTTATAGGGTTCTTAATTAATATTCTTCTATTGATATTATCCTTAAAATGAAATTGGTTGAGAATTATGTTTCTTGGCTAAATCTAGGTAAAACATTTCTAGGAATGCGATTTTTAAAAATTATATCTATCAAATTTTATCTTCATTGCTTTTATTGCTTTTCAGTGTTTTTATTGCTTTTGCAGGTTTTTAATTAATATTTTTATATTGATATTATCCTTGAAAATAAAATTGGTTGAGAATTATATTTCTTGGCTAAATCTAGGTAAAACATTTCTAGAAATGCGATTTTAAAAAATTATATCAGGTTTGAACTATTTTTACCTTTTAAAAAAATTGATGCTTTCTATTTTTTATCCTATTTTATCAACTTTATTCTCTTTTTAAACTTTTTTTATTCTATTGGATTAACAATCAACAAAACAAATTTCTATTTACCCCCTACCATTTTTCTAATCTATAAAGATATATTATATTACAAATAATTTTTAATTGCAGCCCCTTATGATTTTTTAATCATTAAAGTTTGTTCCTAATTATTTTTTAATTGTTTATTTGGGATAATGTGTTTTCATCCCAATTGGGTTTTTTTTCATGTTAGATTCTATTCCTTTTTTTTTGTTTTTTAGAAGTTTTTTTTATCATTATTTGTTTAATGATTTTATCGTTCAAAATTAAATTGGATGACATTCAAGTTTTTTCTTAAGTTGATGTTTTTATTTTCTTGTTTTTTGAAGTTTGGCTCTCTTTTTTTCTTCTTTTTTAGTTAGGTTAGCATTGGATTATTTGATAATCTGAATAGGTTAAAAGAGTGATCATTTATTTATTTGTTAATTATTATTTTCACTTTTGTATTATTTAAATGGCTTGAAACTCAAATATTTTTATTGGGCCCGAGGGAACATATTTAGAGCCTGTTTACGAGTATGGTTTAGATTGTTTTTTAAAATATTTTTTCGTTCAGAAAAATATCAAAAAGATATTTTTTATTTTTAAAAAATTAGTTTTGACATTAAAATATCAAAATGATCTAAGAACATAAAAAAATAATTTAAATAAAAATAAAAAACTTTTAATTTTTTTCGAAATACTTTTGAACATAGTATTAGAGAGGCAACTAGAATCAAACAAAAGAACTAGATCAATTACACGGGTTGTTTTCGTTTACATAAGATATTATGGAAGGAAAGGGCAAGCAAATGCCAATTGTCAATTAAGTTGCAAGTTAACAGGCTAAACACAAGTTGTTTTAAGGCAAGAATATGGACCAAAATTGTCTGTTTGACCAACGTTAACTTTATTGGCTGATCTTTTGCAGGTTGCAAGCTGTCATACTTAATATATATATATATATATATATATATATATATATATATATATATATATCTTTATAAATTTATATATTTTTAAAAATTATTTATGACATCAACATATTAAAATATCTAAAAATAATAATAAAATAATTTAAATAAAAAAATCAATTGTTTTGGAAAAAGAAAATAAATATCCTTTGAATATAATATCCATTGAGTATTATTTAAATACATACAATATACTTCATTTATGATTAAATCGAGTTAAAAAAAATATTCAAGAAAAAATAAATTATATTAATTATATAAAAACATATCTCTCTCTCGAGGATATTGTAAGGCCAACACACATCTCTCTATATATATTTGGAATCCAAATTAATGATTGTCGTGTTGTGTTTGTTTGTTGCTACGGTAGAAATTATGTTTTATGAGATTTTGAATGTTTTTTTGCTTGAAGTTAATTTTAATGTTTTTTTTTTAAATTGATATGTGAATGTTAAAAAAGTTAAAAATAAAAAAACATATTATTATCTTCATATATTTCTACGTAAAAAGTAATGTAAAAAATAATAATTACCAAATACCCCTAGATACCTTATGTAGCTATTCCTTAGTTTCTTTGTGATGAAAGGCCACACAACTTGATCAAAACGCATTCTCTTACCTCGTTTTGTTTTTATTCGATTCTTCGCATGCTCTGAATGAAGGATCCTTTGACATCCCAATTGAGATGGAGTTGGTTTAGTATTGAGACGCGGATGTTTTTTAAAATATTTTTTATAAAATTATATTAAAATGATATATTTTTTTATTTTATAAAATTATTGTTGATATTAGTATATTAAAATAATTTAAAAATATTAAAAAAATCTAATTTAAAACAAAAAAATAAAAATAATATATTTTTTTGTCAAAAACACTATAAAAATGTAGTGTCAAGCCGTCACAAATATGAAATTCATGAACTGTTTAAGAGAGTCAACAAAAGTTTGCTGTCACTTTGACCCAATCCAAATTGAATCCATCCTTGAAATTAATGTTTCGGATCTCTTCCATCTTGCAAGCTGTCATGGGAGAAACATTCTCTCTTTTATTTTCTTTGAACAGCCGAAATTCCATTAGAAAGCAAGCAACCATTGGCCAAATCCTATGGTATTTCATGCCCATGCAATATATATTTGTTATTTCTGCGTAACAAGCATTGCAAATTCATGCTCGTAATCATTAAAATGTGCAAGGTCCAGCGCGCTTACTGAGCGAAGACAAACTTCAAAAATTAAAGCTCATTATTTGAAAGGAGGGTAGATGGCTCGAACCATCATATTGATAAACAGGCCCATAGTTACTTCCCCATTCCGACTTAGGTTTTATAACACCACCCCTCATCCTAATTCTTTTAAATAATCATAAGCATGTGATTCTAGATAATTTCAATATGTGTAAATCTAAAATAATATTTATTTTTAAATAGATATGCATATGTAAAATTGTTGGAACTCATGTTGTTGGTTGGTTTCCTGCATAGAAAACAAAAGACTTTTCATGACAATAGAGATTTGCTTGCACAAAAAGTCATGACTGCTTTCTCTTATGATATGATGTTCATATTTGTCCGTATTAGTTGAGAAGGAACATTTAATTATTCGCGTGTATCTATGAATGCATTGTCTTCATTATAATATATTTTTTCCACATTCAACGGTCAAATAATTAATTTTTATAAGTATTATAACTAAATATGGTGTTACTTAACTCTAGATCATTACGAGCTAACTTACCCGTGCATTGTGTTGAGCTTTTTTCTATGTACAAAACTAAGTCTAGAGCTACAGTAATTTTAATGCCCCCGACAATTCCTATGCTGTTTTGTCTTATTCTTGGGCATTATAGTATTTTTACTATGCATCGGAAGAAAAAAAATCAAAAATACCTCCTGATCCAAGGATAAAAAACACAGAAATTGAGGGGCAAAATAATAATTTAACTATTTCAATCCATAGTGTCTCTAAGTCTAGATGAACAGTAAAAAATCACTATTCATTACTATTTGAAACTGATATCTTTAAGCTTTCTTAGTAATTAATAGATTTATTTAAAAAAAACTTATTTAAATAAATAAAAGTTATATATTCATTAAAAGTTTCTAATACTAAAAATATAAAATTCAATTGTTAACTTTCAATTGATTTCAAGTTTTTTAGTAGTTTTTAATTATATATATTTACTAAATATTATTAATAAAAATAACACTTACAAATATATATTATTTATTATTTTTTCCCTAATATTTTATATTCAATCTATATTTTAATTTAAAATTTAATTTTTATGGTTAATTACGCATAATATTTAATATTGTCAGTCCAAATCTTGGTATTTTACAGAGTATATAGAAACTCCAAAAAAAATATTTACAGGTTTTCTTAATAAATATTATGATTAAATTAGGATATTTTAGTTGTTTAATTAAGATATATGTTTAATTATAAATATAAATGAGCATAATTGTTACTTGGTTTCCTAATGGTCAAATCTCGTCTCTCATTTTTTAAATATAAATTGGTGGAGATGTAGGGGTTTCCTTAAAAAGATTAACCAAATAATAATGTTACTATTGTAATCCACAGTAATATGAATCTAGAGCTATAATAATTTTACTACAATAATCTACAGTAAAAGAACGACCTTAGAAAAAACCCAAAATTCCTCCAAAAAAATAAATAAATATAAATCGATAGAGATGTAGGGATTGAACCTTGCACCTCTCGCATTAAAAGCGTGCACTCTACCACTTGAGTTACATCCCCACCACATGTAGTTTGCATAAAAACATTAACCAAATACTAATATTACTATTATAATCTACAATAATCTAATTTTAGAGATATAGTAATTTTGCTATAGTAATCTACAGTAAAACGACTTCATTTAGCTTTTATTGTAATTATGTTATTGATTCTGGCTATCATAGCAAGCCCAATGTATTTAAGCCTAGATTTAACAGCATAAATGTTATTTTATTTTTTGCACTACAACAACAAAAATTAATTTTAATTTCTTTTGGATTTTAAATTTTTTAATTAATTTACACTTTTTTTTTCTTTTTTCTTTTGATACGGGGAAACTCCATCATCTGAAAAGTATTTTATGGATTCAGGTGAGGGAGTAAAATCTCAATTGTCATAAATTACAAATTCTTTGTCATCAAGCCACGTCTTTGGAGACAATTAAATTATACGATAAAGCTGATTGTTTATTTATAGAATATGGTAAAAAAAAATCAATTTTTTAAATAAAAACGATACTAGGTAGATTTGTCTCAACAGCAACAAAAGAGTTTGATTAATGCAGATTAATTATGGAATGGTTATTAAGAATTTATTGTATCTTGATTAATAGTGTTCAAGAAGGGAAGAAGGGGATAAGGGCGCGAAGCCACCATGCTCCGCATCCGGATAACTTTGTTTAAAGACGTCAGCTTTGACCACAAGGTGTTTGTTACTGGCTACTGTTGACCTGAGATCAAGCGGCCACTATCATTCAATGTTTCTAATTTCCTGCCATGTTCAAAGCCGTCGGGCGATTTTCATTTTGTTTTTATTTTGCATAAAGCAAGTTTCACTCACTAGCATCACAATCTAGAATACCTTTCGCGTGTTAAATTATCCATTTTAGCAGCTCTACCAAATTACTATTTTTTTAAATATTTTTAGATCATTTTCACTGATATTAAAAATAATTTAAAAATAAAAAATATTATTTTAATATATTTTTAATAAAAAAACACTTTAAAAAAAATAGCAATTACATTTCCAAACAGACAATAAAAAGAATAATTGGGAGCAAAATTCAAATTTCTTTAAAAACAATTATCTTTTTATTTTAAATTATCTTTTTTAATATTTTCAAATCATTTTATGTGTTGATATTAAAAATAATTTTTTAAAATTAAAATAATATTATTTCAATGTTTTCCCAACAAATCCTATCGCATTCCCAAATAAATACTAAGTAGTAGGATTAAAAATGTATTTAGTGTTGTATTTACTTTAATTTGTATATAAAACTATTTTTTAAAATTTATATGAAATTAAAATAAAATTATTAAAATTGATGATTTAGAAATATTTTTATATGCTCGACATTAAAATAACAAAAAATATATTTGATATTTTTTCAATTTAAATGTTTTTTTATAAAATCTTTTACAATCTATTATTAAACACATACTAGCCATATAAATTTACTCTTTTATTCAAAATCATCACCAAATGTTAAATATCATGTAAATCAATTTGTAGAGAACACATTATGGCAATAAATTATTTTATTTAAAAACTTAAACAAGTAAGTAATATTTAGAATATAATTTATATTGTTTTTAAAAAGACAAAACAAAATATAACTAAAAAATAAAAGCAGCATCTTGGAAAATCCGTTACCAGATCATCAAGGAATATGACAGGAAGCACCCCATCAAAGCATTCGTCCCCATTCTCCTCTTTTCTCAAACAGCAAAGAGCCCACCAGGAAGAGCTTATCTTCGATTTAATTATGGAAGATAGAGGGCTTTCAATTACAGAAATGCCATCCTGAACAGCTGATAAAAGGCCACAGGTCTCCGCCATGGTTTCACATCAAAGCCTCCTGAACCAAGACAGCAACCAGAAATCAAATGGAACTGTCACTGTTCTCTCTCTGTTTTCTCTTCTCAATACCCTTCATTGCCCATGCTACTGTTCCTCCTTCTTCAACATTTAAGTATGTCAATGAAGGACAGTTTGGCTTCTACAGTAGTGAGTATGCTCCAGATTATCGTCCACTGCTCATAGGTACTTCCCCATTCCAACTTATGTTTTATAACACCACCCCTAATGCATACACTCTAGCTTTACTGATGGGTACTAGGAGGTCAGAATCAGCAAGGCGCTGGGTCTGGGAAGCCAACCGAGGCAACCCAGTTCGCGAAAATGCCACCCTCACCTTTGGGGAGGACGGAAATCTTGTCTTGGCCGATGCTGGTGGCAGGATTGCTTGGCAAACCAACACTGCCAACAAAGGTGTTGTTGGCTTCGAAGTGCTGCCCAATGGTAACATGGTGCTTCATGATTCTAAGGGTAACTTTATTTGGCAAAGCTTTGACTCTCCTACTGATACTATCTTGGTGGGTCAATCTCTCCGGGTTGGAGGTGCAACCAGACTTGTGAGTCGGGCCTCACAGAACGATAACTCTGATGGCGCCTATAGCCTGGTCATGGAATCCAAAAGATTGGTGATGTACTATAAGAGTCCAAATTCTCCTAAACAATATCTCTATTACACATTCGCTCCAAGCCAAGATCGTCTACAAAACGCGACTCTAAACTATAACCCAGATTCTTACGACAGTTCGGCCAGTGACGTAACTTTCGATTTATCTTCTGGGAGTGGGAGCGTACTGTCCAGACCTAAATTCAATGCTACGTTGTCGTTTCTTAGAATTGGCATAGATGGGAACCTCAGGATCTACTCTTACAACAATAAGGTGGACTACATGGCATGGGATGTGGCTTTCACTCTCTTCTCCAGGGATGGTTTTCCAGAGAGTGAGTGCCAATTACCAGAGAGATGTGGTAAGTTTGGGCTGTGTGAAGACAACCAATGCGTTGCTTGCCCATTACCAGGTGGCCTCTTGGGCTGGAGCAAGAATTGTGAACCAGTGAAGCCACCCGCTTGTGGTTCTAAGAACTTTTACTACTATAAATTAGAAGGCGTTGATCATTCCATGAGCAAGTATGCAGGTGGGAGCGGGCCAGTGAAGGAGGATGAGTGTGGAAGAAAATGTTCAAGTGACTGTAAGTGTATGGGTTACTTTTACAACAAGGAGACATCCAAGTGTTCGATTGCTTATGATCTCCAGACCCTCACTAAGGTTTCGAATTCCACTCATGTAGGTTACATAAAGGCACCAAAACAATAAGCCTGTTCAACCTGTCTGTGGACACTTCCAAGACTTTGAAGCAGTTCAGTTTAATAAACCGGCAATGTTCCCGGTAAATATGAGCTCGCGTCTCTTCCCTGTAATTATATATATAAACAACCCCAAAACAATGCATCGAAATACTTTAACACAAAAATAAAAATAAAAATAAAAATAAAAATATTCTGTTTCATTTAAAAAAAAACACAACGAAGAGAGTTGACAACTTGCTTATTGTCCGCGTATCAGTGTGTTTCCTAAGGTCCCACAACCTCAAAACATAAATTTCGTTTCTTTATTTTTACAAATGATATTTATTTCTTAATTACATTACACACAGGTAAGTCTCTGAGTGGAAAGATTAAATTAGGTTAGGATTATTAGTAAGAAACAATGTGAAAACTTTATTAAGCTTATTTCAATTGATTAAAAAACTCGTATTTATAATTATCATTATTTTCAACATATGATCTATATAAATTTGTTTCATAATATAGGCAGTATAAATAAAAAATATAAAATAAAACCATCTTTAAGTAATTATTGATGTTAATTTATTTTGATACTCAGTATTTACTGGATCCGTTTTTTGGATTGTACTTGAGCCATATCTATAGGAGTTGTCTTTCCATGTTGAATTCCTTAATTTCTCTCTTTATTTCTTCCCAGCCTTGAAATTGTTAGTCTTTTACTTTTAAATATTAATTAATTTTTCTATTTAGTTGGCAGATATGTGTGTGTGTGTGTGTGAGATAATTTAATAATAACAATTCAAAATGATTGAGTATATATTACATCATTCAGTTAAAAGTAAATTTATTAACAAAAAATATTATTATTAGTTGTATTGTTCATCTCAAATAAAACAATATTCTTATGGAATCAATTAGATTTAGTTATTGATAGTAAGATCTTTTATTTATTGACTCAATATTAGGGTTTTGTTTTTATATATGATGAGCATTGATTGAGATTGACATAAAAAAACTCATAGTAAGAAAGCCCTGTAAAAAACTGATAGTAAGAAAGCTCTATACTTCGTGTTTTTTTGGGAGTATGGTTGTAATTATTTTTGAAAATATTTTTCATTTAGAAATATATCAAAATAATAATATTTTTTTTTATTTTTCAAATTTCATCTTCATTGAGTTTTCTCGTGTTAGATTTTAGTCTCATTCTTTTGTTTTGTTGCTTTTTATTTTGTACATTTTTTTATTAATATTTTTTTAACGATTTTATCGTTAAAAATTAAATTGGATGGCATTCAATCTTGATTGAATAGGGATCAATGATTTAACAAGTTCCAATCTTGAGTATTCTGTCGGCATTTCCAAGTAATTTTTATGATTCACAAACTGACAATTACTCACAATAAATCGATAATAAAAAAAGAGCATGTTGGAAAACTTAAAAAACCCTACAAAATTCCTTGGACATCTAATTTTATTGGTAGAAAATGAAAAAGAAAGAACTAAATTAAAAAGATTTTTTTTTTGTTAACGGTGAAGCTCCAAATGAGTATTTCTAATACAAAAACTAATGATTGAACCCTAGGTGGCGCATATGGATCATGCTCCAGGATCAACCTTAATGAAAAAGTGCAAAGAAAAAAGAAAAAAAACCCATAAGAAGAGAAAAGGAGGCCGGAGGGTTTTCCTTCAACCAATATTTTTATTTTGGAGGAAGACCAGTTATGTTAGGTGTCGTGGTATTATATTTATATATATATTTTTTTTGTAAACATGGATATCTGGACCAACTTGCAAGTATCTTGACTAATTTTACGGGTTTTGAAGTTAACAACCATATAAATCTTCATTAATTATTATATTAGCAACTACATGATTCAAACTTGAAATTAGAGGGAGAGTAAACCGTTAAATAACAATTTTGATAGTCTCTCTCCCGGTATAGTTATTTGCATATAAATTATTGACTAGAGAGGTGATATAGCTACGTCATAGGTTGGGTAAAAACAATTTAATGTAAAACAAACATCCAATTATGCTAATGTTTTATAGAAAATAAGAAAATAATATAATAAAAAATTGATATATAAAAATTGAGTTTTTAATATCATACTCGAGAGGAAAAGAAAGAAAAACTCATTTGAAATTCATTATAGCTGAACTTTGGATGTCGCTCCACCAACAAAAAAAAAAACTCATCAAGATGTTTCCAATGTCATTGTCGCACCCTCCGCGAGAGCACGGCATCGCAGCGACTCTCCCCGTGAGCAGTGAATTTATGTCGGGGTTTTATCAGGGAATTTTTGTAAAAAAAGGAGTCGTCACCTAGTATTATGGTTACTAGAAAACCTAAACTGGTCTTTTAGAGATTCTAAGGCAAGAGAATGGTTGCGTAAAAGGAAGGTTTTAGCACTCCTAGTACGCTCTATGTAAGGTAAGCTGCGTGATGTTTTGGTTTGCCTTATGATAACTATGGTATTGGTCTTTCAAAGATATGTTGGTTAAATGATGATGACGTATTATTCCTGTAAAAATATTTTGGATATTTACCACTTTAAAGTTTTTTTATCCAAATATTAACGGTGAATAATAAGGAATTATCCCCGCTAATATTTTGGATATTGACCACTTTAGGATTTCTTTACCCAAATATCAACAATGAATAATAGCAAATTATCCCCGCTAATATTTTGGATATTAACCCCTTTAGGATTTTTTTACCCAAATATTAACAGTGAATAATATGAATCCTCAAAAATAAGATTTTGATATTTTTGGAATATTGGCCAATACCCTTTGGATTTTACAAACATGTTGTAAAATCCAAAAACAATGCAAGAAAACAATTTTTTTTTTGTTTATGAAATCCATGCTAAAACACATTTTTTCTTTAAACTCTGAATATTTTGTTTTGGAAAGGAATGTTCAAGATATGTTAACGTATTGGCCGTATGCACGAAAACAACAAATTTTATGTTTTTTTTTAAATATTTTTTTATGCAAATTTTGTATATTGTATTTTTTTATTTTTTATATATATTTTTGGCGGGCTGGTTGCCCTGCCCTGATGGGCCGGGAAGCCCATCAGTTGGGGCTGGATACCCAACTTTGAGTGGGCCAAACAACCCAACCCTTTCAATGGCTAGGCTGGGCCTTGTCACCGGCCCAGCCAACCCACTGTTCTGCATGCATGCAGAACAGTGGGACAGGGGAGTGAATTAATTCACTCCCCCGTGCAAAAGAAGATGATGAACAGTAAAATGAGAGTTTTTGAAGGGTGACGAATGGCATACAGGTTAATACTGTTGGGTAGAGGAGGTCAAGGTGGTTCTTCCTGTTATGGTGGTAGGAGGGGCTGCTAGAAGGTGACTGGTTTTGAACTGGGGTTGTTGCAGCTTGATGTTATCGATGCAGGAGAGGAAAGCTGACACTTCCTGGGAGCTGGTGGCATGGGGGAGGAGCCTCCGATGCCAAAGGAGCAACCGCTGTGCTCGCCGAGAGCTGCTGCTGGAGGAGAGAGAGGGTCGGTTGCAACTGGTTTTAGAGAGAGAGAGGACTCTCGACACTATCAAATGGAGAGAGAGGTGCAGACAGTGACTCTATCAATGCTGAGAAAGGTGACGGTGGTTGTGCTCGCATGCAAGTTTTTCACGATGGTTTCTGCAAATTTTCTCCTCCGTCTGCTATGATCTTCTTCCCCTTGTTTTTCTTTCCCTTCCTTTTTGCAGTTTGTTTTTCACCCCCTGTGCATGCTACGAACAGTGCCATTTATAGGCGAAGGAGGCTACCCTTTGGCTGCACATTGCGTGCAGCGATGGGTTGCCGCCTCTTAACTTGCAGAGGCGTGCCCTGCACTGTTCAGGTGAATGAACAGTGTAGGCACACTATAGATTTCGAATGATTTTGGGAAGGTGAAAGTACAATTTGCTCCCTTAATTTGTAATTGTTCTAATTGCACACCCAATTGGTTTTAAATTTTTAATTCTGTGCAATTGTATCTCCTCAGAATTTCAAGAGCAACCTTATCTTTGAGTGCCTTTTTTTTTTGGGCCTTGGTTTCCAATTTATGCAATATAACCTTCAATTAACCATTAAACTTTCAATTCATTCAATTTGGCCCCTAACATCGCATAATTGACTTGGAAAAATTCAATTCGGTCTCCAAAAGTTCCAATCTTCTCAATTGAACCCGAATTAAGCTCAAGAACTTGATTTTTCATTGATTAAGCCCTTAATAAAATTAATTTGACCAATTTAAAGTATAATTAAGTCCTTGCACTTAATTAAACCCTTCAATTGGACCCTAAATTAATTCTCAACATAATTACAGTTTGAAATTGGCCAACGATTAAATCAAACTGGCCCGTAAAAATATAATTATATCTTTTGACTTAATTTTTACACAGATTTATCCAATAGTAAATTACTTTAGCCTTGAATCTACGCTTTCCTTCATTTCTAGGCACAAAAAAGGTACGATCGAGCTCTCGAAAACGTCCAAAATTTTCACCTTGATTTTTCTGCCGACACCAACCCCTTTTATTTTATTTTTTGTTATTTTTAGATAGATTTGGAGAATAAGCTAAAATTGGGTTATGACAGTCATTGTGAAAGGTTACACGATAACATTAAAAAAGATCGCACGTATTGTCACAACAATGGCACAAAAACAAGCCAAATAAAATATAAGATATCATGGAGTAAGCATCTCCTATTTATATTTAATCAATTAATTCAGCTTAATTAAAAAAAATCTCCTTACAAAAAACTAAATTTAACAAATAAAAAGACTTAAGATAAATTGGATGATATTTAAAATCAGTGAAATATACTATAAAAAATAATAGAGGCAATTCTCTAATAAAATAAATATTGAGTGATAAAACTGGAAAAAAAAACATGAGTTTTCTTTTAAAAAAATGCAAACCCAGGTGAATCTCCTAAACTTGGGTTAATTTTTCAAACTCTCAGATAGTTAAATATTAAACAAGAGCTCGATCAAGAATATAAATTCACAACCAATTTAATATTGATCGATAAAATCAAGAAAAAATATATGAATTTCAAAAAAAATTCAAAATAAATAAAATAGCAATATCTAACAAAAAAATAATGGAGACAAATCTCCTATTAAATAAATATTGAATAATAAAACTAAAAACAAATGAGATTTAAAAAGGAAAGCATAAATCAAGAAAATCTCTTAAATGGATTAACCTCACAAACTTGCAACTCCTTAAATCTTAAACTCGAGCTCAATCAAAAATCTCAATTCTCAAACTAATTTATTTTGAAAGATAAATTCAAAAATAATATCAATATAAAATTTAAGCAAATAAAATAAAATAATAATCAAATATGATAGAGAAAAATAAAGAATGATAAAATTTTATAAAAAAATCAATTTTAGAAATCATCTAAAAAATAGTAATCAAAATAATAGGAAACAAAACTAACATGTGAAAAATAATAATCTAATTTTATTAATTATTTCATATAAATAATTATAATAAAAAAATGTATCAAATCTAAATAAAAAAAACAAATTAAAAGGTTGTTTTAAAAATTTAGAAGGACATATATGAAAATCAAGGAGGAGATAAAAAAAAGGAGGGACGATGGAGGAAGGTCCATTTACCATACGTGGTGCTTACGGATGAAGAGGCTAAGGGCATCTCCAGCGGCATAGCCATTTGAGGAGCCAAAAATAAAAAATTAATATTTTGGCTTGTTTACTTCATTTTATACACTCAACCGGGAAAACCATTTTGGTAGCCAAAGTGGCTTTCCCGTGCATGAACTGCTATTTGTAGCAGCTCATGTGGAGAAGCCAAAATTTTGAGGCTTCTTCCTGCGTGCATGTGATATATATATATATATTAGAAAATAATATAATTATATCAAAAATATTTATTTTTGTTTTTATTTAAAAAAACTTCAACAAGAGAGTAAAAAATTATATACAAAATTAATAATTATATTATTAGAGGGTTTTTTAAAAGCAATTATTTAATTATATAACATATTCCTATTAATTGTATAATTAATGACATAATTAAACTATATACAAAATAATTGTATTATATTTAAAATAATATAAAAAAATAGCTCTCCAAAATGGCTTTTACCATTGCAGCACACATCAACAAAAAAATCATATATACACTATTCAAACATCTATTTTAAAGATTTGGCTCTCCAAAATACATACTCCCACTAGAGATGCTCTAACAAGTAAATTCAAACGCTGCATAGAAAGCCAAAATTTGACTATCAAGCAATGTCACACGTAACCTTGAAAAGCATGGTCAAGACCCACGCTCTACACGCATCAATCATCTTTTTTTTTAAATAACATTTATATTTATTAAATTACCATATCATCCCTAAACAGACCTAATAACAATAAAAAATATCTTAAGGAAAGATAATAAAACCTAGGACACAAGATAAGGAAATTCTAAATTCAGGATAATTTAGTCATTTAATTTTATTTTAAAAAATACAAAACAAAAAAACACTAGATGCTAGTTTTTTTCAAACAATTGCTTTTAAGATTAATTGAATCATTTCATTGTAAAGATGAAATATTAAAAGATTAATCCATCAATATAATAATAACAAATTCACCCTATGAAAAAAAATATATTACCCATTAAATGACTTTAGGGCTACAATAACTCACTATTTTTTTATTCCTTTAATATGTTCGAAGTATAAATGAAATTTCCTACATATCCTGGCCATTAAAAAAATATAACCTTTTAAAATAAAACAATTTCTTCAAATACTTAACATTAAACCATTCCATACAAACATATATTTTGCACCTCCACTCAATATGAAATAAGGAGGACTTATAATTGTGACAATTAAGCATCCCTTCAACTAGCCATACAATAATCGCAAAGCTCATAAGTTGAATGCAAATTGTATTTTATGTTGCTCAAAATCTTGATCTATTATGGAAATTCTATCTAAATTTCAGCTATAATGTTTCAATTTTATTTCGAACAAATTGTATTTTTTTTAAAATAAAATATTTTTTTCCTTAATTTTGACTTTCAACACTTGGTTTATTGGAAATAGACTTTATAATTTATTGTGATTTGTTTTTATTTTTTATATGGTTATCGCAGTCTCATGGTCTATGTTATAAGTTTGACGTGTTGACCCAGTTGACTCAATTTTTTTATCTATTTTTTTAATCAACTTCATTTTTAGTTTTATCATTTAATATATTGGTTGATTATAAATTAGAATTTGTTACTTTTTTTTATTTTTTTATAAAATTATCTTAGTCTCATGATTTAGATTACAGGTTTAATAAGTTAAACCTAGTAGACTGAGGTTATTTTATGGTCTCATGACCTAAATTGATCCAATATGTTGTCATCTTAATATTTAAATAAAATATAGTGTCTTGATTTTGTTAGTTAAACCATATTTTTACAAGTCGTCTAGAGTGTCTTTGGACTTGTCACGTCAATTAGGTCATTATAAACACTAAAATTTCTACAAATCCTACCTATGACTCAAGCTTTTTATGAGCAAACAAATTATTTTTTTTGGGTTTGGGTCTAAATTAAATTTATTGGACTTAGGCCCAAAATAAATTAAGAAACCTAGTCTAAATATATTTCATGATTCTTACTTTAATATTCTTCTATCTAATAGTATTTCATATAATTTCCATATTATTTTTCATAAAATACCTTTTATAAAAAGGTCATTTAAGGTAAATTTCACTTGACTTGTATATAAGTATACAATAAAGCCATTAAATCAAAAAGAAAAACTAGAAGATAGAGAAAAACAACATACATAGACTAAAGACTAAGCATAAATACTTGGAATTTCACTCAAAAAAATTAAAGTCCATTATGAAAGCAAAAAGATCAAAGTCCTTTCTTTCATCAAATCAATCAAGTTAAGACCTCACATGATTAAAGTTTCGGGCTCATATGAATACTCTCTATATTTGTCTACATCAAATCAAGTTAAGATCTCATATTCTTAAAGCCTTTTGAGTCGTGTGAATACGTTTTGTCATCATCATATAAAAAAAAAAGTTAAGATATCATATTGTTATAACTTCTGAGCTCGAATGAATACTCTCCATCTTTTTCAAAATCAATTTAAGACCTCACATGGTTAAAACTTCCAGGCTCTTTGTCGCGACAATGATTTTTTTTGTGCTTCGCGCCCCGCCATCCCCGAATTGGGGAGACAACGGCGCGCGGTGAAAATAGAGTTGTTTTATAGTCGTAAAAATTATGAGTATAATTATTAGGAGTTGCCACTTAGTATTACGATCACTAGAAAACTTATTAGTCTATGAGAGTCTGGGTAAGGGGACTTGTTACGCAAGGGGAAGACGCATCACCCCCGGTACACCCTCCCTAAGGCAAGCTGCATTGTTGTTTGATTATTTTTTAAGTTTAATTTTTTTACACTACATTTTCAAAAAAACATTTTTTGTCTGCAGGTGTACTTCATAGTGTAATTTTACACTGCAGTTAAGACCCTCTTTTTTACGGATATGCTTTACAAAGTAATTTTACATCCTCATAGATAAAACAAAAATAATTTTTATTTTTTTTAATATTTTGGACAAATTCCAATGGATAATCATAAACTGGTTATGATATCCAATTTTCGTTCGAAATATGTGAAAGATGCAATACATTTTTTTTTACAAAAAAATATGCTTGGAAAACCTTGGAATTCAGCTGTTTGCATGAAACAACACATTTTATTAAATATAATTTTTTTGTATTTTTTTTAAATTATAAAAATAATAATTTTGGGGTTGGGCCTGACCGAGCTAAATGGGCTAGCCCAGCCAGTTGGGCCTTTTGGCCCAACTCTGCTCGACTTAGGCTGGCCCCAGCCCAGCCTACTGGGTTCGGCCGTGAGCAGTCCAGCCCATGACAAAGTAGACAAAAAAGGGGGCAAGAATTAAAACTGTTCACGTGTTACGTGAACAGTAAAATGGTGGTCGGGCGACCATGATGAGAGGCTTAGCTGCTCCTGCCGCTGAGTAGAGGAGGCCGAGGTGGTTCTTCTTGTGGTGGTGGCATAAAAAATGGTAGCCTGTGGTGGCCAGAGGAGACGTCGGAAGTTGGTGGTCTATTGCTGCCATTCGTCTCTGCTGCTTCATTGCCTTGCCGGAGGCCACGCCTGAGTCGCTTACGTGGTGGAGACGTTGTCTGTGGAGAGGATGGTGGTGTTAGGTGGGTTGCTAGTAGCTATTGGAGGAGAGGAGGAGCTGCTTCTCGTCTCTATTTTTTAGAGAGAGAACTACAACGGGAGAAAGGGGAGAGAGAGACGGTTGCTGCGTGGCTGCTGCTGGCTGCCGGTGAAGAGGGGCTACTATCAACAAAGATGAGGAAGAAGAGTTGGGCCTATTTGTCTTCTGTGACTGACGGTGATCGGTCACCTGCCAACCTTTGCATTTTTATTCAGTGTTTCTCTCCAGTTTAAATGGTCTCCCGTCTGTGTTCAATCATCCAAGTGTTATTCCCCCCCCAGTTTTCCTCCTTCGTTTCTCTATAAAGTTACTTCTTTTTATAGACAATTTGCAGTATGGCATTGATGTCTAGGTATGGTGTCTTGTGTGTGGGAATGGGTTGCAGGCATGGCAAAGCATGGCTTCCAGCAAGGCCTCGACAGGTAAGTTTTTTTTAAAAATAATATAAAATGATTGAAAAAATGGGTTGTCACAAAAAGAGTTTTTCGACGTGAAGAACGATGTTTTTATCTTCAATTTTGGCTTTCGATTTCACCCAAAAAGTTTTGTCACCGAAAATTCCGATCTTCTCAATTTAACCCATATTAGGCTTCCAAACTTAATTTCTCATCAATTAAGTCCTTAATAAAATTAATTTGACCAATTTAAATTATAATTAAGCTTTTGCGCTTAATTAAATCCTTTAATTGGGTTCTCAATTAAACCCTAAACATAATTACACTTTGAATTGGCCGACGATTAAATCGAATTGGCCCATAAAAATATAATTATGTCTTTCAACTTAACTTTTACGCAGATTTATCCAATAATAAGTTATTTTAGCTTTGAATCTGCATTTTCCTTCATTTCTGGGCAAAAAAGAGGTACGAGCGGTCTCTCGTAAACGTCCAAAATTTCCATGATTTTTCTGCCGACACCAGCCCTTTTATTTTATTTTTGTTATTTTTTTTTATTTTAGATAGGTTTTGGGGAATAATCCAAAATTGGATTATGACACTCTTTGAATATCTTCTTATCTAAAATAAGATCTACATCTAACAATTAATTATATAACTCATTCATGTAAAGAGTACCTCAAGAGAGTTTTTAGTTTTTTCTTGTATTCAAACTAATTATTGTAATTTTAACACCATTATAAGTGTATTTTGAATACGTGAGTTTATTGTGTATAAATTTTAGGCACGCCTGATGGGACCCTCTTTTCCTCACTTCTTTAAAGTCAAAAGATTTACTAAAAACATGGAGCATGTAAGCAATTCTACAATTAATTCTTAAGGTGCTAAAATAGATGTTTTGCCAATCACTTGTCTAAAGACTTAGTGTCAAAATTCCAAGTTAGTCTCTCTAATGAGAAATTCTTTAAAATAAGGGGAAAAAAAGCAACTTCCTCAAAATATGAGTTTGGAAACTCTCCCTTTCCAAATTTGCAAGAAATGGATTGAGATTTCACTATATGACTTATTTAAGCAACCAATCAAAGTAAAAATCTTATTTTATATCTTCTTCCAAACAAATATATGGAGATTACTCATCCGCACATGACTTTAGCACTCAAATGTCAATCATGGTCATGGTCACTAAAACATCACTTTTTGAGGATTTTATCTATCAAATGTCTCTTGAAATGAAGTATCTAAAAAGATCCATCAAGGTAAAGGAAGTTTAAATCACATGTTAATAAACCATTTGGATTAAAAACCCATATATTGAAAGCACCTAAGGGATCAAATATTCATCTAGGAATAATGTTCATCAAGATCCTTTAGAAAGCCAAGATGCTCTTGAAGAGCAATAAAAACAATAGCAATATGATCGAATAGTAGTACAAAATGCTTTTAAGAATATTCTTGGATTATTAATGGGTTCACTTACTCTCCAACAACTACAACATATGATTTTTAAAACTATTCATGCCTGGTATAAAGGTTATTCCTAGTATTTTCTTATGCATGACAAGTCATACACTTCAAATATTGATTCAAATGAGAACTCCACAAAACTATCAACCTTTAAAGTTCTAAGAGTTTAGAGGTAAAGGTAATCTAAAGTAGCATATTGCTTATTTTATTGAAATTATAATAATATAGGAACCTATAGAAACCTAATGGTGAAACAAGTCATCCATAATTGACCTATTACATGTCTCATACAAACTTGTAAGTTTACCAAACATACTTCCAACATAATTGACCTATTGCATATCTCATACAAACTTGTAAGTTTACCAAAACTTGCATGTACTAAACAAAGGAAAGATGAGAAAATCTTAGACTATATTGAGAAATATGGAAACTTAGTCCTTAATTGAAATAAATAAATAAGTGAAGCCTCCTCTAAAAGAATATAAGCTTGTCACTCTTAGAGATTATTTTCCAAAAGCATTAATCAAATATGAAATTATCATAGTCCATATTATACTATTAGGCAAAAAGAATAAGTAGTAGTTGTAGAATAAGTTTTTTTCAAAAACAATTCAATCCTCAAAAAGATGTGCAATAAGTCTAATTATGGATGAAATTCTGTCGAAGTTAGATATCAAACACAAGTTTGTATGAGATATGCAATAGGTCAATTATGGATGGAATTATGTACAAATTAAAGAATAGTTCATCAAACACAAGTTTGTATGAGGCAATAGAGCTTCCTCTAGAGGCTCGATTAACTTTTTCCCAAGTTTTTCTTCGCTCTAAAGTGATGATGTAACCAATGTTGGTTGTTTAACAATAATTTTAATCTTGGATAAGGACTCACAGCTTAAAACAAATCCATATAATAAATCATTTTATGTAAGTAGGTATGTGCAAGACAAAAGAATTAGATGCATCTTAATTGATGATGAATCAATCGTTAACATCATATTAGTTACAATAAGAAAGATTAACATATCTTTAGATGAAATATCTAAAAGTACAATGATGATCCAAGACTTTAACCAAAAAAGACGTGTGATTAGAAAGATTCATATCAAGATTAAGATTAGAGAGATGAACTGTTTAGCACTTTACCATATTATTAAGGCAAAGACTTCCTATATTAGGAAGAACTTGGTTACATGACAATGATATGGTTCCATCAATATGACATCAATATTTTAATTATAACCGTGATGGTAAAGTTAAGTGCGTTGTGACAACAAAAGAACCATTATCTATTGAAGAATTATATTATGTAGATGATAGGTTCTGCTTCAAATAGGACAAAAAACTAAAGCTATAAGCAATACCTAATCCCAATTCAAAAGATAAGATACAAGTAAAAAAGGATGACATTATTAAAGTCAACCAAGGATTTCATACCAAATCCTCAAGTCTAACTTTCTAATAAAGATTTCTAAACGATGAAGGAAAAACTAGTTTTACCATTATCAATCATAGTTGGACTATCACTTTTTGATTACCACTCTTCAAAGTCAATGATCTAATAAATAGCTAGAAAAATGGTTTGATCCTTATATTCAAAAACTTTTTAAGAATACAGGATATGAGACATTTAAAACTTGAAAACTTAGATGATATTCTTGCAAGTAGAGAATCATTCAAATAATAAAGAAAGATCATACAAAAAGGACTAATCCAACCATTAAAATATGGAATAAGATATTGACCCTGTGAACCTTTAAAGATTAAAGTGAAGAAGGCTTTAACGAATCCTATTGTGATCCAATTATTCAAAAAAATTGAAAAAAATGCCAGTAGCCTTATGTTTTAGATCAAGATAGTAATGAAAATGCACTTGTTTAGGTCTTTAAAAATCTAGGTAAGGATTTATATATTTTAGTGTTTAAACAATTGGATGATAAAATATCCACTTCCACCCACCTATAAAGCTTAGAATTAAAGGCTTTTATTTTTTCAGGTTGGGCCCTAAAGTGACGGTGTGTTTTTTCACGCTTCACGCTCCACCATCCCCTGAGGGGGAGAAGGTGCGCAGTAAAAGAAGGGTTTATAGTCGTAAAGTTATGACTAATTCTTTAGATTCGCCACCTAGTATTAAGGTCACCAGGAAACCTATTGGTCTACGAGAGTCTGGTAAAGGGACTTGTTGTGCAAAGGAAAAACGCATCACTCCCCGTGCACCCTACCTAAGGCAAGTTGCATTGTTGTTTGATTGTTTTTCCGAGTTTGATTTTTTTATTTGTTGTTTTTTCCTGAAGATCGAGGTAGATCTCTTTTCATGAGAGAGTCTCTACCTCATTGGGAATCAAAAATCTGATCATTCCAAAGTTTGAAATTTTTACGCCGTATTAAAAAAAACTTTTTTTTACTATATGCGGGAGTACTTTACAATGTAATTTATCAAATTCACTATGACAGTCGTGAATGTTGTGATACCAAAAAAGTTTCATGTTCCTGAAATTAAAATACACTGGGATGCAATGCCTCATCACTTACCTAAAATCATATTGTAACAAACTGACGGAAGTAGTGCATGATGAAAAATTACTAATGCATTCTTTCCAAGACTTTTTGAGTGGGGCAACATTGAATTGATACATGAGACTAGACAACACAAGGATTTGTAGCTAGAAAATCTGGTAAATGCTTTCATCAAGCAATATAAATACAACATGGACATTGCTCCTAATAGAACAAGTTTGTTTGTCCTACCTAGAGAAGAAGGACAAAGAAAGCATAAGAGAATATGCTCAAATATGGAGAGAAATGGTGACCTTATTTGCTAACACACTAAAGGCACCATACTATAAGCACATGATGGGTAGCTCAGCATAATGATTCATGGATGTTGTAGCCATGACAGAGTGAATAGAGTAGGGAATCAAAAGTAGGAGAATTTCCGCACTTGTGGAGAAGGCTTCACAGGACATAGCATTCACACTTGGAGTGCCTTCAAGAAGCTTGGGGGAAAGTGCAAGGTTCATAGCACTTTCAATCCCCAAAATAATCCTCAATGACAAGTAATGCATAAACAAAGCTGGGGGGATAAATATAAAAAGGGTTTTAGTACACTATAACAAATCAAGTCAACATAATAGTAGTGCTACGAACCCATGATAAAAAGCCCAAGAAAAATACTGAGGGGCATGTAAAAAAACCAAAAATTAAAGCCCAAACAAAATATTGGGGGGCATGACAAGTCTTTATGTGAATCAATTATGAGGTCCCAAAACCTATGGACCAAAAAGAGCTCTTAGAGTAAGCACTAGTGATCCTTAGTCTAGAAAACCTTTAAACACCTTCTCACCCTATAAATATCTTTTTTCATAGCCAACAACCTAAGCCTATGTTAGAAGCCTGATAAAGCCCTTTCCGATCAAATATCTTTTCCCCCTCTTTAAGTGCGTTTTCCAACCTTCAAGCATCAATTAAAATAGTGTGCTTTCCAGTCCTATTTTCCCCTTCTTTGAGTGCATTTCCAACCCTTTACCATCAACTCAATTAGTACGCTTTCCATCCTTCAACCACAAACTCAATTAGTGCGCTTTCCAACCTTCAACCACCAATTCAGATAGTTCACTTTCCAGTCGTCAACCATAGATCCTTGATAGCGTGCATTCTAGCTTTATCTTACATTCCATGAAATCTTCATCATCATCAATTGGGAAGGTCGTCCATTACAATAAGACCATCCTTGCATCTTTACCATCTCAATGTCTTCAGTTGGCTAGGTCACCCATTACAATGAGACCATTTTCTTGTGTTTTTCATAAACATCATCATCTTTTCATCCCTTGAGTGTTCTATTTAGACCTTAATTTTTTTAGGTAGTGTGCTTTCTAGCCCAATTCTACTATTTCCTTCTTGGTGCGCTTTTTCATAGCCCTCATTTTCACTTCCAGATGGATCAACCACTTTTTGGTTTGGTAAATTCATTCTCCTTTTCTTTACAATGCTCATTATCTAAAGTCTCTTACAAGACTTTAGTCATAAGCATTGTAAAGAAGGGGGCAACTGTCATAATCTATTTTGGGTTATTCCCCGAAATCCACCCGAAATCAAATAAAAATAACAAAAATAAAATAAAAGGGGCTAGCATCGATAAAAAATCAAGGTGGAAATTTTGCACAAATTCAAAAGCCCGATCGCACCTCTATTGTGCCAAAAAATGAGAAAAATAAAGATTTAAGGCTAAATAATTTATTATTGGACAAATCTGCATAAAAATCAAGTCGAAAGGCATAATTATATTTTTATAAGGTGATTTAATCGTCAATCAATCTACAGTGTAATTATGTTTGGAAATTAGTTGAGGGTCCAATTGAAGGATTTAATTAAGTGCAAAGACTTAATTATACTTTAAATGGATCAAATTAATTTTATTTAAGGCTTAATTGGTGAAAAATTAAGTTTGGGAGCCTAATTTGGGTTAAATTGAGAAGATCAAAATTCTCGGACACAAAATTTAATATTTTACCAAGTCAATTGATTGAAATTGGGGGGGGGTTGCAATGAAATCAGAGTCATCATAAGAGAAAGGACCAAATTAAACTTTGGTAGAAAAAAAAGGGTCAGATGACGCGTCATATGGTCACTATTCATTTTCTTCCTAATTTTTTCGCTAAAAATATCTTGTTTTCTTACCAACTATGCAGGCATATTTAATGTCTTTTATCCTTCACCAAATTTGATAAACCTTGCACGAAAATGATCCTCTAATTCTTGACTATACTAGTGTATGGTCAATTTTGATTGATTGACACCACACACGTGTCGGTTCAACCCCAAAAATGACAACTCGGGCAACCTACCGTAGCTGTCAAATTCAACAGTTCATGACACCTACTTTGAGCCAACTTCTGGGATGGTTTTGTTTTGAACCAATGACTGAAATTTTATGGTAGTATAGACTAGGTTACCCTCTTCCTCCAATAATAAATATAAGTGAAATCTATGGCCTGAATGGGGAGAAATTAGAAGCCAAAATTGAAAAAAAGCATTGTTCTTCCCGGTTTTCCCGTTGAAAAACTCCTTTTTGTTTCAACCTATTTTTTTATTCTGTCTAATTTTTGGTATTTTTTTCAATATTTTTGTAAATTTGTTTTTCAAATTTTCATTTTTTTTTTAAAAAAGGGTTGTAGAGACCTTGCCGGCAGCCATGCTTGTGTCATACCATGCAACCCACCATTTCCTTGTCATCAATCCCATGCCCTGCAACCTACACATTTAGTCTATAAAAGGGGGAGAGCAGAGTAAGAAAAGGGGGGGGTGGATATACGGAAAACACTTAGTTATGCAAGCATAAAATTATAGACAGGGGCACTAAAAATAGACAAACAGAGACCAATTAAACAGAAAAAAACTAACAAAGAAGAAGAAGAAGCAATTGGTGTCAGTATCATAATTCTCCTTACCACCAGCACCAGCACTGGCACCAACCTTCATCATCTTCCTCATCACCGACAACAACACCTCTTCATCGATAATCAGCAGCGGCAACAGCAGCAGCCGTGGCATTCTTCCTTCTTCTCCAGCAGTAGTAGCTACAAGGACTTCTTCTCCACCCAACGTCCAACTGGCGAAGCAACATGTATTCCTCACGTGGGCAGCAGCAATGTGTCCTCCCACCATTAGCGGCAACAATAACACACTTCTTCTCGCAACAGCAACAGCCATTGTAGCACCTCCTGAAGCCTCTCCCAACCATATAGACCACCATTTCTAATGTCACCATCGACAACACCAACCCAACCTTCTCTACATGACGGAAGCAACCGGTAACCTCTTCCCTATCCTCTATCATTTACTACTCACTTGCATGTGAACAGTAGCAAGGGTTAGACATTCTGTCCAGCCCGACCTGAGGAGCTATTGGGCCAAAATGACCCAACATGGCTGGCCAACCCATTTTGTCGGGCCCGATCCAGTTTGAATTTTTTTAAAATATATATAAAAATATAAAAATTGCATTTTTAGGAATATACAAAAAACAAAATATGTTGATTTTGTGCATACAACCGAATTCTAAAATTTTCCTAAGCATATTTTTCATGGAAAACCCCCTGCATATTTTCTCATATTTTTTAAAACAAAAATGGGATATCGTAACCAGTTTATGATTATCCGTTACATTTCAGCCAAAATATCAAAAACCTTTCAACAATTGTTTTTGTTCATTTTATAGTTGTAAACTTTAATTATCGGGATGTAAATTACAGTGTAAAGTAAATCATCGATACTAAAGAACAATAATTGAAGTGTTAAAATTTGGACTCTAGAACGGATAGGTTTCGACCCGATGAGGTAAAGACTCTCTCACGAAGAGACATCTACTTCGAGCCTTAGAAAAGACCAATGAATAAAAAATCTGACTTAGAAAAACACAATCAAACAATAAAACAACTTGCCTTAAGTAGGGTGCACTGAGGGTGATGCGTCTTCTCCTTGCACAACAAGTCCCCTTACCTAGACTCTCACAAACCATTAGATTTTCTAGTGACTTTAATACTAGGTGGAGACTTCTAAGAATTATAATCATAACTTTACGACTATAAAACACCTTTTTACCGTGGATCGTCTCCCCTCTAGGGATGGCAGAGCGTGAAATGCAAAAAAAACATCGTCGCGACAAAGAACATTTGAATTTTAGGTGACCAAATTTAATTTTTACAAAGTTATTTGATTGAAATTAAGGGCAAAATTAGAAAAAAAATTATTAAAGTTTGAGGTTAATTAAGGCCTAAATTAAATAAATTCACAACAAATGATCATTTTGTAAATGACGTCGAGCCCTAAAGACTTAATTGATTGAAATGAAAGGTGAAATTGAAGAAAATTGAAAGTCTAATTGTCAATTAAGGGCTAAATTGCATAAGTCAAAGACCAAGAATTATAATAAAAAAGATGCTCAAATCTAAGGCTAATATTGAAGTTCATCAGGGATATAATTGCACAAAATTAAAAGTTTATGTCCAATTAAGGATGCAATCGAAAGTAATGAAAAGTTGAAGGATCAAACTAAAATTTGACATAAAAACCCAAAACATCGTCATTTTGAAGAACAAAAAATAAAATCAAGAAGGTACAAATTGACACGTCATCTGGTCCACTAAAGTAACTAGAGGACATGTCGTCTAGTTACTATTTACTCTTCAACTAAAAGATGAGGAGGAGGCCTACTCTACAGGTGTATTTAATGTCTCTATCCTTCACCAAATTTGACAAAACTTGCACGAAAATAATCCTCTAACCATACTATGGTAAGGTCATTTTAGGCTAATTGACACCATACACATGACAATACCACCCAAAATATGACGACTCAGGCAACCTTGAACTTTCAAATTAGAGCCAAATTTAACAGTTCATGATAGCAATTTTATGCCACCATCTCCATCAATTGTCCATCACGTTCCCTGCACCACCACCAATACTTTCAACAACCATATTCCTTTGTCCATGGATGTCACCCTCTTTATTTTCCCCTCTACATGCATAATACATTTTGTATGGAAGACTAAATTAATTAACCTTGGTAATGGATCCGTTCCAACCCAACCTAATCGGCTAGGTAGGGTCTGGCCCAACCTATGAAAAAAACCCATAAAAAAGATAAGCATGTTTGGTTGCGTTGACTCAACCTTGTTAGGCTAACCTAGTTGGATGAATTGGACCCAACCTCATATTATATTATATTATATTCAAACAGGTGTTTCAAATATTCTAAGGATTATTCCATGATATTTTTTATTTTACTGTTTGTTTTTTTTACCAAGTTTATTCAATATTAGGTCATAGAGTTACTCTATAAGATATGAACTTGTTACAAAAGATATGATTTTTCTCTGAAATTTCCAAAAAAAAAACCTTTATTTTAAAAATATATATTTTTTGTTATCATGTATACAATTGAATCTTAAAATTTTCTTGAGCATGTTTTCATAAAAACACACAAGAAAATGAATCTTTTATTTTTTATTTTTAACATGTAAGAGTGGATATCGTAATCAATTTACGATTACATTTAGGTTTTAGCCAAAATATCAAAAATATTTTACCAATTATTTTGTTCATTTTACATATTAGGATTTCATTGTAGATTTTAATATTTAGAGGTATAAAACTACACTGTAGAGTATACCTTGAAAGTATTAAAGATACAAAAAAATATGATGTTAAAATTCAGACTTTAAAATGGTTAAGTGTTGACTTAATAAGGTAGAGACTCCCTCACGAAGAGAAATCTATCTTGAATCTTAGAAAAAACAAACAAATAAAAAATTAACTTCGAAAAACAATCAAACAACAATGCAACATATATTAGGTCAGATGCACTAGGGTTGATACGTCTTCTTTTTATATAACAAGTCCCTTTACTCAAATTTTCACAAACCATTAGATTTTCTTGTAACTTTAATATTAGATGGTGACTCTAGAAAATTATAATTATAATTATACCCACGGTCCCTTTTCCATACCACATGCTATGGAGGTTGAATCGTCATCGCGACAGGATTAATTGAAGTTCTAAGTTTTCAAAAATATATTATTATGAATTATAAAAATATTTTTTTTCAAATAATAAAATATTATACAGATGATATTAAAATAATATATGGTTTTACAACAAATAAACCATTTTATTGAAGATTAATTTGTATAACTCGGATGATTACACAGGTACCATTCTGGTTAATCGGTACAATCTTCATGATAAACATTACACGTACATCGGTGTATCTTAACATTTATTAAGTGGTAACTATAAAACGCAACAAAATATTCCATCTTCTCGTGTAGAACAACAGCTATCGCTCTTGCTCGTCAACCAATTTGTGGAATATCTTTCACAATTCCATATTTATCAACCCAAACTCGGACCCTATCGCATCGGAAATCCATGGTCACCATCATTCCTTCCTTGACAATCGCAGTACCAACCTTGGGATTCTCTCTTACGATGATTTTTGCTGCCACTTCTCCGTTTATTCCCACTAGCTCCGGCCACGAGCTCTTTCCCGTATCTAAGGTTAACAAAAATTATAGTTACATGTAGCAAGAAGAATGGTTAAATTAAAGATAATAAAAAAAACATATATAAATTTAGAAATTAATTTTAAACCTATTTGACTTTGCAGGTAATATTGCAGAACAGCATTTTTATCCACAAGTGTACATGAAACCTCTTTGGCGTAGTTTCTCATGCACTATTTATTGTATATATATAAAAAAAACATTAAAATAATAATAATCAATCGCTAACCAGAGCAAACATCCGTCATCTTTCCTTTCTCTTGCGGTGCGATGGATCAAGGGAAGGAGATGGGACTATATATAGGGGAGGTGATGATAGCTTTCTACTTTGAGAGCTTGTATCTATCCATTTGACAAATGAAAATCTTCAATAGTCGACTTGCTGAATGCTAGCCAATTGCCAGCTACTATGTTTGAAAGTCTTTGCTAACACGTATGGTCGGTCCACTGTTGAATTAACATAGTGGATTGTTGAAAACCATATATTTTTCAGAAATTTATTTAAGCAGTCAATCGGAACCCTATAAAGTAATGTCTAAAACGTTGGAATGACTTATAATAATAGTATTAGTAGCAGTAATGGCGGCCTATCCTTCATAATAAAAATAATGTATGGACTCAGTATATAAATGCTCCACCCCTCTAAAACAAAATTATAAAAATGATATTAAAGTAATATACATCTGAAATTAGGAAGTAGAAATAGAAAATTTCTTTTGTGCTCAACTACATACATGGGGCATCAAGCTATATCATTTTTTTTATGCGAGGAAACCTTATCTCTGGAAAATATATTTTATGGGTTTAGGTGAGTAAATAAAATTCTGGTTGTATCAGATTCTTATAAATAATATATATTTTGATCAAAACTCGAAACTTGCTATACAGATTACAAATTATCTGTCACATCTATCTATCTATTGGTGACAATCAAGCTAGATCATGTGTGCACCTTAAGACTTTATATATATCGTAAAAAACATTTGATGCAGCCGAGTAACTTGAAATTGAAGGTTAAGCATTTGCTGTGGCTTGATGATATGAGAGTAGGACCCGCCTTGCTGACACGAAGATGATTGATTGCTTGTGTGGTGAGTTGATGTGGCCTTGCCTTTGTTTTCACTATGATTTGCACATTGTTTTCACTATTGTGCTCGTTTTGACCTTCTCTTCTTTCAAGACACAATTTGGACAACTCTCATATTCTACAAAAATCAAACATTTATGTTTTTTCTGTAACTATAGCTCTGATACAGGAACAGGACCATTGATCTTTACCTGGAGGCTATGCATACCATTTTAACGTGGTTCAGCAACTTTTCTACATCTACAAAGCAATCAATGTTATTATTAGATAGAAGAAAACTACATTTTAGAACAGTGGAAGAGGACAAACTTCCTACTCATATCCTCTTGTAATTGCCTCACCTCTCTCTCTATCCCTCCCATATGAAAGTGCTGCTACAAAGGCAGCTTGCCTCTACTCTCTATGCTTTCTCGTGTTTAGAGCTGTTTTCGTTGTCTGCATGTCTAGCTCTCAATTCAGCCTATTCATAGGCTTCAAATTTCCAGAAGAAAGAACCAAACGGGGATGTAATTTCTTTGGTGCCCTTTATTTTTGAATTTAGCACCATTTTGGTGCCAACCCAATAAATGAGTAGCCTCGCATGTGGGTAGTAGGCTCCACATTCTAGTATTGTTGCTAGAAACGAAGAAAGTTCACAGTAAAAGAGGCAAGGAGGAAAATTTTAGCGAGGATTATATAGAGACAATATATATTTCTCGTCATCAAACTTTCAAGACATATGTTATGGAAAATTAACGTAAGATGAATTCACTGTAGTTCAAAAGTTGTAAGAATCTGGCTCAGGGAATGATTCATAAAAGGACTCAAGTCATTGAGTCATTGTTGGTGGTTATGTAGTCAACTCATGCTAATAATTTTTATTAAAATAACATTGTTAATTCATTTTTTATGAAGGTTTTTTTAAAAGTTAATCAGACTAAAATTTTGGTTGAATTTAATTAAATCAATAAAGTCACTATAGGTTAGTCTAGATAACTAGGTTTGATGCTTAAAACTCAACCCTAGTTAAGTTTTTTTTTTTAATAATAATCCAAGAATTTTATTTCACCGTCCATTTAGAATATGGCCATGAAGAAAAGCTCACAAGTTTAGGGATGAAAGAAAATTACAATGAGGGAAAGACAAAATGAAGATAAGAAAAGCTGAAGACTACGCCAATACACTGAAAGATATAAAAGCCATGCACTAAGTCTATTCATCAATGGAGACAAGATGTCTTCTCTGCTCGTTGGTCTAGCATGAATTCCATCAGCATTAATAATCAAATCATTACTTTTAATCTAGGTTGATTGTTAAATATAGTCGTTAATATAGCCATTATTTTGTATTATACTCGAAATAGAAACTATTCAAATAACTTTTAACCTAAAGTTGTATTGTATTCTAGCTAGAATTATATTGTAAACTTTCCTATTTAAACTCTCTATTGTAAAAACAATAACATCATCGAAAATATAAATTCAAAATTTGACATGGTATTAGAGCGAATCTCGAATTTTTTCTTTTGAATCGTATTGCTGCATTTTTTCTTTTTTTCTTTTTTTCTGGTTTGAAACCCATAAATCAAACCTGCATAGTGCTTGTTCATCAATGGTACTATCCAACAAACCCAGAAACTCTAGCTCCGACAACGAACCCAGAAACCCGTACCCAAAAATCAACCCATCAACAACTCCAGCAAATCCATTCACCTACCCATCAAACAACCCCAACAATCTATTTATCAACAACTCAGAACACCCATCACACAGTGATGCTAGCAAGGCATCACTGACTGGTTGGGGGACACGGGAGAGACAAAGGGCACAAGGGTGAAAGAAATGGAAATGAGGGGGAAATGGGTTTTATATTTGAATCAACCGGGACATAAACCTGGTGGTGGGTTAGTGTGTTTCCACTACGATGAGGTGGGGCATTCAAAACAACAATGTTATGAAATTATTGGCTACCCGGAATGGTGGGACTTTACAAAAAAAACCTCGGAAAAATATCAGAAAAACTGTGGTAAATTTGACCAAAGTAGACCAGGTATAACCTACAGCGAATGTTGTTCACCTAGGTACAATTGGTAAAAATTCTACACACTCTGTCACTACTACAAATAGTACTTGGATTATTGATAAAGGTGCATCCGATCACATGACTAAGGATTCTGGTAATTTAATCTATCCTAAATCCTCCTCTTAATCAGTCATTTGCACAGTTAATGACAGTACCTCCTTGATTACTGGGGAAGGGTCTGTAATTTTGACTGATTCTCTAACCCTAGACATGGTTCTTATTGTTCAATCTCTTGAATACAACCTTCTTCCGGTTAGTCAAATTACTTCTACCCATGCATGCACGGTAACATTTTGGCCTCTTTTTTGTGTATTTCATGACATTCTAAACCAGAAAATTCTTGGTTATAGTGTTAGACGAGACAATTTGTATTACTTGGAGTTAACAGAAAAAGGAGGGTCAAAACTGAATCAAAGCTCATCAAACCAGAAGTCAGAACCAAGCTCACACTCTCGTATGGTTGTGGCATCGAAGGCTAGGCCATCTTTCTTTTGGTATCTTTAGAAATTATAACGACAGTTGTTTTCAGGTTTAAGTATCTCAGATTTTCAGTGTGACACTTGTGAACTAGCCAAAAGTCATCGGATTTCCTATTTACCAAGTTTGCATGAAAGTTTGGAACCCTTCGTAGTCATTCATTCGGATGTTTGGGGTCCTGCAAAAGTTTCGTCATTTTCTAATGCACATTATTTTATCATATTTATTGATGAATGTACTCACATGACCTGGATATCCCTTCTCCAACATAAAACTAATGTAGGTGCTACTTTTTAAGAGTTTGACAAAATGGTGATGACCCAATACTAACGACGAATTCATACATTTCAATCGGATAATGGTACAGAGTTTATGGATCAAGTTTTAGGTAATTTCTTACATCATCATGGAATTCGACATCAAACCTCTTGCACGTACACTCCACAGCAAAATGGCCTAGCAGAACGGAAAAACATGTAGATTATAGAAATCATTTGTGTCTCTCTTTTTGCTATGAATGTGCCAAAATTCTACTAGGTTGAGGTAGTGAAATCAGCTGCCTATTTAATAAATTGAACACCATCTAGTGTAATTGATTTTCAAACTCCCCAATAAAAGATGGTGACTTTGCTCTTCGTTCCTCATCTACCAAATTTGAAACCACGAGTGTTTGGGTATAGGTATATGTTCACATCCCTATAGTCTTGTGGAGTAAACTTGATCCATGTGCCAAAAAATGTGTATGTTTAGGTTACTCGGAGTTTCAGAAAAGGTATCAGTGTTATGATCCTTACCATTAGAAGCTACATATAACCTTGGATGCATCATTCCAAGAATCCGGACTCTACTATTCAGGGGTAGTTCCGGGGCCTTCTCTTTAGGGGGAGAGTAACAATGAAAAGAATGAAGATATTTTCAAATTAGAGGAAAATGGGTTAGAAAAGATGAGACCAAGCTTTGTATCTCCAAATATTCCAAGTTATGATGCTAACTTGGAATTTTGCACAGACCTGAATGTTCTCAACAACGACCCCTCTACATCTCTAGAGTTGCCCACGCCTACACCATTAACTGAAGAATCAACCTTAAATATCTCTCCTTAGGTAACTCTAAAATCTATTCGTAATGAAAGTAATGAAATCCCTGTCTTTGTAGAAAATACAACAAATAGGTACCCACAAAGGTTGAATAAAAGACTTCCGAGGAAACAATATGAACTTGATCCAAAAAACAAGACTAAATAGCCAATCAGAGATTTGCTAAAACAATCCAATTAGAGTACATAAGAACAAAACTCAACTCAGAATTTGCTAAGAATATTCAGACGCCTCATCTATTTATACGACAGTGTCTTGTTCTTAGCCAACAAAGAACCAATTCCTAATCCTCCTCTATCTTTCTTATTCGTAATAATCTGCCATGCTCAACAATTTACCCTTCCAAAGAAAAAATCTACTCTTGAAATTTAGAGATCAAGCTTTCATGTAGAAATTCGTTTGGGATTTGACCTTAAAGGCATGCCCAAAGGTAAAGAGTCATGCCTACAATGTATATCATTTGCCAACCCTGCATAGTATTTCTCATAAAGATTAATACTAACAATTAGATTGTTTTAAAAATTAATTTACAAACGTTAACATATTCCAAACCAACGCAGAATCCTCATGATTATCTCCATGCTTTCTAGTTAAACTCCAGTTAAACTCTAAATCATGATTTTCTAAATTGACCTATCAAGTCTAAGAAACATGGATAGTTTTGTTAGTTTATACATCATGTAGTCAATCAACTAGTTATATGTGATATTATTTTATTCATGTAGAATATTTTTATTTTTATTAAATAAAACTATTATTTCTCTTTAATATTGATTTATACTTAATTTATGAATTTAATATTTGACAAATGAATCTAGAGTAAAAATAAAACTCATGGAACTGAAATATTTTACAAAGAAACTTATAAAGAGTTATAATTATAGGATTCCTACTACATTAAAGTATTATTCCTATATGTTCCTAGTCAATGCTATCTTAATAATGAATATTTATTAGAGTTGTTGTGACTAATACATATTATATTACTTTTTTTATGAAAGGAAACAATTAATCTTATAAATTGAGATATAAGAAATACCTAGAACTAATATGTAGATGCTTGTTAGATGACATGTACACTCAATTGACCCGCATGAGAATTTCATATGAAGATATCACTTATGTCTATGGAAAGACTCATGTGACAGTTATGTAAGTGCTCTTTAGGCTGTAATCACAAAGTTATCTTATATAGGGTGTGTTATGTTTTGATTCTATTACATATTATCTCGGTAATAATAACAAATGGTATATGAGTAATCAAGAGAGAATTCATCACCTTAGATGAATTAGTGAAAATATTCCACATGTTCTCAAATAGTATTGATCATTAAACCTTGCGCAAAGTGAATGACATTTGAAAAGAGTTTTAAATCTTATTCAAATTATCAATGACTATAATATTGTGAACAACCTTGAAGGGTTATGGAAACTATTGCTCGAAGAAAATTTTCACCAACTTATGAATCCTGGCTTATGGAAGCATTGAAGTCCGTGATGTTTATTCAACAACTTACAAATCATGGATTAGCAGGATTAGATGGTTATGTCATGGCTCCTAAATTATATGGAATGAAAACTAGCTGAAATATTTTGTTACTTGAATCATCATTCAAGCTATGTGGGAAACTGTCAAGAAAATGTAAGACAGTCAGAACAATGTTGCACGAGTTTTTCAATTGAAGAAAGACATCTCCAACCTGCAACAAGAAGGAAAGCCTTTTGTACAACTTCTAGGTAGCATGTGGAATGAGCTGGAAACATATCACCCACATACAACTGATTCTTCTACGTTACTAAAGAGGGCAAAAAAAGACAAGATATTTCAACTCTTGTTTAGTCTTGACTCAGTATATGAAGACTTGCGAAGCCACATACTCATAATCATAGAGCTTCCTTCTTTCACCAGTGTATGTTCAATTATTCAACATGAGGAAGTGTGAAGAAAAGTCATGAACATTGGTACAAAGGCCAATGTATCTGAAGCAAGGGCTTATATAACTAATGAGAGGAAGTACAAAAGCAAGCATCCAAACTTGATGTGCTAACATTGTAACTATCTTGGTCATGTTGGATTTTACACCCAGAATTAAAACCGGATTTCATGAAAGAAAACAAGGGCTCACAAAGGCTAAATCGAACCACACACAGAGCCAACCATGCATCTATCTCCACCTTCAATGGATTTGACACTCTCAAGAACTTCACAGCAAATCCAATTGCACTTATAAATGAGTTTGCATCGTATCTTCAAAGCAAAAATGGAGGGCTAGAAACCATACAACTAGTATTGAAGATGGAAACTAGTCAGTGTTGCTAAGCAAGTTTGCTAGTTTTCTAGCAGACACTGAACACATACCTCAACAAGACATGCCAAAGTATCATTAATATTTTCAAAATTGCTCTTAATGTAAATATGTTGCATGATTTTTTGTTCGTAGATTCAGGTTCCACATATCACATGACCAACAATATGTCTAGGTTTTATAAGTTTGAAAAATTAACAAACACTTCTCAAGTTTTAAATTGCAAATGGTGAAGGTGTCGGTATTTTGGGAAAGGGAAAAATCAACTTATATCCAGGAACAAGTTTAGTCGCAGGTGCTTCAGACCAGTTATACAAGGAGCTTTAATCATTTGGCCAACATATTCACCAAGCCTTTGGCTTCTCATCATTTTCAAAAACTTTTGTCCAAGCTTGGATCCATCCCTTTTGAATCCAGCTTGAGGGGGAATATTGAAAGTTGTCCAACAGTTTATCAATGTGTCTCTGTGTATTGTTGCTCTCCCTGTGCATTACAACAGCTCCTTGTGTATTGCTGCCCTCCTTGTGGATTGCAGCTGCCTGCAATGGTGTTGCTCTCTTCGTGGATGATAACCTTCCTCCCTTTACTATGATTATAATACTTGTGTATAAGATGTCATTTCCTTAATTAACGGGAGTATCTTCTTGTTGAATTTTGTGTGTTGATTGTGCTTGTTGTGTGGTTTGATTGCAGGTTGATATATTTGAGAGAGATGAAAAGCTTTGAGAGCTGGAGAGAAAAGATTAGCAGAGTAAGTGTTCTGCTTTTTGTATTCTTGGTAGTGCTTTTCTTGTGTTTGACAAAAGTCCCCTTATATACTCTTTTGGAGAGAACACACGTTTTGTGTGTTCTTTGACAGCCTGTTACAGCTAAGCTTATAGAAGAGAATTCAGTTTGACTTTCCTCTTCTTAGTTTGTTACAATTAACAGAAATGTAACTAACTAACTATTACATAACATCAATCATCAGCTTCTTCTTTTTCTTCCTTTAATGCTACTGCATTTCCAGCTCAGCATCAACTCTTCTGCATCCATTAATCCAGCTTAGCAACTTACCTTCCAACAGCCTCTCCTAAGTTGCTGACTGGTTTAACCCCAAGATTCACCCGTAATCTAGGTTCAATTTTGTCTTGGACACCCATTTGACCCCAATAACTGGTTTGTCTACTGGTTGATTCACTAATTCTTCTTTCTGGGCATGTATGGATTCCAAGTCTGCTAGCATAATATTAACCTACTGTGTCAGAATCTCTGTTCTAAATGATTCGTTCTGATTTTCCTCAAGTTTCTTTGTGAGAACAGAAGGTTCATCTCCTCTCTCTCTTGACATCATCTTAAGTTCCAAAATCCGAGTTTCTAATCCATGATTCTGTTCTCCCAGTTGCTTTGCTTCAGCCATTTTGTTCTCAATCTGCACCAGACACTCTTTAATTGTTTCTTCACCGAGGGTTACAGGGTCACCATTTTTGGCACCTTCCCTTTCCTCCATGATCTGTTGGTTTCTCCTCTTGGTTACCTCTTCACTTTTGATTTTATTGTGTATGATTTCAGTCGCGTCAATCGTTCTCTCACACTGATTTTCAAGGTGCATCTCGGATCCTGCTTCATCCAGAAAATCGAGTTCTTCTTGCAAGATTTTCATTTCTTGACAGCTTTGCCTCTTCTCCTCTGCTAACTTTGAAATTGTAGACTTAGTCTCGCTTAGCTTTGATTCAGGCATGTGCAATTTTGATTTCATTTCATCAATATCGCTGGCCAACTTCGGTTCCACTGCATTTGCTGTTATGATTTCCTTATTCAGTGAATTGGACTCCATATCCTGTGCTAGCTTTGACTCCATCTCACAGAAAATGTCAATAATTGGTACCTGATCTGATTCATTTGACAGCTTAGACTCCTGATCATGAATCACATCCCTCTCTGGCTTCAACTCTACATCCTCATCTGTATTGGACTCCTCACCTATGCCTTCTTCTATGTCAGTAGGGAAAACCTTGTCCTTTATACTTGCTACATGACAAGCATAAAATAAATTTGCAATGGACACTTCTTCCTCCTCCTGTGCACAATTTGCCAATTCATAGGAGTCAACACAATCATTTGTGTTGTGTCCAAATCTATTGCATCTACCACATTTTGCCTTGCCTTTGTATCTACAAATACTGAAATGATATTTATAACATACTTGACATTGTGGCTTCACTATACCTTGACTGCTGTTGCCTTGTATGTTCTGTGTATTGTAGGAATTGTTGCTATTAATTCCAGCTCTATGGTTCCAGCTTGTGCTATGATTATTATGCACATTTCCACCTTGTATCAAACTTGAATGGCCTTGATCTTATCTCGGCCACCTAGGAATACATTTTCCATTTGAAGGCCTGTTTGCAGCAGCATACCCTTGGTTATAACCAACCTTAAGGCTACTGAATGCCTTTTCAATTCCTGCACTACTTTCCCTTTCATCATGCAGGTCTTCTCTTCTGTCAAAAACTTCGACAGAAGCTATCACTTCTTCAGCTCTTAGTACATCCAGATCTCTTGTTTCTTCAATGATAGAAACAATAGATATGTATCTTCTACTTAGGCTCATCAATAATTTTTGTACAATTCTGTTTTCAGGCAACTCCTCTCCGAGTGCTTTCAGATTGTTTACAGTATCAAAGAAATTGGCTAGGTAATGATCCAAGCTCTCAATTTCTCCTATTCTCATGTACTCAAACTCAGCTCTAATGGCTTGAAGTTTAACAGCCCTCACTTTCTTATTTGATAATTTCATCCATATTTACGTAGTGTTTTGCATATTTTTTATGTATAAAATGCCTTGATATTCTTTGTTTTATATTTTGAAGGCATTTTTGGATGAAAGATGCAAAAAGGAGGTAATTGGAGATGATTGGCAGATTTGACCTTCAGTCGGTGTTTTGTGCAGAGTGGAAGCTCTAGAGATCGAAATGAAGTGATTCCAGTGACATTCAAAAGCTAACATCCATAAATTTATGGAAAGATAAGGAAAAGAAATAAAATAAGGAAGATCATGGAAATCGAAGCCTTCAAAGTCAAATCTTGCAATCTGCCGATATCGACCTTTGTCCATTAAAACTTCAATATCTCGAGCTACAAACTTCCGATTGATGCAAACTCAATTTTCGTGGATTCAGGACTCAAAGACCGATAAACGCTCCAAATTGAAGCTCGAAACGATGTGATATGAAGGAGATATGAATTTTACAAGGGACAACTAAATTCTGCCAACTCAAGGAAGGACTATTTTGTAAAATAGACACTAGGTTTTCTAAGCATATATAAAGGAGAAGAGGAGCAAGGAAGTGGCGGCCAGCACATAAGAAAACACAAAATCTTCCTCCTCCAAACCCTAAATCATGTGTTCTTCCATCTTTTTATTTAGTTGTTCAATAAACATGCAAGGCTAGACTCTTTTGCTTGGTTGCAAGGACACAAAAACCTTCGGATTTCAAGAACTGTGAGATTTATTCTTCCTTCTATTTTCAGTTTATGTTATGAATGAGTATGATTGTTTTCCTATGCATATTTTCTATGATTGTTGTTGATGATTGCTAGAGCGGACTCTAAGTTATTGTTGTGAACAATCTATTGCTAAGTTTAATATCAAAACCGGAGTTGTGATATATGAACTTGTGAAGCATCTAAGCTTGATAATTGTGGCGGAACTACATTATTGAACTTAGGGAGAACATTTGAATAAATTGACACAAGTTGCGGACAACTTGTATGTTAATCTTGATGAAATTATCTAGTTCTTAAAGCTACCATTAAATTGAATCATTAGTGCGGACACTTTGATTGTTTGTTGGTTAGGATTAATTATACGGCGGATCCGTTAATTAATCACGTTAAGAAAAGATAAAATTTCAGAACATGAACTGCATTTTTAGTTTCAAGGATCGGTTCTAATTTCCGTAGGTGGATGTATGCTTGTGACCAAGGTTTGTTTTCTTCATAAGTTTCGGTTTTAATTGATTTTGTTTGCTAGTTTAATTGCTGCCATAGTTTAGATAATCACAAACCAAATCCCCCCAATCACATAACGTACAACATAAAAATCTAACTTGAAACTTTCTCGTGGGATCGACCCCTTGCTTGCTCTATACTATTTTGTGTGTTTTAAGCTAGGGTAATTAATTTGTGCGACCGCGACATCGCAACAAATTTTGGCGCCGTTGCCGGGGAAGTAATTTTAGTTGATTGTTGTGCTTGTACTGTTATTTTTATTTGCTGTGATTCAAAAAAAAAAAAACCAAAAAAAAAGAAACAGAATTTTTGCTTGCGACGGTAGTGTTCACTTGCGGCAACGGTACTGTTCAAAACAGAGTTTTTGGTGGAATTAGGTATCGATTTTTTGTTACCTGAAGGAAAAGAACGTTCTGAGCAAGACTAGTGATACATCACTAGCCCCACTCTATTGAGGCCAAATTCCTTTTTGTTCTAGTGTTTTTAGGCAGTTTTAGTTTCTACCGTAAAATATTCGTACAATTTACATTGTTTTCAATCTCTTGTGTGCTTGGTTTCTTTTGAGTTTTCTTTGCGATTTATGCCTGTAACCCGTTCTGCTAATCAAAGTCATCAAGTGCAGGTTGATCTTGAAATAGAAAACACTTTACGCAGGTTACGAAAGGAAGCTCGCGTCAACATCATGGCTGGTGCACGACAACAAACACTCAAGGAGCTTGCTGCTCCTAACGTGGAAAACCAACCATTGTGCATAAACATAGACAGTAATGTGAACTTTGAACTCAAATCTGGTTTTATACATTTGTTACCAACATTTAATGGTCTTGCAGGAGAAGATCCTCATGCTCATCTCAAGGAGTTCCATATGGTATGTGTTGGCATGAAACCGAATGGAGTTGATGAAGAACAAGTTAAGTTGAAAGCTTTCCCTTTCTCTTTGAAAGGGGCAGCAAAGGCATGGCTTTTCTCTATTCTCCCAGGATCTATTGGAACTTGGAATGCTATGAAGAAGATTTTCCTGGAGAAATTTTTTCCAGCATCTCGAGTTGCCAATATAAGGAAAGAAATATGTGGGATTCGACAATCTCATGGAGAGACACTTTCCGAGTATTGGGAAAGATTTGAGCAACTATGTATTCAATGCCCTCATCATCAAATACCCGATCAGCTTCTCATTCAATATTTCTATGAAGGATTGATGCCTACTGACCGTAGTATCATTGATGCTGCAAGTGGAGGGGCATTGGTAGATAAGACACCCGGTGCTGCACGCCAATTAATCTCAAACATGGCAGCCAACTCAAAACAATTTGGCACTCGTGGAGACTTCTCCAACAAACGAGTAAATGAGGTAAGTATTTCTAACCTTGAAAGTAAAGTTAATGATCTTACTTCTCTTGTGCGTTCTTTGGCTTGTGGAAATGTACAGCAGGTGAAAGTTTGTAGCATATGCTCCTTACAAGGACATGCTTCGGATATGTGCCCAACAATGCAAGAAGATTACATTGAACAAGCTCATGCAATTGATGGAGCATTCAACGGACAGCCCCAGCGTAAGTATGATCCCTTTTCTAACACGTACAATCCTGGATGGAGAGATCATCCTAACTTCCGCTACGGGAACCCACCTCAACAAGGCAATCAAGGGAGACAGTTCCATTCCCATGGATTTCAACCACAGCCCCAGCAAAATTATCAAGCAAGACAACCCCCTCCGTTCACCAACTCCAATGTTATGGGGACATCATCCAGTGATGATCTTCGTGAGATGATGAAAACTTTGGCTTCTAACACTGTGACCTTGCAGCAAAATGTGATGTCTTTTCAACAGGAAACAAGGTCAAGTATTCACAACTTGGAAAAGCAAATGGGGCAAGTAGCTTCAAGTGTAGGGAAATTGGAAGCACAAATAAATGGAAAGTTGCCCTCTCAAGCATTGAATCCAAAAGAAAATGTTAGTGCTATCATGCTGCGAAGTGGGAAAGAACTTGAAGAGAAAAAGTCGAAACAAATTGAGATGGAGGAAGAAGAGATAGAAACTGAATTGAGTACAAAGAAAGAACATCCTCCTCCTCCACAAACTGAAACAAAGACCATCACTCCAAAGGTAACTTTTCACTCAATTAATTCCAGTTTTAAAACAAATCCACCCTTTCCTGTGAGTTCTTCTAGGTCAAAGAAAGAAGACAAAGAAAAAGAGATCTTAGAGGTTTTCAAGAAAGTTGAACTGAACATTCCTTTACTTGATGCTATCAAGCAAATTCCCAAGTATGCAAAATTCTTGAAGGAGTTGTGTACTACCAAAAGAGCTTTCAAACTGAAAGGTAATGAAACGGTAAGTATAGGTGAAGTTGTATCTGCCGTTGTTCAAAAGAATCTGCCTTTGAAACAAAAAGACCCAGGTGCGTTTACTATCCCATGTGTTATTGGTAATGCTAGTTTTAAAAGAGCTTTATGCGATTTAGGTGCATCCATTAGTGTTATGCCTAAACATGTTTATGATTCTCTTAGTCTTGAGCCTTTGAATAAAACTAGCATTGTAATACAACTTGCGGATCGTAGTTTTGTTTACCCACTTGGTGTGATAGAAGATGTCCTAGTCAAGATTGATAGTTTGGTTATTCCATGTGATTTTTATATTCTTGATATGGAACATTATTCTTGTGATTCATCAACCAGCACTCCTATATTGTTTGGGAGACCATTCTTGAAAACGGCCAACACAAAGATTGATTGTGGTAAGGATACCTTGTCTATGGAGGTAGGAGATGAAAAAACTGAATTCAATTTTCATGATGCAATGAAATATCCTTATAGCAATGTTTATTCTATCGCATGCTATGATCAAATTGATAAGTGTGTGCAGCAAGTTTGTGATTTTGATTGCGAAGACGGATTAAGCATAGCTTTGAGCTATGGCTATGATTTCACCAAGATAGAAGAGATGGAGAGCCACGTGTGTGTTCCCCAAAACGTGCACGAATCAGTATTGGCCTTACAAGCTTTGCAAACCATTCCCCATGGTAATGTGTTTGTTGATTTAGTACTCTCACATAAAAAGCTTTTGCCATCTATTTTACAGGCCCCCGAGTTAGAATTAAAACCTTTGCCCGATAATTTGAAGTATGTATTCATTGGCGACAACAATACACTTCCTGTTATCATAGCAAAAGGTTTGACAAGTATGCAAGAGGAAAAACTTGTGAAGTTGTTGTGTGATCACAAGACGGCCATTGGATGGACCTTAGCCGACATCAAGGGCATTAGTCCCTCAATATGTATGCATCACATACTATTAGAGGACAACACAAAACCAACAAGGGAAATGCAAAGGAGGTTGAACCCGCCTATGATGGAGGTAGTGAAAGCTGAAATTTTGAAACTGTTAGATGCAGGAGTCATTTACCCCATCACTGACAGTAAATGGGTCGCGCCAATCCATGTGGTGCCCAAAAAGACCGGAATCACATTGGTGAAAAATAGAGATGATGAATTCATTCCTACTCGCATCTCGAGTGGATGGAGAATGTGTGTTGATTATAGAAAGCTCAATCTTTCTACACGCAAAGATCATTTCCCATTACCATTCATGGATCAAATGCTTGAACGCCTAGCAGGTAAGTCTTTTTATTGCTTTCTTGATGGATATAGTGGATACAATCAGATTGTTATTAATCCTGAGGATCAAGAAAAGACTACATTTACATGTCCATTTGGTACATATGCATATAGGAGAATGCCTTTTGGTCTTTGTAATGCTCCTGCAACTTTTCAAAGATGCATGATGAGTATTTTTTCTGATTATGTTGAAAGAATAATCGAGGTTTTTATGGATGATTTCACGGTGTATGGTGATTCTTTTGATAGATGTCTAGAAAATTTATCTTTGATCTTGAAAAAGTGCATTGAAACTAACCTTGTCTTGAACTATGAAAAGTGTTATTTTATGGTAGAACAAGGAATAGTTCTTGGGCATGTTGTGTCTTCACGTGGATTAGAGGTTGATAAAGCTAAAATAGATGTTATTTCATCATTGCCTTACCCCTCATGCGTGAGGGAAGTTTGTTCTTTTCTAGGCCATGCAGGTTTCTATCGACGCTTTATCAAAGATTTCTCGAAGATTACGGCACCCTTGTGCAAACTATTAGCCAAAGAAGTGGATTTTGTGTTCGATCAAGCATGTAAAGATGCCCATGATGAGCTTAAGAGATGTGTCACATCTGCCCCTATCATCCAACCACCAAATTGGGATGAACCTTTTGAGATAATGTGTGATGCGAGTGACTATGCGGTAGGAGCTGTGCTTGGGCAAAGAATTGGGAAGAATTTGCATGTTATCGCCTATGCTTCTCGTATGTTGGATGGAGCACAATGCAATTACCATACAACTGAAAAGGAACTTTTTGCAGTGGTGTTTGCTCTTGAAAAATTCAGGTCATATCTACTTGGTATAAAAGTCATTGTTTTTACTGACCATGCAGCTCTCAGGTATCTTTTGAAGAAGAAGGAGTCCAAACCAAGACTGATTAGGTGGATCTTGCTTTTACAAGAATTCGATCTTGAGATCAAAGACAAAAAAGGTGCAGAAAACCATGTGGCTGATCACTTGAGCCGACTGAGGACCGAGGATATACAGATCAAAACAATAAGAGAGACATTCCCTGATGAGCAATTGTATATGTTGCATTCCTCTACAAGACCATGGTATGCTGATTTGGTAAACTATTTAGTCACCAAAGAATTCCCTCCAATTTTGTCTAAACCCTAAAAAGATAAGTTACGAGTTGATGCTAAATATTATTTTTGGGACGATCCTTACCTTTGGAAATTTTGTGTTGATCAAGTAGTTAGGAGGTGTGTACCACAAGATGAATTTCATTCCATTCTCACTTTTTGTCATTCTCATTCTTGTGGTGGGCATTTTGGAGCAAAAAGAACAGCCCATAAGGTACTTGAAAGTGGTTTCTATTGGCCTTCTATTTTTAAAGATGCATATCACTTCTGCAAATCATGTGAAAAATGCCAAAGAACAGGTAATATCACTCATAAAAATCAAATGTCTTTAACGAATATTCTTGTAAGTGAAATTTTTGATGTTTGGGGTATTGACTTTATGGGTCCATTTCCTTCTTCTTTTGGCAATCTTTATATTCTTCTTGCTGTTGATTATGTGTCTAAATGGATTGAGGCAAAAGCCACACGAACTAATGATGCTAAAGTTGTTGTAGATTTTGTCAGGACTCACATATTTGACAGGTTTGGAATCCCTAAAGCTATCATTAGCGATCATGGCACTCATTTCTGTAATCGTTCCATGGAAGCATTGCTACGCAAATATCATGTGACTCATCAAACTTCCACAGCATATCATCCTCAAACGAATGGCCAAGCTGAAATTTCAAATCGAGAAATCAAGTCCATTTTGGAGAAAACAGTGCAACCTAATCGGCGAGATTGGAGTCTACGTCTTGGAGATGCACTTTGGACTTATCGGACTGCTTATAAATCACCTATAGGAATGTCACCTTATAGAATGATTTATGGGAAAGCATGTCATCTACCGGTGGAGCTTGAACACAAAGCTTTTTGGGCCATTAAACAATGTAACATGGATTATGATGCTGCTGGGATTGCAAGAAAACTACAACTACAAGAGTTGGAAGAGATTCGAAATGATGCTTACGAGAATGCAAGGATTTACAAAGAAAAGACTAAGAATCTTCATGATCGAATGCTTACAAGAAAGGAGTTTCATGTTGGAGACAAAGTCCTTCTTTATCATTCGCGTTTGAAACTTTTTCCTGGAAAATTGCGCTCTCGTTGGATTGGACCCTTTGTTGTTTCTAATGTTTCTCCTTATGGTGCAGTTGAAATTACAAGTTTAGAAACAAATAACGTACTCAAGGTCAATGGGCATCGCTTGAAACCTTTCTATGACAGTTGGACAACAGAAATCACCGCTTCTGTGGAGTTAGCTGAACCGATCTATGAATAATGAGCATACCACATGTCGAGCCAATGACACAAAACAAAAGCGCTTCTTGGGAGGCAACCCAGGACCAAAAAAAAATCAGATTTGCTTTCCTTTTCCCTTATCTTTATTTATTTATTGCATTTTTGTCATTCTCTTATATCCCTTTTCTATCATTTTCAACATTGAGGACAATGTTGTGTTTTAAGTGTGGGGGTATTGGGAAACTATCAATTTTCTTATTTTGTTTTTCTTTATTCTTT
>CM045912.1:11232718-11237718 GCA_025169955.1 Salix arbutifolia | reverse complement strand
GCAAGCAAACCGACCTCCAAGCAACCAAAGCGGAATGAGAATTCTGAACATTTCCAGACCACAGAAAATTCCTGCAAATGCGAACAATTTGCAAGATAACAGTATCCGGAATAGGGAAGATGCTGAGCCAAAATTGAACCATACCATACAGGACGGAACGCAAGAGCTCCAGCCGACCAGCAAAGGATAGATGCTTTCCAACCCAACTCTGAACAGCTGCTTCAAGCTTACGAAGAAGAGGGGAGAACTAGCTAACTAAGAGGCGATGAGGGCTAAGAGGCACTCCAAGATATTTGAATGGGAAGATGCCAGCATTGAAACCGGTTTCCAAAACTATCTCCTGTCTCACACAATCTGGAACCCCTCCAAAAAATATAGAGGATTTAGAGGGGTTGATCTCCAAACCAGAAACCCTCCCAAAGAGCCGCAACTGGCCCATAAGAGAAAGAATGGAAGGCTTATCCCCCCTCGCCAGCAAGAGAACATCATCGGCAAAAGCAAGATGACTGATACCCAGCGGCTCACACTGCGGATGGAACCTGAAGTCAGACTGCTGAGAAGCCTTCGAAAGCAACCGGGAAAAATATTCCATACAGGTGATGAACAGATAGGGGGAAAGAGGGTCACCCTGCCTAATGCCACTCTTCCCCGGAAAGAAGCCATAGAGATTCCCGTTAATGGCAATCGAGAAAGAAGAAGTCTCCACACACTGCATAACAAGATGAACAAAGCCGGAAGGAAAACCCATAGTAGTTAAGAGATCCTGCAGAAATTTCCACTGTACAGAGTCAAAGGCCTTCTTGAAGTCAATCTTCAAGAGGGACTTAGGCGAGGATCTCTTTCTGCCATACTGACGAAGCAGCTCCTGAACAAGATTAATATTATCCACCATAGCTCTACCACCCAGAAAGGCGTTCTGCATAGGGCTGATGATATCTCCCAAGGCAACAGCCAACCGACCAGCAAGAAGCTTGGAGATGACTTTATAGACCACATTACAGCAGGATATGGGCCGAAAGTCACAAGGGGCGGAAGCATGAGCTGACTTCGGGATGAGAGATATAACTGAATGGTTAATCTGCTTAAGCATCTTCCCCGAGGCAAAGAAATCCTGAACAGCGGCACAGAAATCATCCCCGACAACAGACCAAGCTGATTTAAAGAAAAAAGAGGTGTACCCGTCCGGACCTGGGGCCTTATCATTCTCAATCCCAAACAAGGCAGCTTTAATAGCCTCATTGGAAAAAGGCGCAGAAATAAGCTCGCAAGCAGAGGCAGAGAGACAAGGGCCAGCACAGACAATATCCCTATCCAAAGGCAAAGTAGACTTCGAGGAACCATAGAGCTTCATAAAAAAGTCCACAAACTCGGCTCCGACTTCCTTCTCCGAGATAGAAAGGGAACCATCAGACTTCTGAATAGCTGGGAGAAAGTTTTGGCCATGCTTATGACTCAGCAAGGCATGAAAAAATTGAGAGCCTCTGTCACTCTCCTTAAGTAGACTGAGAGCTCTTTCTTTTTTTTTTTGGTGAAATGTAAGTATATTAAAGATCAAAGAATGTACAAGACCGAGAAACTTCGGAGAAAACAAAACAACAGACAAAACAAAACAAACAAAAGGGGAACATGCTCCCTTAACGCAAGACAAAAGCTTTAGGAAAACAACAATACAACAAAGTCCCTCCTAAAAGCCCAAACCAAACAAGAACTGAAGAAGCCCATTAAGAGACCTGAAAGCAGCCCATGAAGAGAAGCCCAAAATCAGCCCAGACTTCAGAAAAGCCTGCTGAAATCCACGAGAAGAAGCTGCAACAAAAGTTCCCGCCCAAGGAAAATTCAAAGCTCCGCCTTAGCTCAGATCGGAGGGAAACAAAAAAACAAAAAGAATCAAATTCTCAAATTCAAAATCGAAGTCATCCCACGTGGAGAAGAATCAGACTCCTGGCAGGAAAATCAAACAGCCTGCCTGCCACACGCCACATCATCACTTCCGAAGCAGCTAGAAATGGATAGTCAACCCCCAAAATTCTGACAAAACTCTCAAACGGAAGCTACCTTTCTGCCAAGCCAAGGCTGCAGCACAAACGAGGAGATGAAGGCTCCACACGCTAACCCCCAGACTTCCACACACGCAGCCTCCATGCAGACGATAGCTGAGAAGAGAAAATAGCAGTCTCAGCCGCCAAAAGCAGGAGAAAGGACGCCAGCTCAGCCATCCTCTGAACACACACAGCAAAGACCGACAGAAAGCACACCCAAAGAGCAGGAGACAACCCTTCAAGCAACAAAGTCAACACCAAGCAGCCCCTGTCAGAGTACGCAAGCCGAAAGCAAAAGGAGGGAAACAGTATGAGAGCAGAAGGGACCTCCCCCTCAGCCAACCCACATAAGCCACCTCAGCCTGCACAAATTTGATCTGCCCAATCGAGAGACCAACTGATGAACCAAGACAAACTGCACCTGCACACGACATCAACCCAGCCAAACCGTCGACCCAACAAAAACCACAAACCGAACGGATTTCTTTCCACAAACCAGACCGAGTGCTTCATCCAAAGTTCAGCTTATGGTGATCCTTTTCCCGAAAGTGGAAAATAGTAAAGAACATATTTTGGAATTTACGGAAGATCTTGTGCACTGACAATTGAGTCGAATGGAAGACCCTATTATTGCGCTCCTCCCAAATTAAGTAGACCGTAATTCCTAGCGAAATACGCCGAAGCCTGGACTCAATGCTATGGCAATCTGTGTTAAGACCACGCAAAGCGCTGATCAAGGACACCATTTGCTGATTAATCCTCAGCCAAGCTTTAATAATGTTCCAAAGATGCGCGGACCAAGAACAAGCAAAAAATAAGTGCCGATGAGTTTCAATTTCCTGCGAACAGAGCAGGCAAGTTGGGTCTGGAGACATGAACTGTAGGCGATCCTTAGTACGAAGCTTACCCAAGACAGCGAGCCAGAGAATAAAATTATATCGGGGCATAGACCAAGAATCCCAAACAACACGCATCCAATTGACCGCATCCCCGCGATGTCTGAAATAATCATAGGCATTTCTAGAGAATTTGTCACTGTTATCCCAACTTCTGACCAAGCTAATGGCGTCTCCCTGATTGCCACAAGCGTCAATGATATTATTTTTTAGGAGAAGAATAGCCTTCCAAAGCGGAGAAGAGGCTTTGCTCGCCTGCGCAATCCAGATATCTGAGGAGCCGAGATATGCGTGGTGCACCCATTGGATCCATATGGAATCTGCTTTGAGGTGAATATTCCAAATATGACCAGCGAGGACAGATGAACTTCGTGCTTTCAGGTCCAGAATCCCTAGGCCACCTTCACTCTTCGGAAGACATATTTGCTTCCAAGCCACCAAAGCAGTTTTTTTCCCAATGCACCCCGACCACAAAAAACTTCTGCAAATACTGATGATACGAGACAGAACAACTCCCGGTATAGGAAAGATTCCAACCCAAAATTGGACCATCCCATTCAACACAGAACGCAGCAACTCTAACCGCCCAGCATAAGTGAGGAATTGTCCCATCCAACCCTGGATAGCAAGCTCCAACTTATGTAAAAGGGGAGTATATTGGCTCGCCAAAAGCCGATGAGGGCTAAGCGGAACACCCAGGTAAGTAAAGGGAAAAGTTCCTTCAATAAAACCGGTCAACTGGAGAATAGCATCTTTCGAAGTCTGCTGGACTCCTCCAAAATAAATGGAAGATTTGGAGGGATTAAGATCAAGACCTGACACGTTACCAAAGGATCGAAGATGCTGATGCAGGATACTCACCGAACTAATGTCACCCCGACAAAGCAGGAGGACATCATCAGCAAAAGCAAGATGAGTAATGCCAAGTGAACTGCACTTGGGATGAAAGCGAAAGCCCGGCAACCTGGAAGACTGCTTAAGCATGCGGGAAAAATACTCCATGCAACAAATAAACAGATAGGGCGATAATGGGTCACCTTGCCTGATACCACTCTTACCCTTGAAGTAACCGTAAAGATTACCATTGACCGCGACAGAGTAAGAGGCTGAAGAAACACACTGCATAATCAGATGAACAAATCTGGAGGGAAGCCCAAGCATGTCTAAAAGATTCTCCAGAAAACCCCACTGAACTGAGTCAAAGGCTTTCCTGAAATCAATTTTCATGAGACATTTGGGAGAAGTCCGTTTGCGACCATAATCCCGAAGCATCTCCTGGACTAAGAAAATATTATCTGCCATTTTCCGACCACCCAAGAAAGCATTCTGCAGCGGGCTAATAATATCAGGTAGAATGCGAGCTAACCTGTCCGAAAGAAGCTTAGAGATAACCTTATATATGACATTACAACAGGAGATCGGGCGGAAATCACTAGGAGAAGAGACATTAGCAGATTTAGGAATCAAGGCTATGATGGAGTGATTTATCTGCTTAAGCATTTTCCCAGAGAGGAAAAAATCCTTAACAGCCATGATAAAGTCGGGCCCCACAATATCCCAGGCTTTTTTGAAGAAAAAAGCCGAGTAACCATCTGGCCCAGGAGCTTTGTCATTACCAATACTGAACAAAGCCGCCTTAATGTCATCACCCGAAAAAGGAGCAAGAAGCCCATCATGGGCAGAGGGAGCAAGACATGGTCCACACTGAGAGCTCTTTCTTGATTCTATGGGTGGTGGTGCATGGCCGTTCTTAGTTGGTGGAGCGATTTGTCTAGTTAATTCCGTTAACGAACAAGACCTCAGCCTGCTAACTAGCTATGCGGAGGTGACCCTCCGCGGCCAGCTTCTTAGAGGGACTATGGCCTTCCAGGCCAAGGAAGTTTGAGGCAATAACAGGTTTGTGATGCCCTTAGATGTTTTGGGCCGCACGCGCGCTACACTGATGTATTCAACGAGTCTATAGCCTTGGCCGACAGGCCCGGGTAATCTTCGAAATTTCATCGTGATGGGGATAGATCATTGCAATTGTTGGTCTTCAACGAGGAATTCCTAGTAAGCGCGAGTC